>JALMGJ010000019.1:5730000-6080000 GCA_023362775.1 Charina bottae | reverse complement strand
AATTAGCAGAAGCATAAAAAGGGGGAAGTTTGAAACCAAAATGCCTTTTTTTCTTTTTCTTTTTTCAGTTGTTGCCTATTTTGTTTTGTTTATTAACTTTTTTTTTCTCAACATGCATCAACAATAATAAGTAACAATACAGTGGAGATGTTAGCATTGAGTATCGGCTTAAGATAGAAACCTTTATTGTACAACAAATATTTATCTTTTTATTTTTATTTTATTATTTGGATTTATCTCCGCCTATCTCTACCATGGTAGACTCTGGATGGTTTACAATCACAATATAAAAGTTAAAAGCCTATACATTTAAAAACTACCATAAAAATAAAAATCCAAAAGATGGTATGTTCTTAAAAGGAGGATATTATTACGCTAACCACCCCCAGGAGGAACTATTATGTCCTTCGTTCCAGGCAAGGCGGCAGAACCAGGTCTTTAACGACTTCCTGAAGGCCAGGAGCAAGGGTGCCCATCTCGCCTCAGGGGGCAAGATATTCCACAGGGTGGATGCTATCGCAGAGAAGGCACGCCTCCTGGACCCTGCTAGATGGAAATCTTTTAGTGATGGGATCCAAAGCATGCCCTCCCTGCATGATCGGGTGGGGCGGGAAGATATGATCGGGATGAGACGGTCCCTCAGATACCCTGGTCCTATGCCATGTAGGGCTTTAAAGGTGATAACCAACACCTTGAATTGGACCCAGAAGCAAACTGGTACCCAATGCAGCTCACGGAGTAGCGGTGTTACATATGCTGATCTTATATCACCCAGAACTACCCATGCAGCCGCATTCTGGACCAGCTGAAGCTTCCGGATACTCTTCAAGGGTAGCCCCATGTAGAGCATGTTGCAGTAATCTATATGGGAGATGACAAGGGCATGAGTGACTGTTCGGAGGGCCTCCTGATCCAAAATTTGATGTATTTGCAGCTGTTTCTTATGTTATATTCAGCTTTGGATGTAAAATCTAAATAGCCTTATAAAATATAAATAAATATAAATAAATAAATATTTATAATAATATAAATTATAAATAGCAAAATGGATATCCACGCAACTTTATCAAAAAGTATCTGACCACTCAACCCAACACAGCAAAACCAACAGAAGCTATGAAAAGGATTACACTGCCATACATCAGAAACATCTCAGAAACTACTAATAGACTGTTACAACCACACGGCATCACTGTAGCACACAAACCAACCAAAACCCTTCAGAACATCCTAAGTAAACCAAAAGACCCAGTAGCCCAAGAAGAAAAAACAGGAGTTATCTACAACATACAGTGTAAGGGCTGTAACAGCCACTATGTAGGACAGACCGGCAGAAGACTAGCAGAACGCATCCATGAACACCAACTAGTAGTCAGAAGACATGGTGAAAACTCCTTTATCTCACAACACATGGACAGACTGAACCATACTTTCAACTGGGAAACGGTGAGCATCTTAAACCAAGCCAAATCCAAAAATGCTAGAGAATTCCTGGAAGCTTGGCATTCAGACAAAGCAGCCATCAACAGACACATAGAGGTAAACAACTTTTACATACCATTCATAAGAGACAATAGAAAAGCCAGAAGACCAGAACACCTCTTGGCCAGAAATCAGCAACAAGATAGGCAAAGAATAACAGCAAGATTAGCAGCACAGGAGCAATCAAACAACACAATAGACCCTAATCAAGGAACTATTAACTCAGTCATTCAACCAAGCAGCAAACAACTCAATCAAGGTACTACCAAGGAGAGTACAACACCCCCACCAACACAGGCAGTACAAGCCAGGGTATATAAACAGAGAGCAAGTTCCACTCCCTTTTCGCACTGAAGATGTTGCCTAGCCTGGCAATGAAACGTCTGCAAGAAAACAACAAGGCTCAGAGAGCACCATGGACTCCACAAGTAGCCTTATGCTTATTAACATAAGCATATTCAAATAATAGTTAATACTGTTATAATAGTTTCCCCATCTTTAATGGTCTAAGTTATCTAAGCGTTAGAGTGTTAAATGTAATTTGAATGGTTTGCAAACGCTCCTGGGCAAAGCTTTTGACAACGATGGTATATGCAGGAATCAAAGAACAGTTCTGTCATAAGATACAGTTTTGTTAAGAAGTTATAATTCAAGGGTTATTTTCTACTTTTTCAATCTGCTGCTACTTTCTTCCTGTTTACCTTCAAATGGTTTAAATTTGCCTAGGTACCCTGTAATCCACTCAGCTGAGGATAGTACACCAGCCAAATGTGGCAACCCACAAGTTTATTAAAACTTCGGATTTTGCAGTTTCAGGAAGAGAACTGACAAAAACATGGCATTTAGTGCCAAACGCCTGGAAAAGTGCAGTCTGCCCTATAAACTGCATTTAGCTGTATTGATCATGGGCATATGCCATCTTGCCCTAGAGATTTCAGGTACAAAGGATGTAGAAATAACCTTGATGAGAGAATGGATGAGACATTATGGGAGGAAGGAACAACAGCTCAGTCCTGTGAAAGTAGAAAACATGAGAAAGGAAAAAGCCCACTTTGATTCTCTTTGGGGCAGAGGAAAACTCTGACAGGCTTTCAGGATTCTGTTATCATACCCTATAGAAATAAAGAGGCACTCTTGGAATCCTTGTGGAGTCTTTATCTGAGATCAAACATCTTAGATAAAGGTCACATATCAGTTGGCCTAATCCCAAACAACATAGAATTCAACTGGGATGAGAAATAATGACGTATGAGCGTGTCTGAACAAATCCTTGAAGTTGTAAATTATGGAGCTAACACGCATATGGGCTCCCTTGTTCTAATCTGGCCTGCCCTGGAGGGCAGACATCAGTCAAGAATGAGACTCCAATGTTCTTTTTTTTTTTTTTTTTAAATCACCTTCTAATCATCAAAGGGCAAATATATATTGTGCCATTTTTTAAATTTTTTACTAGAGGCATAGAAAATCAAGGGATGAGTCTGAGAATCACAGAATAATAAAATCATAGGATTGTGGAGTTAGAAAGGACTGTGTAGGCACTAAGTCTCACAATTCATGTCAATGCATTGAATTAATGCTCATGTTTTCTATTTTGCACTTTCAATTTGTTCTGAATGTTCATATAATCAAATCTCAAATCAAATCAAATTTTTTATTATGGGTCAAGAGCCCAGACTAAATAAAACTGATTAAATAAAACCTGCAAATATAATCAGAAAAGTAGGGGATAAAGTAATGAAAGCAATAAATACATTGCAGGAATCCATAAGAAAACATACCTGACAGGTGCTTGAAAACATGAAGGTTGTTCATCATCATCCTTGGTTGACTGTCACACTGCTCTTACTGTTCGGAGGTTCTTCTTAACATTCAACTGGAAATCCCAAATAAAGTAAAAGGTACTTACTTCAAATTTACTGGAGATTGAAACATTATTTTTATCTGTGTGAGCATTCTTGAGAGTGGGACCTGAGTAATGATTAGTGAAGGAGGACTAGAACTATATCAGATAGGAGATTTAGTTACTGAATATACTTGATACAGAAAGGCAAAGCTTAGCACCTAGCTTGCTACATGCTACCAGGAGGGGAATCTAGGTGGATACCAAAACGTATCAAAATTGCCAACCTAGCAATTCGAAAGCATGCAAATGCAAGTAGATGAATAGGTACCACAATAGGTTTAACCCACTGAGCCACCGTGCCCCTTATTTATTTGATTCATAACCCACCTTTCTACTTACATGAGTTATCAGGGAGACTAACCCAAGCGCCAGGTGTTAAAAGATGGGACTCTAAATCAAGACTAATACGGATCCACAATTATAAGTCCCTAGTGAAAGAGGTCTCTACTGTTTTCTAAATATGTACATCTAAATGCAGCTCCCCATTTGGAAGTGATGCAGGAGAAGACTCTGTCTCACTTCCCAAGGAAAAGCATCTCTATAGGGGCCCTTCATCCATTTGGTGATTTATATTGTGTTGACCATGCTTTTTATATTCAATCATTTATTTTTATTGATTGATTGACTGATTTCAAGATTTATAAGGCCACTCAACTCAGACTATGTGACTCTGGTCAGCGTATAGCATAAACACACAATAAATCAAAAAGAAGGAGGAAAAAGCAAAGAGAACTATCTAACCACAAGCAATATATAAATACAAAAGCTAAAATGCAAAATGTCAAACATATTCATGTTTAGTTGAAATGTAATAGTGATTCTAGGACCCTTAAAATGACAAAATATATGTAATATATTTAACTATTTTGAACTAATTAATGATATTATACAGGTAGTCCTCACTTAACAACCATTCATTTAGTGATGGTTTGGACTTAAAACGGTGCTGAAAAGCCTACTTATGACTGGTCCTAACACTTACAACCATTGCAGTGTCCCCGCAGTCACATGATCATGATTTGGGCGCTTGGCAACTGTTTTACATTTATGACCGTCACAGTGTCCCGTGGTCACATGATCATCATTTTCTACCTTCCTGGACAGCTTCTGGCAAGCAAAATCAATGGGGAACCATGTGATTTGCTTAACAACCACTTGGTTCACTTAATGCCCATGGTGATTCATTTAACGACTGCTGCAAAAAGGTCATAAAATCAGGTTGCATTCGCTTAATGACCGCTTTGCTTAGCAACCAAAATTCCGGTTGCAATTGTGGTTGTTAAGCAAGGACTACCTGTAGAAAGCTTCGACCTCCATTAGATTTTTAAAACCCTGGTGCACTTACCTATGTTATATTATTTTGTTCTTTTTTGTGTTCTCTTTGAACCTTATTTTATATTTATATTATTTTTATTTTCTTCAAAGTGTCCAATTAAAAAAATGAAACTGGAACAAAAAATAGAAGATCTTAATGTTGATCAGGTTTATGATGGGAGAATGATCCCTCTAATGGTCAAGCTGTTGAGGGTGTTTAGCTGTTTAGAAATTAATAAAAAGGTTAAGCTTCCTTCAAATCAAGTTCACATGCGGTGACAGACATATCCATTTAGGTTACTTGGCAGGAATATGGAAGTGGTTGTACTTTCCTTGTTCTGTTATGTCCTTTGGACTTCCCAATCTAGCTTTCAATCCTGTGATTCTTTGGCAGTGCCCCATCTACATTTTGGCCAAGTCTGACCTGTATAGATTTTTTTGAAATCTGAGGAACTCCCAGTGTTTTCATACATGGCTAAATAGTTTAGGATGACGGCCAGGCTAGAAACAGGGAGAGTGAGAGTTCTAGTCCCACCTTAGGCATAAAAGCCAGCTGGGTGACCTTGGCCAGTCACTCTCTCTCAGCCCTAGAAAGCAGGCAATGGCAAACCACTTCTGAAAAACCTTGCCAAGAAAACTTCAGGGACTAGTCCATGCAGTTGCCAAGAGTCAGAACGCAAAGACACACGCACAAACACAAATAGTTTGACATCATGACCCTTAAGCATTGTAGATTAATAGTCATGATGTCAAATCATGGGATCTAGCATAGATTCTCTGAAATAGATGTTCAAGGGCCCAAATCATTGTAAAATGATCCTCCAAAGCCATCCCAAACGAACGCCTCACAAAACCACCATGGTTCATTATACTGGGAAGCTGCTGAGGTCCCTAGAGAAAAATAATATAATCCATTAAGAGAATCTAAGCAGCCTCTCTTCTATAGCAAGATTTCAAGCAAGACTGAAAATTAGGTTAAGGATCTTTATGAGCACCAAGTGTTTTATGTAAATCGCCCAGGGTCCCTCCTTGTGGGGGAGATGGGCGGGATATAAATGTAATAAATAAATAAATAAATAAATAAATCCCCAGGGTACCAAATAGCAAATCCAATGGCATTGGGAATCTAGGATTGATTGATTGATTGATTGATTATGTTAATTATTAGATTTACATCCCACTTTTCCATTTGGTGCTCACAGAAACATATATAGCACTCTCACCTCCAATTTTTCCAAAAAATATAACCTGCCAGTTAGGCCGGCTGAGAGAGAGTTACTGGCCCAAAGTCATCCAATGAAATTCCCGGGCTGAGGAGAAGACTTGTACCTGAGTTTCCCTACTCCTAATCCAACACATTAACCACTACACCAACTTATTTTGGGGCTAAGAGAGAGGAACTGGCTCAAAGTCAGGTTGTGAGCTTCCATGACTGACAGTCACACACATTCTAGTCATACACATTCATCACTACAGCAACACTTAAGCAAGTGTTTATTTACCAACTAAACACACAAAACAGTAACTTACTTTTAGCTGGACCATGCCCTTTGATTTCTGTGGAACAATTCCACTGACATTTACCATTTTCTGCCTGGAATCAGTTGGACTTAACCCTGCTCCAGCTTTTGCTATGTTCGCTTGTTCAGTACAATATTATATAATAATTCACTGAATCCCTTTTTTAGCAGCAGCTCCATGAAACCTCAATATTACCACAAACTGCAAAGTTTCTGAGATGAGTCTCAGCATATTGACTTTAAAAAAAATCTTTGGAAATGGCAGGAAGAGTCCAACAACTCACAAATCTATTTTTAACGGCTTGCTTTCAGACATCGCCATTAATCATATTTTCCCAGAAGCAACCTCAAATAGATGTTCTTTATCTCCAAATGTATTGATGCCCCTGTCCTGCATTGCTGCTGCTATGGTCTTCAATTTGCTGTCCTCTATTTCATATCCACATTATCTCTCTCTCTCTCTCTCTCTCCTCCCCCTTTTTTTCTCTTCTATCTAACCACTACCATCCTTATGCCTAGCCATTTATTTCTTTGTATTTTTCAGCATTTCCATCAGAGATCAGAACAATTACATTTTTTCTCCACCGGTGTTCTGAAATGCAACTAGGAATGATGTTAGCAAAGCTCTCTTCTGAGAAATTGCAGGCTTTTGTCCTATTTTCATAGAAGCACAGAGTGGGAAGGGACCTTAGATTTCATGCTCCAACCTCCTGTTATCTAGCGAGACCAGGGAAGTATGCTTTTCCCATTGCTTTGCCTGCCTTTTGGAACACCATACTACCTGAGGCCCCAACTCTGCTCATCTTTTGGAAAGCCTTGAAGACCTGGTTTTCTGGGCATGGGGGTCAGGACAGTAACTGAGTCCTCATTGTTGATGTAGGGTGTTTCACCAGCCACTTTGTGTTTTTAGTTGGCCATTATTTATATTTAATGGTATTTTTTAAACCTTTGTTAACCATCCACATTCACATTCCTGTGATGAGTGGCCATGTAAATCAAAATTAATCAATCAATCAATTAATTCTGCTCCCTGTTCAGGGCAGAATCTAATACAGCATCTCAGACAGATGTCCACCAACCTCTATTTGAAGACCTGTTGGCAGCCTGTTCTTATACAGTATACTGTAGTCATGTAGTCGTATAGTCAGAACTTTCTTCCTGATGTATAGCCTGAACATCCTTTTGTAATTTTTACTCTGGTCTGGTCCTACCGGGAAATAGAGAAGGAAGCCAGTTCCTTCCTCAGGGACAACCTTTCAGATATTTGAAGACTACTGTCGTATCTCCTCTTAGTCATTTCTCCTGTAGGCTAAATGTACCCAATCCTTTAACCATTCCTCATAGGACTGGGTTTCCAGATTTTTAAACATCTTAGTAGCCTTCCTCTGAATTCAGTCCAATTTGTCACTGTCCATTTTGAAATGGGGTCTGACCACTTTTTGGTCTGTTGTGTAATTCAAAGCATTTGTTGTAGCCTGTGTTCATCTCTCCCTTCCCTTCCCTTCCCTTCCCTTCCCTTCCCTTCCCTTCCCTTCCCTTCCCTTCCCTTCCCTTCCCTTCCCTTCCCTTCCCTTCATTGAAATCTCTATTGTCTTGGCATACCTCGCAAGAGGGACTTCTAGAGAGTAAGCAGTTTTGAAGGCATTGTGAAGTCTGCAAACTAATCCAATTCAAGGAGAGGATGATTGGGAATCATTACATTTTCCCTTAACATTTCAGTGCTTTGATGACTTTATCAGCTTTTCTACACAAACCTTGACACTTTCTCCTACATGCCTTCACATCTTATGAAATCGACTGCACTCAAGCCTCTGGCTGGGAAGAAAATGCTGACCATTTTACAAAAGAATTTGATTCCTCTGCTGTTAGCAACTTAGGGAATGTATGGTCTCAACTTTTAACTTCCAGTGCTGGAATTTTCTGAATATGGGATGCCATTTTTTTTGGAAGAGAGCAAAAGGAAGTAAGAATAGCCCTGTTGGATGAATCATGGCTCAGGGTTTTGGTTCTCATAGTGGCCCATTACATGCTTGTGATGGGCCACTTATTTGGGGTGCTCCAAAGCAGCAGATGGAGACCTACTCCTTTCTAACCATTGTTCCCCTGCAATTTGTATTTGGAGACATGCCAAATTCCAACCCAAAAGTAACATGGAGTCTTCAAGCCATCCAGGTTCATTTCATTTCATTTCATTTCATTTCATTTTTTTATCATATTTATATTTATATTTATATTTATATTATTTATATTTATATTTATATTTATATTTATTTATTTATATTTGTATTTATACCCCGCCCATCCCCTCCCTAACGGAGGACTCTGGGTGGCTTACATACATCGTGTTATGTGTGTGTGTGTGTGTGTGTGTGTGTGTGTGTGTGTGTATATATATATATATATATATATATATATATATATATATCTGCCAATCTCATACAAAGTGACTCTGGGTGGCATACAACGCTTAGATAAAACAGCAAATAATCAAAAAAACAATTGTTATAAAAAGTAATTATTAAAATAAAAATATTATCAACAATTTTAAACTATACCAACCCCATGGAGAGAGCAAGAATCACAGTGGAGCCATCTAAGAATGTCTCTGGGTCCCAAAGATCTCCAGGCCTCATGACATAACCAGGTCTTGAGGGACTTCCTAAACGATAGCAGGGAAGGAGCACACACACACACACAGACACATTCAGAGTGTCCAAAATGGAACCTGAAAGAAAGACCATGTGTGAACCTAAAGTTCAGGCAACATAATAATGATTTCAGTAAAGATGTCCTAACCAAAGAATGCACAATTCAAGGTAACAGGAAGAGGAGATGATTGCATTAGACTCCTTAACTTTTAAAAAGCATTTGGGAAAAAATAAAAGAGTTGTGCAGAATGAGCTTTATATCCCACATTATACATTCTATGCTGGATTCTAGTTCATTTCTGGCATTAATAATGGCTGCTCATAAGCCCTAGGTATTCAGAGATTTGGCTATACAAAGAACCATCTCAACTAGAAAAAATATGCAATTTTATCTTCCCACACCTATAGCAGAAATCAGTTAGATCCTGACATTCAAGCATCTCCAAATTATCCTGTGCAGTTCACAAATCTGTCTGTCTGTCTGTCTGTCTGTCTGTCCATCCAGAATTAGTGTATACCAAAATGGATTATTTCAGATAGAAATGGCTCACACATGTACATTTTTTAAGGTGGAGGAGAAATACACACAAAATGTGCAAGTTCATGTAGATACTGTCCTTCACTATTAGGATAAATGTCAGTTGATGGACTCTCTTAAATTCATTTGCTTTGAAGACACATTGATGTTCCTAAAACAAGTGAGAGTTTCTACATCATAGAGGGCTTTTTTGTTTTGTTTTTTGTATTCCAATCCATGTTATTTTCTTAGCTTCATGTTTTTCAGATGCCTTGGACTTCAACTCCATAAAGCATATGCTAGCTAGGAATTCTGGGAATTCAAGTCCAACACATGGGGGTGGGGGAGTAAAATGGCTGATGGTGGTAGACAGTATTCAGGGAAGGAGCTGGAAAAAAGCATTAAGGAGTATCATCACCAAGTTGCTTTCGGGTAAATGAGGGTTTTGAGGTTTCTGTGATTAGCTACATCCAGCAGAGCATCTGTTCTGTGAGAGCTCTAACAATATGCTTTCCAAATCCCAGATCTGTCCACTTAACTTACTGATTTCTGTTGCACCCTTATTTTCAGGCTGGTTTATACAAGAACGTTGAATCACTACACAATGACTGCATCATGAGGAAATGGGGATCAGTTTTATGAAGGAGCCAACAAATTAAATTGGATTTCCATGCCACTGAGGACACACCACTTTCTAGCAGAGTCAATTTACATTTGGCTCTTCCACTATATGAGTTGCATGCACAGAGACATATAGCAAAGAGGCTTGGACTTAAAGATTCCTGTCCCAGAGCTTCCAGTATGCAGGAAGACTATGCAGGTCAGATCAGAATTATATGCCCAAAACTATTGGATTGCATAGATCAGTTTGCAACCATGTATTGCTTTGATTACTGATGAGTATAAAATACTGTAGTAGATTTTGCTGCCTCTGAAAGAAAAGCATTAAAGGAAAGCAAGTGGGAGCTTTTACATCATGGAAGGATTTGCTTTGGTTTTTTTTTTTTTTTTTTTGTACTCCGATCCATGTTATTTTACTTGTAGAAGATAAATATAATAACAAATAAGAGGCAGTTAAGCAAACCTGGTACATTTTTGGAATAATCAATACAAAGTTAATTGAAAGCTACAGTTTGAACGCTGCAATACTTCAGGCAAGACAACTGTAATCAATTTTAAATCATATTCAGGATAGGACATTGCACATTTAGAACAAAGGCTTAGACAGAAATGTGTTGACTTAAAAATATGCAACTCTATCAAACAGTAGGGGGCAATGAAACATAAAATCAAGATAACAAAAGAAGATTTATTTGGTAAACTATAGGAAATGCAAAATACCATGCTGCATTGTATATCAATGCTATATTTTCTGCATTAAGAATACAAGGGGGATCTTTAAATTGGCAAAGGAAAGAAGCAAAAAATATAATTTAGTTCCTGTTATTTAGAAAGGCTGTTTATCAGATAGATGTTTATAGCATTTTTGAAATTGTTATTCAAGTTTCAGGGTTTATCCACCCACCCACCCTTCTTCCCTTTCTCTGTCTTTATAATTGACTTATTTGTCTTTCTTCTTTCTTTCATGTATTCATTAGTCTTGTTTAGTTCAATATTCTAATAGCTATTTAATTTGAGTATGTAATGTATAATTACGTTTCCCATTTGGACTTATCTACTGTATATTGTTATATATACTGTATATTATATACTGTATATAAGGGGCGCGATGACTCAGTGGGTAAGACGCCAGGCTTGTCGATTGGAAGATTGCAAGTTCGGAGGTTCGAATCCCTAGCCCCACGTGACGGAGTGAGCTCCCACACTAGCCCCAGCTCTTGCCAACCTAGCAATTCGAAAGCATGCAAATGCAAGTAGATGAATAGGTACCACTTCGGTGGGTAGGTAACAGCGTTCCGCGTTCGTCATGCCGGCCACATGACCGTGGAAGCATCTTCGGACAACGCTGGCTCTTCGGCTAACAAACGGAGATGAGCACCGGCCCCTAGAGCCGGACACAACTATGCAGGGGAAACCTTTACCTTTACTGTATATTGTAAAATTGTCATTTCATTCACTTGCTTTTTCAGTCCTCTGACAGAGTATTCCCTTTAAATGCATTGGGACTTTTGCTACAATAAAAACTACAATATTTTCCCATACCAGTCCCCCCCCCACTTAATTTTCAATCCATTTTATAGCTATTTGGTTGGTGTTTTTCCCCTTGTTCCTATCATAAATTTTCTTATGAAATGTTGGAAACTCCCTAAAGATTTTCAAGGAATTTAGGATGTGTTTTTAAATAGTTCACAGTTTCTGGGCTATTAATTTTTTCCAGGTATATTCTCAGTTAGCTAAATGTTTCCCATGAATTGGAAGATTCCAGATTTAAAGGAGTGAGGGAATGAAAGGGAATCAAATTCTTCTAATTACTTGTCACTTGTTGGGAGTAGCATATGTTTAGTCTATATAATAACATGTTTGTTCATTTCAGATATTTATACAAAACAATTTAATGCTTTAGACATTTGAAAGCTTTATTTATTACTAAAGAATGCTAAATAATTCCATAACTGAAATGTAATTATCCCTATACGTTATTACTCTTCAGTTTTGCAGAACAAATTTCCAAATTTAATATGAAATTGTACTGTTTGGGTGAGCATGCCATGATGGTCAGAAATGCATTTTAAACTATGCACAGCGCTCCATTTTTTCATATGGGGCTATTTTTATGGTGGGGATACAAGTGGACATCCAAATTGCTTGGATGTGGTGCATGTTTAGATTGATTTTTAGCCTAGAACCTGGACTTCTACCTGGAGTGGAATTCTGAAAGTCAATTGCATAGTTGTCTGTCTGCAAGATATCTAAAGATATATCTTGTGTCTCAAAATGCTTCTCCTGTACTTTTGATTACTAAAATCTGGATTTTTTTTTCATTTCTGCCTGCAATAATCCTTTCTGGTCTAAAGACTGCTTTAGTTCCATGTAGTTTTAGTGACACTTCAGCAGAGCCAGCTCAAAGGTATAGAAGCTGTTAAGTGCCATTGAGACCCAGATAGCTTCTCTTTTTCCCACCAAGTTGCCTAAATGGGGATCATTCCACACTTCAATATCTAGACTGATTAAGCCAAAGACATCAGCTCTCACATCTGTCCTTATGCAACAGTATCCATATTCTTTCATGCACTACTTTTATCCATATGTGAGATGTACATGCTTTAGATACGAGACTGAACAATATGATAAATCAGCTAATAGCCTGAATACTTTGAGGCTGTAGGTAGGAAACATATGTATGTCAAATGTTAAAAGGCTTCAGAGTTCAGCCTTTTAGCATTTCACCTACACAAGTGTACTCCCTACAGCTTCAAGGTACAGTATGTGGGCTACTTGCTGATTGAGTGCAGGAAAGTAGTGTGTGAAGTCCCTGATTTCAGATCCCCAAAAGTCTCCTCAATGCAGTTCATTTGAATTGCAGAAGAAGCTTTATTAGAGATACATGTAAATCGAAGCATTTCTAAAGACCCGAATGAGGATTCCCGCCAAAAGGTTGGATTCCACTTCTCCCCCCTGTGCCAGCCCACTCCGTCCCATTGATGTCAATGTCCATCTTTCTCACTCTGTGCCAGCCCCCTCCTTACGCTTGCAGGTGCTCGACCTTGACGATCGCCTTCTGGCGCTCCAATGGAATCCGCTTCCCCCACTCCCTGCACTCTCTCGCTGACACACATCTTCTGAGCTCTTTTGCCAGCTCATGGCAGGATTCACACTGGGGCGAATCTGACATACTGACCCCCCCAGGAAAATAACATAAAGTGGTTGAAAAGTAGGCAGCCAAGCTTGCGAGGTTTATCAGATTAAAGCTGTAAGAAAACAAAATAAACAACCAGATTAGTGAGTAGGCAAGACCTTAACCTGGTTTGTCTGGGAACCTTTGGGGAAATTGAGAGAGTAGTTCAGGGGCTTGCACATGTTTGCTGGCAACCCATTTGCTGAAGCTTTTGGGTAGATGTTTCCATTGCACCAAGTATTGTAATATCCCCCTGTGGTGCCAGGAATCCAAGATAGCTTGAACTTTGAAATGTTGTTCACCTTCAAACATTGTAGGAACTGGTTCAGGTTCCTCCAGATGCCAAACAGATGATTCCTTGTAAGGCTTAAGTAAACTGCAATGAAACACTGGATGGATTTTCTGCTAATTCTTAGGGAGTTCAAGTTGCACTGTTACTGGTTTTATTACTTTAATGACAGGGAAAGGTCCCACAAACTTTGGTCCCAACTTCTTGGATGGTTGGTTAGACCTGAGGTGCTTAGTGGAAAGGTAGACCTTATCCCCCACCTTCATTGGCCACTCAGGAGAGCGTTTACAATCTGCATATTTCTTGTAATTATCTCTGGCTTCCTGCAATGTCGTTTTTATCACTGGCCAATTACTTGCTATTTTAGCAATCCACTCATCAGCCATGATAGGATTTGTGGAGGTTTGGAAGTTACCAGCAGGCAATTCAGGAATAGAGATGAAATCTTGCCCATTTACAATTTTAAACAGGGAAAACCCGGTACTTTGATGCATGACATTGTTGTAAGCTACTTCAGCGAAAGGTAATAAATCTACCCAGTCATTTTGCTGGTGACTGATGAAGCATCTTAGATATTGCTCTAATACAGCATTAATTCGTTCAGTGGCTCTATCCATCTGGGGGTGATGGGAGGAGCTTAATGTTTGCTCTGCCCCAATTAATTTCAAAAATGATTTCCAGAATTTAGAAGTGAATTGGATGGCACTGTCACTAATTACCTTTTCCAGGATACCGTGGGGACGGTAGGCATGTTGAATAAATAGTTTATCCAGTTGATTTGCTGTGGGTAACCCCGCACAAGGCACAAAATGTGCTTTTTTTAAGTATAAATCAGTAACTACCCATATTACAGTCTTTTTCCTGCTCTTAGGTAATTCAACTATAAAGTCCATGGCAATCAGTTTCCAAGGCTGAGAAGGGTTCACCACCAGTTGCAACAATCCAGCAGGCTTACCCCCTTGTTTTTTAGCTGATGCACAGGTGGGGCACGGAGTTACGTACTCTCCCACATCTCTCCTCACTGACGGCCACCAAAATTGTCTCCGTATCAAATGTGATATCTTTACAAACCCAAAATGTCCAGCTGTTTTAGCATCGTGATTCCATTCTAAACATTGTTTTCTCAAGACCCCCAGGATGTATAATCTGTCTCCACACCACCACAAACCTTGACTTTCTCTCAGAAATTGTTTATTTTTTTTCAACCAATCATCATTCAGCATAATAAGTGGTAATAAATGTCCCCACCAGAGGAGCACACAGTTCTGTTCTAAGGAAGTTAACAAAAGCTGCCCATCTTACTTAGAAATCCTTATCCTTGTGAATTCCAGTTCATGGAAGTATTTGGCTGTATGACAGTAACTCATCAGCCTGTGCACTAACAGTGTTTTTGTACTTGACTTAACTGGTATGAGCCTGGATGCTAGTAGAGTTGGATGGGATTCCTCCAGAGAATACCAAGGTTATAGACTAGACTGAGCAGTCAAAAAATGGCCTGTAAGAGAGTAATAACAAACCATCTCTCTGTTGCTGCCCAGAATTCTCCATGGTTATGCCCATGAAATCTCAGGAACTGAGCTTGATTCAAAATAGACTTTATCTTCAAGTCAATCCATACTATGTAACAATGTTGCTAGGTTTCCAGTTTAAAGGTAAAAAAGGTAAAGGTTCCCCCCGTACATTTGTGCAGTCATGTCTGACTCTAGGGGCCGGTGCTCATCTCCGTTTGTTAGCCAAAGAGCCAGCGTTGTCCGAAGATGCTTCCACGACCATGTGGCCGCATGACGCGTGCGGAACACTGTTACCTACCCACCGAAGTGGTACTAGCCAGAACCCACAGATTCTCACTTAATCTGCTTGTGATTATTGCATCTCACAATTCTTAAAACAACAGTTTATCAGCAACAACAAACATCTAACTTGATGACATTTTGGGGGGAGAGAAAGCTTTTGCTTTGCTTTAAAATTCTTAAATCTGTCTCTGAAGTTCAATTGACATCATAAAGTGATGTGTATCTGAATTGTCATGCATATCATGGGCAAAGATGATCTTGTACATTCAACAAGGAGTTTTTTCCCTTCCAAATCTGATGTTCATACTCTTAGACCAACTGTTTTCTTAGGATATTTACTCACAACATTGAATACATGCATTGGGAGAGGAAAGCCACACATATGAAGGGCATCTCTCTGGAGTCTGCAAAAACAGCTATTCTATTCATTGAAATGGTGTTGTTATTCAACAGAATCCGATAGAAGTTTAGCTATCCAGTATTTTAATATAACTGTTGGCATTCAAGTGTATACCAAAGTGGTGTCAAGTTACATATTTAGCTTTTGAGATTGATTGATTACTCTAGTGAAAATGGAATATGTTATTCTGCTGTTTATCTGAATCAATGATTTCCCCCCCTCAATGTGGTGAAGTAAATTAAAATAAAGTGTTTTAATCTACTGCTTATGATAAAGAAGACCAAATCTCCTTCCAATAAATGTGAAATACAGCTTGTCATGTTCCTTTCAGTTTTGTGGAAATGCTACCACGGCTCAGTCAGTTATGTCTAATATGTTGACATTTATTTTTGCTGCAATAAATGTTAGGATTATATTTTTGCATTAAAATCTGGCATTTTTAAAGATCACTATGACAAGTAATTTATTCTTTAAATCATTCTGTTTTCTTTTCCTTTACTTTTTGAATATGGATTTGGTGATATATCTCCAAGGCACAGGTACAGTACAAAGCATATTTTGAATGTTTTGCAAGCTATTGGTTTGATTTAAATCCACTTTCTCAGTCAGGATTTAAGCAAAGTTTTCCTTGATGCTATTTGCTGTGAATTACTGCCCAGAAATAATCATGCTAAATCCAATTTCACACAGACTCTGTGGCCTATGAAGTCTGTCTCTGCAAAGCTTTTAAAGCTTTCTCTATTTTCTCTCAGTGGAGGTGATTCCTTTCTTGTGCTGTTTGCAGAGAAGGGGGTTTCATGTCTCAACAGCTGCACAACTTCTTTCAGTGCTTTCACTTTCACACATGACAGCTCCAATTGCTGTAGATGTATAACTGTTGAAAAGGAGAAAGGAACATGAGTTCTGAAAAATAAACATAAATGTAAAGTCCTGACTATAATCTACGAGTGGTTTGCCTGCCTGCCTGCCCTTTGCATTTCTCTCTCCCACTCTTGCATTGAATTTAATATCATACAGTTATACCATTCAGTTAGGTGCCCTGATAATCAAAACCTGGAATTAGCAGAAGGCTGAATTTGGGAGCTAAGAGGAAATTTGAATCAGATCCAAATCGACCCTCATCCTCCCTGCCTCGGTGGGAAAGGACAAAGGTTGGCGTATGTCTTGGAAGCTTAAGGATGAAGCCAGGTGGCAAGAAAATGAAAAACAAACAGAGAAATAGCAACTACAAAGAGTTTGAATAGAATCTTTCAAGCCAGTCAGAAAGTATTTATTTTTCTTCTGGGTACAATGAGAAGCAAGTTATAATCCTGAATGTATACTTCAGACTTGAAGTGGATATTAGTTTCAACTGCATTCTGATCCAAGTCTGCCTCAGACAAGCTTGGCAGATGTTCTAGTCGAAGTGGGGCTTTTCGGAAGCAGATGGACTCTGATCAAGCTTGGAGACCTATGGTTTAGATTTTGGAGGGATAAGAAACAGAAACAGCATGTCTCAAAGCAGAAGAATCCATATCTCTCAGGGCTCTCCATACAAGAAAAACGTGGAGGAAGACGAATGCATTTTGCATTCTTGGAAGACTTCAAATCATCCAGGTGACAGTCCTGTAGAAAGGTCTCCATGTACAGTATATATTCATTCATACGTACATTGATACATACATGCATTTCTATTCCCCTTTGCCATACGGTATGCCAGATAAATCACTACAAAAAGAGAAGAAGTAGGAAGCAAAAAAGACAAACACACACACACAGAGAAGCAGGAGGTTATAGAAAAAAAAGATTCACTATCAGTTAAATTAATATACTAAAATACTGTTTTAATGTTCAGTGACATTTTTAAGTCCTTTTTCCTAGCAGTATTTGGATGGAGCCTTCAGTTTTTTATTTCAAAACAATAACATGGCAATGCTGATTACTTAAAAAATACCCATTATGTTAAAATGTGTGCTTTCTTGGTTATGGCCCCACCTCTGTAAGGATCATCCAACCTAGGCATCATCTATCGCTGTGGGTATTAACATATTCTGCTGCTGATCTTGGGGTACGTACATTATATATCTGGCTATCATCAGCATACTGATCATTCTACAACCTCCCAACATATTTGGTCTCTCCCAGTGCTTCATGTAGATATACTCTAAAATGCAAAATAGAATGTCAAAACATCAAAGCAGTTTATCTTCGTCTGCCAAGGGAAGTGTGTTTCCGTCTAGAGAAGGAAATACAAGAATACAAATAGAAGAAGTCAAGTATCAGGTTCTGTGGATATTCCATTTTGAATAGAAAGTATTCAGTCTGGTGTAACACTGGGCTGCCAAATTCCTTCACTGGCCTTCCTTGGAACTACATAATTTATTTATTTATTTTATTTATTTAATTTTTATCCCCCCTTTATTATTTTTCTAACTAACTCAAGGCGGCGAACATACCTAATAGTCCTTCCTCCTCCTATTTTCCCCACAACAACAACCCTGTGAGGTGAGTTGGGCTGAGAGTGAGTGACTGGCCCAAGGTCACCCAGCCGGCTTTCATGCCTAAGGTGGGACTAGAACTCACAGACTCCTGGTTTCTAGCCCAGCACCTTAGCCACTAGACCAGTGGTCGGCAAACTTTTTTATGCCAGGGGCCATTTTGACATTTATAACATTTATAACATCACTCGAGGGCCAGGGGGCAGGGTTTGAGGGTGGGGGCCAATCACACAGAAGTGGGTGGGGTTTGCAGGCAGGAGCCAATTGCGTGGAAGGGGCGGGGTTTGCAGGTGGGAGCCAATCACGTGGAAGGGGCGGGGGAGGTTTGGAAGAAGGAGAAGGGAAAGAGAGGCTCAACTGCTCCAGTCGTTTCTCTTCCGGAGCCGCTCACGCCCCCAGTCCAGGCAAAGTAAAGCTGGTGGGGAATCCAGCGCAGGAGCGGGGTTTGCGGGCGGCAGCCAATCGTGCACACTTAGGGCCTGCTGACGCCATGCCCACCGCCACACACACCATGCCCGCTGCCGCGCCTGCCCCCGCCACATCCGCTGCTGCGCCTGCCCCCGCAACGCCCGCCACGCCTGCCTTTGGAAGAGCCACACTCAAGGGGCCAAAGAGCCGCATGTGGCTCGCGAGCCGCGGTTTGCCGACCACTGCACTAGACCACTAGACTTGTAAGATTTGGGCTGATGAAAAATAATGTGACATTCCAATTCAAATCCTTCTTAAATTGCCCTGATTCCCTTAACCAAACATAAGAAAACCTGCAATTTCTATTTGAATGCAAAACCAGGAGATCTGTATTTAACTCATGATGAGCTAAACTTGTTACTGTCTCAGTTTAATAAAATGGCTGTCTGAACAATAGGAAACTGCCTGGCAGAGGAAGTGCAAGAAGGACAAAATGACATGCCATTATCTGTGTAACCCTATTTTTAAATTTCCTCATTGAATAAAAAGTTGCATTTAAAAATATCATCCTGTGGTATGGAGCACATAAAAACCTTCACTGTGGTAGCCTGCAGGCTCACTTTTAAAGTCTCAACCACACTGTCTGCCCAGAAAGTTAGAAGGATGACAAATGCCATGATTCAAAACACATTTACATAGAAGTGACAGATGATTACCACAGTACTTGCTTCAAAAATAAGTACTTTTAGAATGTTATTGTAAATCAAGGATGTCATCAGCCACTGTTGATTTGAGGGGAAAAAAGGGATCAGCGGATGACCCCATGCTTTCCAATTGTCACAGCCTTAACTGTAGGATCCAATCCAGCCACAAGATCAAATAAGCCTGTATAATTTTTTTTAGTTTAGTAGGATGGATGATATTCTGGAGGTGACGGACTCGACCGTGGGGGAGCTGGGGATGGCGATGGCCTACAGGAAGCTCTGGCGTTGGCTGGTCCATGAAGTCACGAAGAGTCGGAAGTGACTGAACGAATAAACAACAACAAAGCTGAAATAACCTACCTCTAAGGACAGGCAGAATAGCAACTCTCTAGTCCATTTTATTGACTTTCCAAATAAAAAAAAACATTTGTTAAACTTCTGGAATCATTTTCATGTGCAACATTCCGTTTTGGAACTTTCATACAGAACTTTTCTAATCTACTTAATTGATCATATGGATTATCCAGTAAAAAAATGGTGTGTGTGTGTGTGTGTATTCAAGTCTGACTTGATTCCTGGTGACTACATGGAGAAATCCATGCAGTTTTCTAGGATATATTTTTGGAATTAATTTGTCCTTGCCTTCTTCCTTGGGCTGAGAGGGAGTGACTGGCTCAAGGTCACCCAGTTGCTTCATGCCTAAGAATTTTGGGTTCCCTACTGCTAACCCAGCACCTTAACCACTAGATGAAACTCCTTGGCTGCTTCTCCCTCTTCTAGATGGGACTCTTTCTTACAGCATTTACCCCCTGTAAGTTTCATCAAAAATAAATTTCCCAAATGAAACACAATTACCCCTTTCTACTGTATATACAACAAAATACATGCTTCAAAAATATACATTTTTATTCATTTATTCAGGCACATCTCTCACAAACAACATTTTGTGTCAACAGTTTTTTTTTTTTTTTTTTTGGTCCAAAAAAAGATGGCCACTAATTAATTGTCCATTGTCCCATTCAAGACCCCCATCCTCAGCCATTAAATTGTTCCAATTATGCCATAGCCAGGTTGGTTTTGACTGACCTCATCAATCTGTCTCTGTTTCCTACAGAGGGTATCTGTCAGGGAGACACAGGAGAGCGGAGGGGGGAGCTCGCCCCTGAGAGGGAAGTGAGCACGTAGCTCGGAAAGCCTGGCCTTCTTTCTCAAACGCCTCAGGGAAGCTCTGCCCTAGGTTGGACTCATATCTTTGGGATTCTTCGGGCACTATCAGTTTAGCAGGATTCTGTATGTAGGTACCAATAAACACTAGAGACTACATCCCCAGCCTCGGCGTGTTATTCCTGCACCTACACAGGACAGTATCTGCAGACTCTTGTTGCTTTTGTCCAAATGAACAAACATCAGCATCCTGTAGGGGGAGATGGGCAGTGATAAATTTGAATAATAAATAAATAAATAAATCCATTTGGGGAAAAGGGGGAGGGTGGACAAAAGAAAGCCAAGATGGTGGTCAGAGCAACAGACTAGATCCCTGTTGGCCTTTCATAAGGCCCTGAAAACTTGAGTTTGTGCCCAAGCCTGCTGCCCTGGGCATGGGTTAGAGCCCATCTCCTGGTTGTGTGGATCATTATTATTCATTTATTTATTTATTATTAAATTTATATCACCGCCCATCTTCCCCAACCGGGGGACTCTGGGCGGTTTACAATAAAATCACAAGTTAAAAATTATAAACATAAAATTACAATCAGTATAAATACAATAAATAAGTATAAAATCCAAGGGCTAGGTCTTAAATAATTGGGAGGACACTACTATTATAGGTTAGATTATGCCTGTCGGCTATGTGTTTTTATTTTTATTTGATTTTTATATTGTGTATTTTATGTATCTTACCTGCTTTATTGTAAGCCGCCTAGAGTCATGTCAAAGTGAGGTGGGCAGATATATAAATCGAATGAATGAATGAATGAATGAATGAATGAATGAATGAATGAATGAAAAACATGGTAAAAAAAAACAGGGAGTTCTTTTTCCCTTTGCCTAGGCTGACCATACGTCCCGTTTTGAAAGGGACAGTCCCGTTTTTTTAGCATTTTTCAACCGTCCCGTTGTTTTGATAAAAATCTCAATTGTGTCCCGTTTTTCAAACACTGCAGGAATGGTGCAGAAGGAGGATCCGAGCCAGAGCTGCTGATTGGAGGCAGCCCGGAAGAGGAAGCCCTCCCGCCTATCAATGCATGGCAAAGGAGGGCAGAGAGGCAGAGAGGAGGGCAATTGGCCAGGTGGGAGCCAATCGTGCGGACCAGGGGGCAAGGTTTGCAGACGGGAGCCAATCATGTGGAGTGGGGGGGTGGGGTTTGCAGGCGGGAGCCAATCACGTGAACCGGAGGCGGGGACCCCTGTCTTTTTCATGAATATGGAATATTACATAAGACCCCATCCCGTTTTGCCATCCCAATGTCCAATTTTGTCTCAAGGAAATATGGTCAGCCTACCTTTGCCCCTAAGCCCTTGTACAATATTTAGGAGGCAATCACCTCAGTGAAACCTTCCTCAAGAGAGAATGTCATAACTGAACTGCTTTCACCCAAACATTGTCTTTAGTGTGGGAAATATAATAAGCATCTGATGATAATCTCAACCTGTGTTCAGATATTTATGGAAGGAAGTAACATTTCCAATACCCTCATCCTAAGTAATTTAAAGAAGTAAAGACATGACTACATGGACCCATGTATGTACAGCCATGCTGTTTTCATGGAATCACCTTCTTCTGACACTTTTTAAACTTTCCAGTTTATTTGAAAATCTTGGAATTTCTTGGGGCTCTCTGTGGAGGGTGGGAAAAAGGAATTTTCCAAACTGCTTATGTCATTCTTCTCTATTTACAGTGATATTTATTTTTATTTATTTATTTATTTATAGTGTTATTTATACCCCGCCTATCCCCTCCCTAACGGAGGACTCTAGGCGGTTTACATACATATCTATATACTTACATTTTATCATTATACAATATCACCAAGTGTAATTAACCCGCGCACCAGGAGAGGGGGTAAGGGAACCAGCTCTTCTAAGGCTCTGGACTACAATTCCCAGGATGCCTTGAGCCGGCTGCTGACGTCCTGTTGATGTCACTTCCGGGTCTGTCTTCACCGGCACAATTCAATCTTCCTCCGCTCTTTTTCCTCCGGTGGAACGGCTCCCGACAGGACGCCTGCAAATTCTCCCACTTAAGGTGGTACCCATTTTATCTACAGTACTTGCTAAGTTTTCGAACTGCTGGGTTGACAGGAGCTAGGACTTAGTGACGAGCGCTCACCTCGTCACGCGGGGTTCGAACTGCTGACCTGCTGATCGGCAGCCTACAGCTCAGCTGTTTAACCTGCTGAGCCATCCGCATCCAAAATATATACAGTGGTCTTAGCTTAACAAACTATACATACACAGTTCTCCACAGACAATTTCAGATGGAGCTTTTTATAGTGTCTTATCTGTTTCAATCCCTCTTTCATTTATGCAGTTTCTTTCTGTGCTTTCACTCTTGGGCTTGTTTCTATCCTAGGGAAGAGAACAGGCAAAAGACAAACAGCTATTTGCTGAGCTTCTGGGATTCCTGCACCTATGTCAAGCTGTCCTTCTTGACATCTGATCTGTCCTCCAAAAACTGCAGCCCCTTCCGTCAGTCAAATCTCCCGTGGGTACTGCTCGCTTGTGCTGGATCTCCAACTGCAGGTGTCTCCTCCTTGAGACACATGTCATCGCAAGACCAGGCCATATAAAATCAACTCTAGGAATGTTACAAACCTTCTCCTCCATTACTTAATGCTTCTGCCCTTTTACATGTTTATAGCTAGACATAGGTGTTTTAATTAGACATGAAGCTTCTTGGTATCTACATTACACTGAGCTTGATTTAGGTCCACAGGCAAAACAAAACAAACAAACAAACAAACAAAGTTGACCTTGAAATCATTGTATCATGCCAAGTCCATCAGAGCAACTCATCCTGACACAATCTCTCATCCAAATGCTTACCAGTCCTTTCCCTGCTTAACCAGTCCCAAGCAGGCAAGATGGAACAGGTCTGACTTTCTGCTGAGATCATAAATAATGTAGAGCTTCCATTCAGCCACAGAGTCAACTGAAAACCAGTACCATTGATATAGGATGGGTACAATATGATAAGCAAAGTACATCCCCAAGTTCAATGTGTTAGTTTCATCATGTCCCAAGAAAAACAGAAACAAACACCATCCCCAGTGCAGGAACATTTCTGAATGTCTGAACAATTGATACACCTTCCAAGGCTGGTTGAATGTTGTCCTAGTTACAGCATTCATTGGCTGATCTAAGGACAATGTTGGCTCCAAGAACACTCTCAAATTGCATACCTCATTGTTCAGAAAACATGCAGTGCTATCCAGAACAGGCTTCTCACAATTCCTGCATACTCTGCTTACTGATCTGCATAGCCTTTATCTTACGTAGACTGAGCCTCATCTTTGTGGGTCAACTTATTGTATCATACAGCTAAACAACAGGTTGTAAGTACTAGTTATACTTCTCCCAGCACAGTCACATCAATACTGAAGAACATTGGGGATATAAAGAGTCCAGAAGGAGCCACAGACAGAGGCCAAATCTCTGAACAGTATTTTTTATCCCAGACTTCTGATAGAATTCAGTCAAAAGATATCAGAAGTATCATAAAACTTTCTAGATGTGGAGAAAGCTTTCGATAACGTTAATTGGGAATTTATGTTTAAAATACTAGAAAATAGAAACTTTGGGGAAAAATTTATAAAATCAATAAGAGCAATATGTAAAACTCAAAAAGCAAGAATAATGGTAAACGAAGAAGAAACCCAAGAATGTACAATAACAAAAGGCACAAGGCAAGGCTGTCCCATTTCACCATTATTATTCATATTGGTTCTAGAAGTATTACTGGATGAAATCAGGAAAGATCAAAATATAGAAGGGATCAAGGTAAAACAGGATAATCATAAACTAAAGGCGTTCGCAGATGATCTAGTAATAACAATACAAAACCCAAGAAATACAATAGAAAAATTAATTTTAAAATTACAAGAATATGGCGATTTATCAGGATTTAAAATTAATATACAGAAAACCAAAATGATAAATTTAAATATGACAAAAGAAGAAAAAAGTCAATTAGAACAAATAACAGGATTTCAAAATGTCAGAAAATTAAAATATTTAGGAATACAACTAACAGATAACAACTTAGATTTGTATAAAAATAACTATGAAAATTTATGGAAAGAAATTAAAAAAGATCTTGAACAATGGGCAAATCTACAGTTATCATTACTGGGGAGAATTGCTACAATAAAAATGAATATACTACCAAGATTTTTGTATTTGTTCCAAACAATCCCGATTATGATTAAAAACCAAGTTTTTATAAAATGGCAAAAAGAAATATCCAAATTTATATGGCAAAAGAAAAAACCTAGAATAAAATTAAAATATTTACAAGACACAAAAGATAGAGGGGGATTAGCAATGCCAGACCTTAAATTATATTATGAAACATGTGGCCTAATATGGATTAAAGATTGGATAAAACTAGAAAATGAAAAATTACTGAATTTAGAAGGACATGACAATAGATATGGTTGGCACGGTTACATGTGGTATAATAAAAGCAAAATACATAAGGCATTTAATAACCACATAATAAGAAAATCCTTGCTAAATATTTGGAACAAATACAAAAAAACACTATTACCAAATCTTCCACTATGGGTGTCAACCCAAGAGGCATGTACCAGATTAGGGAGTCAAGATAAAAAAGAATATATAAGATATAAAAATTTGTTAAAATTTGAAGGAAATACTC
Source organism: Charina bottae (assembly GCA_023362775.1). Taxonomy (NCBI): domain Eukaryota; kingdom Metazoa; phylum Chordata; class Lepidosauria; order Squamata; family Charinaidae; genus Charina; species Charina bottae. The sequence continues at coordinate 6,054,868 of JALMGJ010000019.1, read as the reverse complement.
AGAAACTTAAAACAAGGGAAGAACTAGAAAATGAAAATATAATATGTCATTGGTTTACATATTTCCAATTAAAAGAGCAATATAAAATAGACGAAAAAAATTATCAATTTACAAAAATAGAAAATAATTGGGATAATATATTAAAAAAAGAGGAAGAACATTTAATCTCTAAAATCTATAAAACATTACTGGAAATGAAAACCAAGGACATAAAAATTAAAAAATACATGAAAAAATGGGAGGAAAATTTAGGAATTGAAATTAAATATGAAGATTGGCAAGAAATCTGGGTCAAAAATATAAAATTTACTTTAAGTAATGATTTAAGAGAAAACATATATAAAATGATTTTTAGATGGTACATGTCTCCTGAGGTATTATTTAAATCAAAAATGAGTAACTCTATTTTATGTTGGAAATGCAAAAAGAAAAGGGGTTCTTTCTACCATGTATGGTGGCTATGTGAAAAAGCAAAAAAATATTGGGTCAAAATACATAAATATGTATGTAAAATATTCGACAAAGAAATAAGAATGAGACCAGAATTATATTTATTGGGTAAAATTGAAGATAATATAAATAAAAAACAAAAGATTTTATTTCAGTATCTAAGTACAGCTGCAAGGATAAAATACGCCCAATACTGGAAACAAGAAAATATTCCAACAAAAGAAGAATGGATTATAAAAGTAATGGATTTAATGCAATCAGACAAATTAACAAATTTAATAAAAGGAAAAGAAATGAGGAAGTATAATGAAACATGGGACCCCTTCATAAAATATATTCAAAAAGAATATAACATTAAATAGAGAACAAATAATAATAATAATAATAATAATAATAATAACAACAATAATAACAATAATAAAAAAAGTACAAATAAAGAAGGGCCGAAAAGAAGAAAAAAAAAGAGGTATAAGAAGAGAAAACTGTAAATCGAGTATTTACAAGAAATTTTTTGTTTGTTTGTTGCTATGTGTTATATATGTTCATTGTTATGTATTATATGTTTGGTTTATGTTTTATGTTAAATGCAATAATAAAAAATATCGGAAAAAAAAAAAGAAGTATCATAAAACATTGCTTTGAAGTGCAATGGCATCTGAACTTCCCAGAAGGATATCAGAGTCAACAGGAATGGAGGAAACTGGTTTTAAGATTGAGAAAAAAGTTAAGATGGAAAAAAATGAAACCGTCAGTGTTAGGGAGAATTTCTATGACAAAAAATGAATGTTTTTGCCATTCTAGTTTTGCCTAGAATGATGTTTTTGTTTAAGACAATACCTGCTTTGACAACTGATGTACCATTTAAGCAATAGCAAAAATATATATCTAAATTTGTATGGCAAGGGGGAAAAAAACCTTGAATTAAATATAAAGTGTTACAAGATGCAAAGGAAAGAGGTGGACTGGATTTACCAGATTTGAAATTGTATCTTTCAGCTTGTTGTTTGGTCTGGTGGAAAGAATGCATATTGCTGAGAAACAAGAGACTTTTATAGTTAGAAGGTCACCACCTGAGATTTGAATGGCATGGATACTTATGGTATGATAAAGTTAAAATTAATGTGGATATTAAAAATCATTTTATTAGATGTGCCATATTGAGAATATGTAATAATTATAAACAGGCTGTGCCCAAAAACACCTCTGTGGATCTCAGCACAAGAAGCATTCCATAGAAGAGAAACAGCAGACAAAGACAAATGTACCAGGAGTTATTGGAAAGTCAAGGGGAATATAAAATTAAATCAAGAGAGCAACTAATAGCAGAAGGATATAGTTGTCAATGGTGTTCCCATTTACAGTTATCAGAATGATTCAAAATGGATAAATGGTATGGAGCAGAGTAAGACAGAATTTGAAGTACAATTGTGCACCAATGATGAACATGTAATTGCTAAAATGTATAAACTTTTATTGAAAGTTGAAACAGAGGAAGAACAGGTTAAAGAATGTATGATAAAGTGGGCTAAGAATTTTGGTTATAATATACAATGGGGAAAATGGGAAAATACAGTCTGTGGTTAAAAGGATTGAAATTTACATTATGTTATGATCTTAAAGAGAATTTTTAAAAAATGATGTATTGTTGGTACATGACAGCAAATAAATTATCTAGAATGTATAAAGGCACTTCAAATGTATGTTGGAAATGGGTTAGCATGAAGGGACATTTTATCATGCTTGGTGGGCATGTAAAAACGCTAAAAAGAAGTGGATTCAAATACATACATTGATACAGAGGATTTTAAAGATTAATATTCAATTGAAGCCAGAACTTTTCCTTTTAGTATTGATGGACAAACAGTTAGAAAAAAGCTATGGAAGATTATTTCAAAATATGATTACTGCAGCTAAATTACTACAGTATATGCTCAAAGATGGAAAGATTCGGCATGACCCACCATGAAGGAATGGTTGATGAAATTGATAGAACTTGCTGAGTTGGACAAATTGACTTCTTTGATTAGAGAAAGGACAATATCTGCATTTATTGGTGACTGGAAACCCCTTATGGACTTTTTGCGTAAAAATGAAAAAAAAAATGAACTTGTGATTTATGGGTTTGATGATTAAACAGGATAGATTATAGAAAGAAGAGAGTCATGATGTAACTTTAGAGAGAGAGATTAAAATATAATTGAACATACAACTGCTATGAAGAATATAGGAAGCTACTTCTTTATATCTTTATACCTTTCTTTATATCTACGTATCTCTTTTTTTCTATCTTCATTTATTTTATTTTCTTATTGCACTTTTAGCTTTTTCTGTTATTTCTTTCTTTTTAATTTCTCTGTTCTAATTCAGTTTGTATTAGTTCTTATTGCTTTTAAAACCTTTAATAAAAATAAGAGAGAGAAAGAGAGAGGGAGGGAGGGAGGGAGGGAGGGAGGTGGTCCTCCTGTCTATGTCTCAGAAAAAGTCATCCACCAAGTGAATAATCAGGGTTGAGATTTTTAAAAATATATATTTGTGCCTTTAAGTCTACAGTGAATCCTATATATATATTATTGAGTTTTAAATATACAGATATAAAAGTTGAAAAGGAAAAAGAAATACAAATACAAATCAAAGAAAGAAGAGAAAAAGTGTACTAAAGCAAAGAAGAAAAAGAGAGAGATGAAACATAGAAATTAGTCAACTTCCGATTTATCTCTGGTCGTAGTAATTTAAAGAGTTTATCTTACATGCTAGAACTATATATAACATTGAAAAACATTTCTTGTCTAATATATCAATTTATATATATTTTAGTGTTCAAATCCCCATATAAGCTTTGCACCTCCTGCATTTTGCAAATAGTCCGTTAATGGTTTCCACTCTTTAAGAAAGTAATAATTTGAATTTTCTTTTAATAAACATGTCAATTTATCATTTTCTGCCATATCCATCACTTTTAACATCCAGTCTTGTATCGTAGGTGTAATCTGATTTTTCCAATTTTGTGCATATACAAGTCTCGCTGCTGTGATCATATATTGCATAATTGGTCTTAGATATCAGTTCATCTCCACATTGTGAAGAATAATTATTTTCCTGGATACCAAATCATCATCAAATTCTGGTGATGACTATGACTTTTATGAATTCATCCAATAGGAATCTCAAGAAAGGGCCTGCTTAGAGTCCCCACTCTGCATGACCTTGGCAGACATGGGCCAGATGGCCGGCCTTCTCTGTTGTGGCCCCTGGACTTTGGAACAACAAATTGCAAGGAGTATTCCACATATACTTAAAATTATGAAGGAGCAAAGCAGATGATTAAATGCTCTTTACTAAAAATAGGAGCAATGATAAAGTTAAAAAATTGCTAGCCTGTCTGTCAGGCAACAATTGGCACTGTTCCTAACTTACCAATCAACTCTTACAATGAGCCAAGCTGTCATTAATGACCCCCTTGGGTGCCATTCTGACATGGAACCAGCCAGGAAATATCCAGTGGACAAACCATAGAAAGCAATAAGCAGTGTACATGCGGAGGGGAGACAACTAATGTGGATTCAGCACCACATACACCGGACAGTGTAATCAAAGTGAAAGAGGCACTAGCGGGGCTGCAGCTTGGAGGAACTTGCCAGGAAAGGGGAGGAGGACATGTATTCAAATCACTATTTGTAGAACTGTAAATTACTTGAAGTTTTAACGTGCTTTGGATCATGAGCTGAAATAAAATATTCCTTTTGATTCCAATGTGTTTCGTGTGAGGAGTGCTGTTTTTTAGCCGAGGATCATCACACAAGCATTGCATATCTCTCTATCTATCATCTATCTATCTATATCATCTGCCCTCTTGTTAGGTTGCTATAAAAGTACATTTTAAATCTTTAACAACTTGCTGGCAGGGTACCACTACAAAGCACACTGTAGGTGGAAGTCCAGACTTGCTCAACTCATATTTGGGAATTCCTCTGTTTCTAATTGCAAGGTGACAGTGATTCTATGAACGAGTCATAATCAAAAAAATTATTGTGATGGGGAAAATGCCCATTTAAATTAGGAACCAAAGCAATTGGAGATAGATGCAACAAAGTTCCTTTTATTGGCATGCACAACTACAATCATCACTGGGCTCCTCCCCAAAGAACTGCAGAAAACCCCCAAACAAAGTAAAGTCGCAGATTATGTACTTTTGGTTTGTTACATAGGAATGATAAACAAAATATTGTAAATCACAGTATGACTTCTAAACTAAAATACATTGGGGATGATCTTCCTGAGGCTTCCCTGCATTCCTCAGTACTCTTGGGATTCTGTTCCTGTTAGATACTATCATTGAGTTCTATAAAGAATGACATAGACTACCTCCTTTCACATCACGCCTTTCACACTATTTAGGAAGGACAACAGTCTAGTTTTTGTTATCTGTCTCTAGGCTCACAGATCCAGCTTTGTGCTTTTACTCATGCGCTTGTTACAGGCATGATTTATTCATTCTGAAGCCCTCTCTACTTATTGAATTAAGCGGAATCAAATGGATTAAACCTTCATCTTATATATGTGGACATAACCAGTTTGGTTTTATCAGTACTATATATGACACAAACTGGGGGCTACAGTATGTCAATATTATTTTTTATTTAATTAATTTATTCCCCGCCCATCTCCCATACAAGGGACTCTGGGCGGGTTACAATAATTAAAACTTAAAAATTTAAATTTTTTAAAACCATACAAGATAGAAAATAAGCTGCTCAAAAAATAAAGGGAACACTGAAATAAGACATCCTAGATCTGAATGAATGAAATATTCGTATTAATTACTTTGTTCATTACATAGTTGAATGTGCTGACAACAAAATCACACAAAAAGCAATGGAAATCAAATGTAAGCAACCCCTGGAGGTCTGGATGTGGAGTTATACTCAAAAATTAAAGTGGAAAAGAACACTACAGGCTGATCCAACGTTGATGTAATGTCCTTAAAACAAGTCAAAATGAGGCTCAGTAGTGTGTGTGGCCTCCACGTGCCTGTCTGACCTCCCTACAACACCTGGGCATGCTCCTGATGAGGTGGCGGATGGTCTCCTGAGGGATCTCCTCCTACACCTGGACTAAAGCATCCCCCAACTCCTGGACAGTCTGTGGTGCAACGTGGCGTTGGTGGATGGAGCGAGACATGATGTCCCAGATGTGCTCAATTGGATTCAGGTCTGGGGAACGGGCGGGCCAGTCCATAGCATCAATGCCTTCGTCTTGCAGGAACTGCTGGCACACTCCAGCCACATGAGGTCTAGCGTTGTCTTGCATTAGGAGGAACCCAGGGCCAACCGCACCAGCATATGGTCTCACAAGGGGTCTGAGGATCTCATCTCGGTACCTAATGGCAGTCAGGCTACCTCTGGCGAGCACATGGAGGGCTGTGCGGCCCCCTAAAGAAATGCCACCCCACACCATTACTGACCCACTGCCAAACCGGTCATGCTGGAGGATGTTGCAGGCAGCAGAACGTTCTCCACAGCGTCTTCAGACCCTGTCACGTCTGTCACATGTGCTCAGTGGGAACCTGCTTTCATCTGTGAAGAGCACAGGGCGCCAGTGGTGAAGTTGCCAATCTTGTGTTCTCTGGCAAATGCCAAACGTCCTGCACGGTGTTGGGCTGTAAGCACAACCCCCACCTGTGGACGTCGGGCCCTCATACCACCCTCATGGAGTCTGTTTCTGACCGTTTGAGCAGCCACACGCACATTTGTGGGCCACTGGAGGTCATTTTGCAGGGCTCTGGCAGTGCTCCTCCTGTCCCTCCTTGCACAAAAAGAGGTAGCAGTCCTGCTGCTGGGTTGTTGCCCTCCTATGGCCTCCTCCACGTCTCCTGATGTACTGACCTGTCTCCTGGTAGCGCCTCCATGCTCTGGACACTACGCTGACAGACACAGCAAAACTTCTTGCCACAGCTCGCATTGATGTGCCATCCTGGATGAGCTGCACTACCTGAGCCACTTGTGTGGGTTGTAGACTCCGTCTCATGCTACCACTAGAGTGGAAGCACCGCCAGCATTCAAAAGTGACCAAACCATCAGCCAGAAAGCATAGGAACTGAGAAGTGGTCTGTGGTCACCACCTGCAGATCCACTCCTTTATTGGGGATGTCTTGCTAACTGCCTATGCTTTCCGCCTATTGTCTATTCCATGTGCACAACAGCATGTGAAATTGATTGTCAATCAGTGTTGCTACCTAAGTGGACAGTTTGATTTCACAGAAGTGTGATTGACTTGGACTTACATTGTGTTGTTTCAGTGTTCCCTTTATTTTTTTGAGCAGTGTATATAAAAAATATATCCAATATAAAATAAAATAAAATAATAAAATAAAATAAAATAAAATAAAATAAAATAAAATAAAATAAAATAAAATAAAATAAAATAAAATAAAATAAAATAAAATAAAATAAAATAAATAAAATAAAATAAAATAAAATAAAATAAAATAAAATAATAAAATAAAATAATAAAATAAAATAAAATAAAATAAAATAAAATAAAATAAAATAAAATAAAATAAAATAAAATAAAATAAAATAAAATAAAATCCAAGATGGATTGGGGACCGTAGCACAGGTCATATTGCTACGGGGCCAGCCAACCCCAGGAGGCACTACCACCTCCGTTGTCCCAGGCCAGGCGGCAGAGCCAGGTCTTAATGGCCTTCCGAAAGGCCAGGAGTGAAGGGGCCAGTCTCACCTCCGGGGGCAAGATGTCCCATAAGGCGGGCACTGTCGCAGAGAAGGCACGCCTCCTGGACCCCGCAAGATGGAATTCTCTTGTTGAGGGGGTCCGAAGCATGCCCTCTCTGCACGCACGGGTGGGGCGGGCTGAAGTTATCGGGACGAGACGGTCCCTCAGGTACCCTGGTCCTATGCCATATAGGGCTTTAAAGGTAATCACCAACACCTTGAATTGGACCCAGAAGCAAACTGGCAACCAATGCAGCTCGCGTAGCAGAGGTGTTACATGTGCCGATCTTATGGCACCTGTAACTGCTCGCGCCGCCGCATTCTGTACCAGCTGAAGCTTCCGGATACTCTTCAGGGGTAGCCCCATGTAGAGCGCATTACAGTAGTCTATGCGGGAGATGACAAGGGCATGAGTAACTGTTTGGAGGGCCTCCTGATCCAGGAAAGGGCGTAACTGGCGCACAACTCGAAGTTGTGCAAAGGCCCTCCTGGCCACGACTGCCACCTGCTCTTCGAGCAAGAGTCGCAAGTCCAGGAGGACCCCCAGATTCTGCACTGGATCCGAGTGAGGTAGTGCAACCCCACCCAGAACCAAAGATGACAACTTCCCGGATCTAGGGGGGGCATCAATCCACAGCCACTCTGTCTTACTCCGTCAACTCCGTCAGTTGAAGCCTGTTGTTCCCCATCCAGACCCCCACAGCCTCCAGACACTGAGATAGGGCATCGACCGCATCACCTACTTCACCCGGGATGGAGATGTATAACTGGGTATCATCAGCATATTGGTGATACCTCATCCTGTGGTGACGGATGATCTCGCCCAGCGGCTTCATGTAGATGTTGAACAGGAGAGGAGAGAGAACCGATCCCTGCGGCACCCAAGACAAGGGTCGCGGGTCAACCCTCTCCTCTCCTATCAACATTGACTGGGAATGGCCCTGGAGGAAGGAGGTGAACCAGCGCAAAACCACGCCACCCGCCCCCAACTCCCTGAGCCGCCCCAAGAGTATACCATGGTCGACGGTATCAAAAGCCGCTGAGAGATATAAGAGAGCCAGGATGGACGCACTCCCTCCATCCCGCCCTCGCCAGAGATCATCCATAAGCACGACCAATGCAGTCTCTGTCCCATATCCTGGCCTGAAACCTGACTGAAAAGGGTCCAGATAATCCGTTTCCTCCAGAATCCTCTGGAGTTGCAATGCCACCACCTTCTCAACCACCTTTCCCAAAAATGGAAGGTGGGAGACTGGGCGAAAATTGCCCAGAATAGTAGGGTCCAAAGATGGTTTCTTGAGGAGTGGGTGCACCAGCGCCTCCTTAAAGGCAGCCGGGAACACCCCCTCACTCAAGGACGAATTTATAATCGCCAGGACCCAGCCACATGTCACCTCTCTAGCTGATTTCACCAGCCAGGAGGGACATGGGTCAAGTTGACATGTGGTGGCATTTACAATCCCAAGGATCCTGTCTACTTCATCAGGCCCAACAGGATCAAACTGCTCCCAGATAACATGGTAAGTACGAGCCTCTGGCATCTCCCCAGATCTTGTCTCACACTTGGAGTCCAACTTGGAATGAATCTGAGCGATTTTGTCCTGCAGATGCTCAGAAAACTCTTCCGATCAGCCCTGTAGATGGGTCTTCCCTTGTTCCCGACCCAAAAGAGATCTTGTAATCTTAAACAGGGCCGTCGGACGGCATTCTGTGGACGCAATAAGAGCGGAGAAATATTCACGTTTCGCCGCTCTTACCGCCACAAGGTAGGCCTTAACAGCGGCTCTAGATTGTGTTCGGTCAGATTCCGTCTTCGTCTTTCTCCAGCGGCGCTCTAGATGTCTCTTAACCCTCTTCAAAGATATTACAAGAATTTTGCAGATTTACAGTTACATTGCCAACCCTTTAATCCTCCTGTGTTAGTCTGATAAAAACACAGATTTCTCACTTATATAATATCTTATCATAGTCCACCATGGTCCAGCTTGGGTCATATATGATCTGCTGCAGTGAATGGATGTTAGTTGAAAGAAGCAAAAATTGTTGTATATAAGAGCATGCTTCTGCCCTATGAGAGAGTTGGGTATGTCATGAGAAACACAAAAGGAATTTGAATGCAGTGGGAATGGGGCATTAATGTGGATGGGCTATGTGAAAGAAGTATGTTGAATTAGTTGGGATATGGAGTCCTTGGTGCTCTCTGATCCTGAGAGCCCTGAGCTACAAATAGTATCTTCGATTGGTTGGGATATATCAAGAGAATGAATGAGGATTAAACTGCAACACAAATGCTTGAAGGAAGAATGAATGTGTTGAGAGGAAAGGGAAGATTGAAAAAATGATGGTTGAAAGGAGATAAGATCCTCAAAAAGAGTTGAGAAGTTTCAGAATTAAAGGCAATATATGGTATATGGATATGGTAGACGCAAAGACAGCTTGCAAGGGTAGAAATGTATGAAAAGTTAGGGTTAGGGTTAAAAGTTAGGGTTAGGGTGAAAAGTGAATGGCATAAACTATATTCTATTAGATTCACTTTTCTCTTGTTTCTCTTGTTTCATGACTTCAATTTCTTTTGCTTAATATTTTTTTATATTGTCTGTAGCTTGAATCATGTCAACTGGATTTCTATTTTCTTAGTGGAAACGTTTCACTAAGAAAATAGAAATCCAGTTGACATGATTCAAGCTACAGACAATTCCACCTGGATGACTGAGAACCTTCATAGACATTTTTTTATATTTTATTTTCATTCATTCATTCATTCATTCATTCATTCATTCATTCATTCATTCATTCTCACTCTTTTTTGAGCTTTGCAGAAAGTTTCTTGACCTGAAAGGAAATAGCTTGATGGGTATGTGTGTATGTATGTAGATCATGGTCTATCAAGCCCAGTATTACTATCACCAAGTAGAAATTACTTCCTAACATTTCAGACAAGAGTTTCCAAGCCATTCCTAAGGGTTTTCTTGAGACTGAACCCAGCATTTTCTGCAGCATGCAAAGCATCTCCTTTAGCACTGAGCAACGGCTAGATAGTGACAGCCCAATACAAAATGTACAGTAAATGCCCTGTAGCCAGTCAGGTGTTCAATATCTTCCCTGCACCAGTTTTTGGTTGAAGCTATAGTAATGGCCTGGAAGTATTCAGAACTAAGACATTAAGCAGTGAACAATTATACATCAATAACAGGCCGAATGCTCATGATAGGTTGCTACAGATTATGACATTCCCTGTTGCACTTAACAAGATTTAATTCTAATGTAACTTAAGTTCATAGACCTTTTTCCTGAAGTATGTTAAAAGGAGAAAGCTCTATTCATTCCTACCCTTGTTTTGTGGGTTTTAGACATAATTCTGAAAGGGTTTTGATAGGAATGCACATTTTCTATAATTGCTACTGATTCATTTATCTGCTAGCTGCTAGTGGAATGTCTCACTAAAGTCTCAGAAGACTTTTTGGAGTGAAAAATTCATATTAAACTTCTCTATTTGGTACTGCAGATTTATAAGCAATTCACCTGTTATCGCGTGAAACTATATATCCATCCATCCATTTATCCAGTAATTGCAAATTATTGGGCATACATGCATACACAGATACTGTACATAAGGTAAAGGTAAAGGTTCCCCCCACACATTTGTGCAGTCGTGTCCAACTCTAGGGGCCGGTGCTCATCTCCGTTTGTTAGCCCTTCGGCTAGCCAGCGTTGTCCGAAGATGCTTCCACGGTCATGTGGCCGCATGACGCGTGCGGAACGCTGTTACCTACCCACCGAAGTGGTACCTATTAATCTACTTGCATTTGCATGCTTCCGAATTGCTAGGTTGGCAAGAGCTGGAGCTAGTGCGGGAGCTCACTCCGCATGCAGGGCTAGGGATTCAAACCCTGAACTTGCGATCTTCCGATCGACAAGCCTGGCGTCTTACCCACTGAGCCACCACACCCCCTGTGATACTGTACACACTCACATACATATAATAAAAGATGCATACATACACACATACATACATAAATACACACACAGAAACATCAGTTTGTAGGCTATCTACTCACCAAATTCTAGACTTCCATATTATTCCTTCACTGAAAGAAAATGTGATAGTGAAGATCAAGAGAAAATTGTAGCCTTAGGAGACCTCTCTCTATGAAAAAATATTTGAAAGGCTAATAATTATGTTTTATTCCTTCAATGATTACCTAAGTTTAACCAATTAACACTGTTTCCATCTGTGTAAAATTAGGAGGGTGGGAAACCGAATTAATAATGAGAGAAAATGAAATTCTAATAAATACTTATTGTACTATTTATTCTGCTTCTAAAGCAGTGTCACTATTGCACTGTTAATTCTCTAAATGTGAATAGCAAATATTCATGTAACACTAGTCATTACTATTTGAGATTCCTTTTGCTGCCTGTCTAGTGAAATGACAGTTCCTATGAGATTTTTATTATTATTATTTAGATAAGCCTTAGGAGAGCTGTGCATACATATCAATTTGGCACAAGCATAGAAAATGCCCAAAACATGTCATTGGAGATCACTTTAAACTGCCTGAAAATCTCTTCCTGGATCTTTGAACATCTATATGCGTGTTCAGGGTTTAGAAGCCTGAAAAACAAGCAGATCTATAAGCCATTTACTCAGGCAGGAATCAAATCTTTTTGCAAAACTCAGCCACTATACATTTAAATAATTATATATTCCATATTTTCATATCCTGTATGCTTATTGTTAAAAAGTAACCAGCTTATTGTTTATTAAATTGTAACCAATATAAATTACAGCATATATAGCATCCTGGTATCTCTGATGTCTGGTTTTACATAAACTAATAACTGTAAACAAGTTTTTAAATTCTATTTCTATCTCATAGTTGATATTTCTTTTTTGCAGTCATATTTGTTGTCCTTACTGATTCAAGTTTAAAACTGGTGTGTGTGTGTAATTTTGTAGCTTTTTAAAACCCTGTTTGTTATATTAAATTGAAACATAATTAGCTGCTAAGCAGGCTTTTGGTTGACCCACATTTTGTGGATTATACATTTTTTTCTCTATCTACACGTCATGTTCTTCTGTTGTCAACTGTAATAATTTCAAGAGGCACTTAGAGAGGCTTCCATAAAGACCAGGCAATTATCTGATGTTGTCTTCATTCCTTATCATGGCAAATACACTGCTCATAATTTGCTCCTTATTTTTGATTGACCAAAGTGTCATCTTCAAAAGATGCCATCAACTGAGAGCGGCTGATGGGTGAACCCCCCCCCACACACACACCATGTCCTGATCTCTAAGAATAGCTGCAAAAGTTAAATAAATGACTGGATCCAACTACCATCCTTAGAAAATATAAAATCACTCAGCCTTCACCATTTTTTTTCTGAATAAAAGAGGGAAGGAGTGAAGCATTAGTAGATCATGAATGTTCCATACAGAAGTTCCTACATTCAATTCCCAGCAGTGTTAATGATGGAGAAGAAATCTGATTAAGATGAGAATCCAACTGCTCCCTCAAAATAAGAACCTTAACCTATACTCAGGGCCATGTGGCCAGAAAACTGTGCCTGGCCATCTGCTTGAGTTGGAGGCCAAACCATCAACAAAATCTGCATCACCCCTGGACCAGTGATACCCATTTGACAATTTTGCCAATTGAGCTGGTGTCTGCATGCATAAAGCTTTATGTGACCACTGAAATAATATCTTCCTATTGCTCTAGTCCAAGTAAACTCTGACCCACTAGCTTAAATTGGCTTCAGTTCTCAGAAGTCCCATTCAGAATGGTCAATAGTGAAAGCTTTGATCGTAGTAGGTTAATAAAAGCTGAAAAGCTGCACATTGCTTACCTGAGCAAATAAATTCTAGATAGAGAAGCTGACTGGAGCTGTCCAAGGTACTATTTTCTGTTGCTCTACATATAAAAGCTTATTTATTTATTTATTTATTTATTTATTTCTCAAATTTGTATAGCCACTCATCTCACAGAAAGTACCTCTGGGTGGCTTAAAATGATTGAATAAAAACAGTGCATGCATAACAAGTGGTATAAAAATATCCAAGGCAATATTAAAAAAACAAATATAATAAAAACAAATATACAAAGCCTAGGTAAGAGAGAATAAAGATAGCTACTCAACAATAGAGCCATCTAAGCATGTCTCCACTTCCCTGGGAGCCCCAGGCCTGGTGACTGCCAAGAGGTCAAGTAGGGCAAAGATGGAAGCACAGCCCCCATCCCCCCAAAATCAGAGATTATCCAAAAGTGTAACCAATGCCATTTCCATCCCATACCTGGGTCTGAATCCTGACTGAAAAGGATCCAGACAATCTGCTTCCTCCAAGGCCCTCTGAAGCTGTAGCACAACCACCTTCTCCACCACCAAGAAAGGGAGATGAGATACTGGATGAAAATTGTCTGGTATGGTGGGGTCAAGTGATGTCTTCTTGAAGAGGGGGTGGACCAAGGCCTCTTTAAGAGGTAGAGGACAACCCCCTCACTCAAAGAACAATTAACCACTGATCGAACCCACTCACATGGCACCCCATGGATGCTTTAACAAGCCAGGAGGGGCATGGATCTAAAGAGCATGTGGCCAAGTTCACAGACCTGAGGACCCTGCCCACTTCCTCGGGCCCAATAGGATCAAACTGTTCCCAGATAACCGGGCAAGACTCCTCCCCAGGCATCTTCCCTGGACCTGTAGCAAAGCCAGCATCCAACTGGGAATGCCTTAACATAGCTTGCCTTAACTAGATATTGACCATGATTGAAGTCTACTTACTTTTTCAAGCATTGCCTGCCTTAGGCTGACCTACCTGGCCTTCACTTTCCCACCTATGATCTGGCTTTGTCAGATCCATTACATTTAGCCTGTCAACTCATGTAACTGCAGTAATGTCAAGCTTTCTTTTTCTCTTACTTCTTCCGGTTCGATTTAGTAGGCTTGTATAATCAGGCAAAGTCCCAAATTATGCATCCAAATACTCCACTGCCTCCAGTGTGATTCCAGTGAGGTGATTCCAGGGCCTCCAGTGTGGTTCAACAGTTCTGACAGGCAGTCTGATTCAGTTCAGAAAGTTCTTTTGATTTAGAGATTTGGAGCACTTTTGTAGAAGGAGAAGATGGAAAGGATCAAGGATGAGATATCTGAGGATTAAGGAACAGAATTGGAAGTCTCCTTTGAGAATGTTCTAATATGAATTGGCACTTTGTTAGAATACCAGTTATGGCCCATGAGTTTTCATAATTCACACAATATACTCTGTTGAAAATATAGAAAGACCATGATTTGTTCAGAGTTTATTTTTGCAGATAGTACTCTGTATTTAGAAACTCTTTGTAATTCTCTAAGCAACCCAGATGGAGATTCCATTACTCTTCTACCTTCTCTGAAACTGATCATTATAAGTCATCTTGCACTAAAACTGTTTCTTCCCTTCCTTTTAACCTATCAGTGATGCTTTCTTCATCCACATTTTTGCAACATCCAAACTTCACTCTACATATGTAATTTTTCAACATTAATATCTCCAAAACACCTCATCTTTCTCTCTATTGACTAAGTACTAGTCCTCTTTTTTTAGCCTTTGGCATCTTAGCTTAGGTTACAAAGGACAAATTTACTACTTGCTTGAGTGCTTCCCAGGTTTTCTTGATTGCATGTATAAAATAAATTGAAAAACTTTAATATCAGTGCCATTGCTGAATTAATTTCCTTCTCTGTCATTACTGACTTTGAAGTGCACATTGAGTTAATTTCCCCCAAAACAGTAACTAAGAAATGTTTGCCTCCTCAAATAGCAAAACCAGCAATGTATAGGTCTACTATACATTGCTGGTTTTGCTATAGTATAGTATAGTATAGTATAGTATAGTATAGTATAGTATAGTATAGTATAGTATACTATACTATACTATACTATACTATACTATACTATACTATACTATACTATCACCCTTCAGTTAAAAGATTCTATAGACTGGCTCCTGGCTGTGCATATGTACACTCAGGAGCTTATGTAAGATTGGAGAACCTTGAGCAAGAATATAAGAAGTTGGTGAACATCGTTCACTTTGTATATATTTCTTTCTGGTTGGATTTCTATCCAGGAAATATAAAGAGGGTCAAAATACATTTATGAGAGAAAATAAAGCCAAGTCTCTACCTTGTCAGATCAAGGAAGAAATAAAACAACAAATAAAAACACTCAGTATATGAAACAAAGCTGAAATGCGATCCTTTGAACTTTGGTAAGATGCTTGCACTTTAGAGCAAAACAGTCTGGGAATGATTTTCAATAGTAGCTGAAAGTAGAAAAAAGAAAAAGAAGAAGAAAATTGTGAAGGATCTGAGATCAAAGCATTTCTGTAACACATTACCTCAAAGTAGGCACAGCAATCCTGTTCTATTTCATTATATTTGCTCAGATGAAATTCAAGCCACCCTCAAAAAGAAACTTTACAACTATCTTGAAATATCTTCAACATGACATAGGTATTAGACCCACAAGCTATCTGTGGCTGCCAGTTCCAGTTTGTCCAAAGATTACCAAATCCTGACAGTTTTCTCTGATGACTTTGGTTTCAAAGTTGATATATTCATACTTACATCTGAACAACACAATGGGGAAAAATGCCATGTTAAAGTTCCTTCCAAGGCTGCATTTAATGGTGAGATTTTCATGGTCTGACAAATGCTTTGTAAAATCCAGACAAGGATAAATTATTGATAAATGTGATGTTGCCAGTGTTTTAAATTTTCTTTCAGGCTGTCAGTAGGAATAATAATAATTTAAAAATGCCCAGTTTCATTGTACGTTTCAGAGAGAATGACATCTGCACCCTGTTGCAAGAGAAATGGCAGATGAAAATCTCCTGTGATTCAGCCAGGACAAAAACCATGTGAAGATTGAAACTTTCTATGCTTACCTTTTGCTTTTGTAAACATAGATAAGTGAGTGGATATTTGGTAAAATGGTCAAAGCTAACTGTACTTCTGAATGGTGAGGATTTTATTGGCCCCCTTTCACTTGTACATGGCTTGAAATTGCTTTGCATTCATCAGGAAGTGACACATTCCTTTGACGAACTATACAATCTTTATCATCTTTATCAAAAATAGTATTTCCAAGTCACTGTTAGTTATTTGTTCCCACTGCTTTTAAAGAATTCCTTGGAGAAACAGCAAAGATCAGCTCCAACAACATTTTAAAACTAAATGAGTGCTTAATTCAAAGCATGGTTCTTATTGAAGTTACATAACGTAACACAATCCTGCCAATGCTTAGATAGTTAGTCTTTTCTTTCTTTCCTTTCCTGCCACAAAGCTGCATTTTTGAGGGCAAATATTATTAATGAAACCTTTCCATTATTCATACAAATGGAGCTCCAGAAAGGAACTTGATGGTGCTAATGGAAGCAAACAGTAATTCAAATCATAACCTTTATTACGGCCTTTAGGCCAAAACACACTACAATAAAAACACATAAACCTATAATTAATAAAACTAAAAAGTAGACATTATATGCTTTTCTCTTACTTCTTCTATCTGACCAGGACTCTGATGTATCTTTCCAGGTTGCCTGATTTTGGGCCACCATTTGCATGATTCCATTTTATTGTATTTTAGGTCTACTTTTTAGTTTTATTAATTATAGGTTTATGTTTTTTTATTGTAGTGTTTTCTGGCTTAAAGGCTGTAATAAAGATTTTGATTTGAAACTAGGATCTTGAATTTATTTATTTATTTATATTTATATCACTGCCCATCTCCCCCAAAGGGGGACTCTGGGCGATTTACAGTAAAATCAGAATTAAAACCATAAAAGATAAAATTACAGCCAATACTATAAATAGAAATAAATAAATATAAAATCCAAAGTTGGTAAGATCTTATTCCATAGGGAGGGCTCTACAGTGCAAGCCACCCCCAGGAGGAACTATTTTTATTTTTTATTTATTATTGTATTTATACCCCGCCTATCCCCTCCCTAAGTGGAGGGCTCTAGGTGGCTTACATTCATCATACATTATATTATTTATACAGTCATATTCTATTACCCGCGCGGTTAGGGAGGGGGTGAGGGAACCGGCTCTTCAATCGCAGGTCGGACTACATGTCCCAGGAACCTTTGCTTCTGAGCCGGCTGCTGACGTCCAGGAAGTTGTCGTTTTTCGGGATCCGCCGTCATCCACGGGGACCAGCTTTCTTCTTGGTCCGAGGGTGACCCTCCGAGAAGGAAGCCAGCAAATTGGCCCACGTGAGTGGTCCCCATTCATCTACTTGCCGGTGGCTTTCGATCAGCTGGGTGGGCTGGAGCTGGGGCTAGTGATGGGAGCTCACCCCGCCACATGGATTCGAACTGCCGACCTTATGGTTGGCAGACTAACGGCTCAGCGGTTTAACCCGCTGAGCCACCGCGCCCCTTTATCCTATGAATCCTATTGACCCAGAGCATTACAGGGGCCCAGGGATTTCACGATACAGATCCAGTAACAGATATGCACCATTTTCATAAGAAATAGTAATGGTAAACACTTACTTATTAAATGGTCACTTATATCCTTTGTACTCAGACTATATAAACTTGTTTAGAATATCCTATGTAGCTTAGCAACTAAGAATATAAACTACAAGCTGAGATTTCTCCAGATTTTGTGCTTGTCTATGAATGTATTATGTGTTGGACAAGGCATTGTTTTCTCTGTTACAATCTCCCCTCCATATAGCAATAATAATCCTGGCTTATTGCTATAAGTGCTGCTAAAATAAAAAGTGCAAAGTTCCGCACCTGAAATACATTGTTTAAGGGTATCTTTCCCTTATCCAGTGAAATATGGGAAATTAACTTGAGAGCATGCAATTCTTTGTTTTTCTTCTTGAAAACATGTTGATTTGGAACATGTAGAATTTGCTTTCAACAGAGAAGAACACCTGGATGAGAAGGAGGAGGAAAGAATCAGCAGAGGTAGGTCTGCTGCTTTGATTAATTGCTTCCTTCTTCAAAATAGTATCCATATACCTCATTCTCTCTTTGAAGGGCTATCCTTTTTGGCAGAGCAATATCTAGTGGATAGGTAAACATGTTTACATATGCTGTGTAAATCTTATAAGTAAAAGGTATAAGTGATGTGAATTTGAAATAACATTAGCAAATTAAAAGTTAAGGACAGAATTGTAATTGATAAAGAAAAACTGCAGTGCAATATCCATTGTACTCTTCAGATTGTCTAGTGTAATTATTCCTGTCTTCATACAATTGCCATAGATGGAGTTTTCCCTTCGCCATCATCAGTTAAGGAGAGAAAACATGTGCATTGTACTGATGTCAGGACAGCCTTAATTTGCACAACCTTATTGAAGAGAACATAAGAATTCAGCAAGGAACATTCTGCCCAGAATCATTTAAGTTCAGATGTTTCATTTGCTCATATTAATGCTGGATGTTTTGCATTCCCATCACACAAACCATCAAAGAATCCAACTTGCCTCTCTACGGCCACTCGTGCGCAAGCCAACAAAAACAGTTCAGGTGGTTTAGTGTAAATCTTAGTGTAAATCTTTAGTGTAAACTATGAGATAATCCAGAAAGAGAAGACAACCCCCTTGCTTTTCAGAATATATCTTCTTTCTTTTCATTGAAGTCTCAAGGCAATGAACAACAGCAACCAAGTAAGCAAACATTATAATACATAAAAGCAATGAGAAATATCTTAATAAGCATCTGGGAACTCCTTGGAAAACTCATCAAGAAATATGTGTCTGAAAACATATGAAAGTGTTTGCACTACAGTTAGGCCTACAGTGTATGTCCTAGTGTTTGGTGATTTCAATATTCAAATAGTGTGCCAATAAATAGCAAATGCGGCACCTGTTCACATGCCAAGGGGTAAGGGGGGAGGCCGAATCCGGTTTATTACTTAATTCAAACTCTGCCAAAAAGGGAGCATCTGCTTCCACAAAGATTGTTGACAGCTGAAGCTTTCCCCCCATTGTGTTTTAACTCTGTTGAGCCCCGTGCATCTGCTCACGCACAGAGGTGTTGACAGTTTGAGCTTTTGTGTTTTCCCATTGTTTTGAAACGGTGCCAAAATCTGGCAGCTTCCAACACACAGAACTGTCGGCAGCTGAGATTAGAGCCCATGTGAAGTTTTATGGGCATTCAAACATTCCAAGGGGGCTTTCATTCGAGCCAAGATTCAGAGGGTTGCCCTCTCAAGGCCTTGCTTTTGACAGCAGCAGAAAGTGAGCATAAAGAAGGAAAGACAGGGGAGGAAGAAGGTGGGTATTTGGGGAGATTGGGGAACACTGTAGCTTCATTTTGTTTTTTCTTGAAGTATAATTTCATTGCTTTGTCTTCATGTTTCACAATTCTATAATATGGCCCATTTTTCCCCTTTTGCCAATTTAAGCTTCGATTAGTACAACTAGCAGATATGAAAACAAGATTATAAAGAACCGTACTATGGCAGTTTACGGTGCTATTTGTTGCTGGATTTTATATATTTATTTATGCATCTATCTATGTATATATTTACTTACTTGCTTGCTTACTTGCTTATTTGGTTTATAAGCCACTCCAATTATGTTTGACTCCAAAGAGCTTAAAAAAAAAGGTAAATGTTCCCCCCGCACATTTGTGCAGTCGTGTCCGACTCTAGGGGCTGGCACTCATCTCCGTTTGTTAGCTGAAGAGCCAGCGTTGTCCGAAGACACTTCCATGGTCATGTGGCCGGCATGACGCACGCGGAACTCTGTTACCTATCCACCGAAGTGGTACCCACTAATCTATCGATGAAGGTTCTCAGTCATCCAGGTGGAACAGTCTGTAGCTTGAATCATGTCAACAGGATTTCTATTTTCTCAGTGGAAACGTTTCGCTCCTTATCCAAGAAGCTTCTTCAGTCTGAAGAAGCAGACTGAAGGAGCTTCTTGGATAAGGAGCGAAACGTTTCCACTGAGAAAATAGAAATCCAGTTGACATGATTCAAGCTACATACCCACTAATCTACTTGCATTTCCATGCTATCGAATTGCTAGGTTGGCAAGAGCTGGGGCTAGTGTGGGAGCTCACTCCGTCACGCGGGGCTAGGGATTTGAACCTCCGAACTTGCGAACTTCCGATCGACAAGCCTGGCATCTTACCCGCCCAAAGTGCTTACAAAACCTTCAAAGGGCAATGAGATTAATAACTAAAAACACAACCATATAAAAATATAACTTACTCCAAAGCCAGGGAACAACTGAAACTTATATACACATCCAACCAAGAGGAGTTAGGCAACCTTAGATCCTTAGGCCACTGAAACACCCAGGTCTTAATTGCTTATGAAAAGCTAATAGAGTTCGGGCCATCTGATATCAGGGGAATCAGTTCTTGAAACAGAAATGTCATGTGCGCCAAACTATCTATAGCTGCTCAATTTGTTGCATATGGGACCAAATCAAGCTTCTGGGTGGGTCTTCAAGATTATTGCAATGAGTTCACCCAAACTCATTGCAATAATCCCAATGAGAAATGACCAAGGAATGCATGACTATGAACAAATACTACCAATCCAGGAAAGGCCATAACGGTCACACAAGAGGCATCTGGGCAAGAGCCTTTCAGCCACATCTGTCACCTGCTCTTTAAGCAGGAGTTGTGATTCCAGGAGGACCTCCAAATTACCATCTAGCTCTACATGGGGAAGCATGACAAGAACCAAGAATGGAGTATCTCTGAAATTGGAGGGCTTCTCTGTCTTGCTGTGATTGAGCCTAATCTTGTTTATCCCTATCAGACCTTCACAGCCTCAAGGCATTGGAACACAGACTGAGAAGAATCCAAATAACCAGTTTCCTCCAAAACACTCTGCAACTGCCACCCCACCATCCTTTCAACAACCATCCCCCAAAAGCAAAAATTGGAGTTCAGTCAGTAGTTATCTAAAATTGTTGAGCTGAGCTATAGCTTCTTGAGGAGTGGAAGCACCAAGACCTTCTTCAAGGTAGATGACACCATTCCCCTCCCCCAAAGCTCAATTCACCATTGCCTTAACTCAGCCTTCCATCACTTCAATGGAGGCTTCCGCTAGCCAGGAAGGGCATGCATGCAAGCTACAGGTGGAGGTCTCTGTCCACTTCTTCAGAACCAACAGTCTAAAACTCATCCTATATTAACTTACACAATATAGTCTCAGCCACCTCACCAGAATCTGCCCAGCTAGCATTCAATACAGAAAGAGTCTGAGCAACTTTGTCCTGTAGGTCAGCATTTCTCAACCTTGGCAACTTTAAGCATGCTGGCTGGGGAATTCTGGGAGTTGAAGACACACCTTAAAGCTGCCAAGGTTGAAAAACATGGCTCTAGATGTCTCGTAAACTCTTTGCTATAACCCAGCAAATGCTGTTGAACACGTTGTTCCCCCAAAGGACCCAGATCACTTTAAAGTGATAAAATGATAAAAGTGGAGGAAAGGATAAAAGGAAGTGATGAAAATGGATAAATATTGCCATTTTTCCATTCTCACCACAGAATAAGATCATGTTCAGTCAGATTCATTCTTTGTCTTTCTCCCGCATTGTGCTAGACTTGCTCTCTGATGCCTCACTTCCTGAAGCTCCTTGATAAACATGGGAGAGGCCACTCAGTACAATCCTTTTCAAGATTCCAGAATGTGACTACTGTAAAGCCTCAGTAGAACTTTCTACCATGCTTTGGGAAAGACCACAACTGCCTCCTATAAACCAAAAGTACCTGTTAGGTCCCTAGAATGGATTGAATAAATAAATCCATCCTCCCAGCAGACTTTGGTAGCACCAGCCATCTCCTTGGCAATTAGAGAGTCATCTGACCACGGCAAGGGACTTATCTAATATTCCCCATTTTCAGATCAGAAGGAAGGAAGGAAGGGAGGGAGGGAGGGAGGGAGGGAGATGTGGTTATGGAAGCCATGAACTCAAATGCTGCTCCTAAAATGTCTTCTTCATTTTATTTAGGAAAGGAAAATTATTTATTTTATTTTATTTATTTTATTTTATTAAATTTATATTACCGCCCATCTCCCCCAACGGGGACCCTGGGCGGTGCACAGCAAAATAGTGATTAAAAATATATAAAATTACATAAATACAAAATATAAATTCCAAGAAAAATATTAAAATAAGTCACTGGGAGGCTTCAAGGGGCCAGCCATCCCCAAGAGGAACTGTTGACGTTTCCCTCCCAGGCAAGACGGCAGAACCAGGTCTTTAAGCCTTTCCGGAAGGCTGGGAGCGAGGACATCAGCCTCAGCTCCGGGGGTAAGATATTCCAAAGGGCGGGCGCCACTGCAGAGAAGGCCCGCTTCCTGGACCCCGCTAGGTGAAACTCTTTAAGCGATGGGGTCCGTAGCAAGCCCTCTCTAGCTGAACGGGTGGGACGGGTCGATGTTCTGGGGATGAGACGGTCCCTCAGGTAACCTGGTCCTATGCCATGTAGGGCTTTAAAGGTGATAACCAACACCTTGAATTGTACCCGGAAGCAAACTGGCACCCAATGCAGCTCGCGTAACAACGGTGTCACATGGGCCGATCTTCTGGCCCCAATAATTGTCCTCGCAGCCGCATTCTGGACCAGCTGAAGCTTCCGGATACTCCTCAAGGGTAGCCCCATGTAGAGCGCATTACAATAGTCTATGTGGGAGATGACGAGGGCATGAGTGACTGTTCGGAGGGCATCTCGGTCCAGGAAAGGGCGTAACTGGTGCACAATCCGAAGTTGTGCAAAGGCCCTCCTGGCCATGACTGCCACCTGCTCTTCCAGCAGGAGTCGTGAGTCCAGGAGAACCCCCAGATTCCGCACAGGCTCCGAATGGGGTAGTGCGACCCCATCTAGAGCCAAAGATGACAGCTTCCTAGGACCCGAGCGGCCATCAATCCACAGCCACTCCGTCTTACTAGGGTTCAGTCGAAGCCTGTTGTTCCCCATCCAGGCCCCCACAGCCTCCAGACACTGAGACAGGGTGGCAACTGCAATACTTACTTCACCCGGGATGGAAATATACAGCTGTGTATCATCAGCATATAGATGGTATTTCATCCCGTGGTGACGGATGATCTCACCCAGCGGCTTCATATAGATGTTAAACAGGAGAGGGGAGAGCACCGAACCCTGTGGCACCCCACACAGGAGGGGCCGTGGGTCAGATCTCTCCTCCCCTATCATCACTGATTGGGAATGGCCCTGGATGAAGGAGGTGAACCACTGCAACACCACACCACCCACCCCCAACTCCCTGAGCCGTCCCAAAAGGATACCATGGTCGATGGTATCAAAAGCCGCTGAGAGATCTAAAAGGATAAGGATGGATGCACTACCACCATCCCGTCCTTGCCAGAGATCATCCATAAGAGCGACCAATGCAGTCTCTGTCCCATATCCCGGCCTGAAACCTGACTGAAAGGGGTCTAGATAATCCGTTTCATCCAGAATCCTCTGGAGTTGCGACGCCACCACTTTTTCCACCACCTTCCCTAAAAAGGGAAGGTGGGAGACTGGACGAAAATTGTCCAGAACAGTAGGGTCCAGGGATGGCTTCTTGAGGAGGGGGTGCACCAGGGCCTCCTTAAAGGCTGCTGGGAACACCCCCTCCTCCAGAGATGCACTGATCATCGCCTGGACCCAACCATAAGTCACCTCCCGAGCCGATTTTACTAGCCAGGAGGGACATGGGTCTAGATAACACGTGGTGGCCTTCACAATCCGGAGGACTCTGTCCACTTCCTCAGGTCCAACAGGATCGAACTGTTCCCAGATAACAGAGTAAGTACGTGTCTCCGTCATCTCCCCAGACCGTGTATCACGCATAGAGTCCAACTTAGAATGAATCTGAGCGATTTTCTCTTGCAGATGCTCAGAAAACTCCTCCGATCGACCCTGTAAATAGGTCGCTGGTTTAGATTGACCTAACAAAGATCTCGTTATCTTAAACAGGGTCGTCGGTTGGCATTCTGCAGAGGCAATAAGAGCGGAGAAATATACACGTTTCGCCGCTCTTACCGCCACAAGGTAGGCCTTAACAGCGGCTCTAGCTTGTGTCCGATCAGGTTCAGTCCTTGTCTTCCTCCAGCGGCACTCCAGACGTCTCTTAACCCTCTTCAAAACCCTCAATTCCTCCGTAAACCACGGGGAGTGACGGGTCGAATGAGGGAAGAGAGGTCGCATAGGCGCGATCCTATCCAGGGCCCTGGTGGCCTCTTTATTCCAGGCTGCCGCCAGGGCCTCTGCTGGACCGTGCAACAGATCCTCGGGTATACTCCCCAGCTCCCTCTGAAACCTCATAGGGTCCATCAGTCGCCGGGGGCGGACCAGTCGAATGGGTCCCGCCTCCCTGCGGAGTGGGGCGGTGCACGAGAGTCTCAGAGTCACCAGGGCGTGGTCTGACCATGACAACTGGGACAGGTCTAACTCTCCCCTCAGATCACTTTGCCATTGCTCAGACAAGAATACCAAGTCCGGAGTGAGGCCACTGTCTCTAGTCGGGTCCCTAATTATCTGAGACAGGCCCATGGCTGCCATGGTAGCCATGAACTCCCGGGCCGCTTCCGAGGCCCGTCCCAGGGACGGCAGATTAAAGTCCCCCAAAACCATAAGTCTGGGGAACTCCACTGCCAGCCCCGAGATGGCCTCCAGCAGCTCAGGCAGGGAGGTTGCTACGCAGCAGGGAGGCTGGTACAGCAGCAACACCCCCAACTGTTCTCGGGAACCCAACTTAAAAAACGGTCTCACAGCCGGCCACTTGTGGAGCAATGCCCGTGAGCCATTAGCGACTCTCGGATGACAACCGCCACCCCACCTCCCCTGCCCCGGTGTCTCGGCTGGTGCCACACCTGAAACCCGGCTGGGCACATTTCCGAGAGGGCAACCCCTCCCTCAGGGCCCAGCCAGGTCTCGGTGATACAAGCCAGGTCTGCCCCCTCCTCTGCAATCAAATCGCATATGAGAGGGGCCTTGTTGTTCACCGACCTGGCATTGAGAAGCAGCAGCCGGAGACCAGGGCCCTCAAGGATCTGTCGTCCAGGGCCTGGGAATGAACTTGGAGGGCCAGAACACGCCACCGGTAACAAACACCGGGGGCGTCTTCCCCGATGATGGCCTGCCCTTCAGTTCCCGTTATAACATCCCCGACCCGTCACCACTTTTATCAGTTGGCCCGCCCTACAGCCCCCCAAGCTTCCTAGGTCGGTAGCCTCCACTCCCAAATCCCCGGAAGTCCTGGGTCTCAACATCGGTCCCTTGCACCATACACTCATCCTCTCAAGCACATTCAATCCTAGGCAGTGGAGGGACCCCCCCAGTGCACCAGCTCACGCTCTTGGCACTGTTGGGATCCCAACACTCCCCAACAAACACTACTAACACTTTTACTATGTACCCCCCTCAACTCCTCTCACTAGTGGAGGAGGGGCATCTCAATCATTCCTACCCCACTGAGAAACACTCAGGGAGCACTCAAACACACAAACACTCCTAGCCCCACCCAGTATCTCTCACCTACTGAGGGGCCAGCACTCACACCAAGGGACCCAACGCACTGCCGCTTGCCTGGGAAGGAACCAATGGATCACTCCAAGTTGTTATATTCAAACAAACAGTCCTCTATGATGTTAGTCCTTAGCTTTTAAATATTTGGACATTACTACCAGTAAAATATTTTTTAAAGTATTGTATGTTGTAGAAATTGCAACGTTCATTGTAAAATAAGATGCAACCTGGGCAGAAAAAAAGAACAACAACTATGCTTTATTTAAGGTTATTTATATTTTAAATGTATAGACTTCAATTCCAAGCTGAAGCAAAATCAGCTGAATGTGATTTTCTGTAGCAACAGATACAGCTATATAGTTCAGCAAAATAGTTCATTTTGCTGAACTATTTTTCCCCTTCCTGAAATAACACAGTTAATTTATTTCCTGGCATCCCTGGAAGATTCTGAATGGAAGGCTGAATATATTTGTTTCACCAGCTCTTTCGATTCTCTGTTACAACCAGGCTCCAGTGTTCTTGCTGGAGCACCTTTTCTTCTATTCTTTCTTCTTTCTCCCCATTGCTTGTACCCTGGTTTTTGCAATGCCTTTACAACTTTTCTCCCATTTCTTTTGTTCATCTATCAGATACAGCTATAAAGGTGGTCAATGAAAAGGCCAGATTTCTGTTTGCATGGAATTTTTGGAGAAAACCTTGAGAATAGCATTCCACACAATCAGATTTTGTGAGGTTGCATCAACCCCTCATTTTAAAAATGCTGGGCTGCAGCCTCATTGTAGGAAAGAGGAAGTATCTTTCCCTAGATTGGGCAGTGGAGAAAACATCTACCTACCAACCTGCACTGAACCACAGTAGATGGTAGATTATGGTCCCTAACCTTCAATGAAGAGACCTTCATCTTCCCGTGGATTGATCCATAATAGCTGAGAGCCAGTGGAGCAATATTTTAACATCTATGTCTGCTCAGCGTAGCTATGTGCATTGATGAATATGTGCTTTTCATAAGATGGAAGACAAAAATCACAGCTTTGCAGCATTCCTATTACAAGTCTTTGATAAATTGATCAAAGGCTAGAAAACACACATTTCTGCCATTCTCTTCTTGCGATGCACATTGAAAACCCAGCCACTGTTTGAGATCTATAGGCTTTCTCCACCTTCTTACTATTGTAGCACAAAGAAATGCTGACTATCCACTATTCTGATCTCTTACCGAAGTTTTCTTTTCAGGCATTTTCAATGGACCTGATTTGTATCAGCCATTCTTTGAGAGTCTTTTCATTTTGCTGAACTATTTTTTCCCCTTCCTGAAATAACACAGTTAATTTATTTCCTGGCATCCCTGGAAGATTCTGAATGGAAGGCTGAATATATTTGTCTCACCAGCTCTTTCGATTCTCTGTTACAACCAGGCTCCAGTGTTCTTGCTGGAGCACCTTTTCTTCTATTCTTTCTTCTTTCTCCCCATTGCTTGTACCCTGGTTTTTGCAATGCTTTTACAACTTTTCTCCCATTTCTTTTGTTCATCTATCAGGCTGTTTCATGCCCTGTCCATTTCCTTTCCACATACTTTTTTCTCCTCTTCTTGTTGCACGAATGGCTAGTGAACAATGAGTTCCTCAATATGCGTCCCTTTATTCCTTAGATTTATATTCCACTTTTCAAGATGAAATACATACCATTCCTTCTTCCTATTTTTCTTCCATAACAGCATTGTGAGGTAGGATGGGTTGAGACTGAGCTACTGGCTCAAAGTCACCCCATGAACTTTATGACTGAGAGTATTATGAGCCAGCACCTTAAGCGTTACAACATACACTGAAAAACCATAACAAATGAATTTCATCTTAATCACATCTAGGGAGAATATAGGAAGCAATATTTTTAAGTTGGTTAATTGCATGTAATATCAAGTATTTATGATGGCCAAGTATATAAATGGAGAGTTTCAGTGAATCTTACTCTCAAGTAGCCTCAGATATTCTCTAGAAAGTTGAATGTGGAATGTTATTACTGGTTCCAGACCCACTGACAGGAACTGACGGAGGAAAAAGCACATTGTTCCTCTACCTTTGAGGAACATTAAATACTATGAACACCATAATCGACACTTGCTCTCTTTCTAAAAATGAAATTATTTCAAATAAAAGCATCTTCCTCAACAATTATATTCCCCTTTGTTACATATCTGCTATGTGGTGACTAAAGCAGTCCTTTGATATTCTTGTGAATGGTGCAAAGTTGTCAGATTACAACAAGAAAACCACCAAGGCCTTCTGATTCTATGTTTCAGCAACAGAACTATTTAGTGAAGCAAAACTTCATATAATTTAATAGAAGAACAGGAGTCTCTCCAAGGAAACTTTTAAAGATCCAAGAAGAATTGGATTGTTACACTGAATAATTGTTTGATGAGAATTGTGTGATGAGTGGAAAGATTAGTATATGTAAATAGTGCCTCTTAAAAACAACTCCAACCTTTAGAAAATAATGTAATGTTTGCTTTCAGATATAACAGTATATCCTTATTGTCAGCAGTGTCCATGGGGGAGGGGTGGAGTTAGGGGACAAAGTATGAGAGGAAGGAAGGAAGGGGGGAGTGAGAGAATTTGCTCAAAGTGCTTCCATCCCAGCACATGACTGGAACCACCCAGTTTCATTGTCTCATCCTTACTAAATTCACAGGCAAGTCAATGTTTTCATGCAACTTCTCCTTCAAGTAAATTGGTGTGATGAGTCGAAAGATTAGTATATGTAAATAGTGCCTCTTAAAAACAACTCCAACCTTTAGAAAATAATGTAATGTTTGCTTTCAGATATAACAGTATATACCTATTGTCAGCAGTGTCCATGGGGGAGGGGTGGAGTTAGGGGACAAAGTATGAAAGTAGTGTTCTGCTGTTGTGCTCCAAATACCATTTGTCTGCATTGTGACAACACGAGTATGTACGTAAGTGTTTGGAACTTTTTAAGTTGGCATGATGATGCTCTGCAGATGTCTCCGACTATTAGTAATAGTAATAGTAGCAGTAGAACATTGCGTATAAAACTACATAATCTGTATTGGGTTTTGTTTTTGTGTTTTTGTTTTTAGCAAAAAGGGTCAGGAAATCACAAGCGAATCATTTATATATTATGAATTATTTATTCAGCTGTGCTATTCAGAACAATTTAAAAAATGATAGTAAAGGAATATAAAGAAACAAGCTTTCCCTGATTTTGTGTTTCTTTTTCCATTTCTTTTCAGTTATTAACTCTTACACTTTTATTCTTATCTCAATGATAAATAAGTCAGAGTTTTTTAGAAATTTCTTCCCATTTGTCACGATGAAATGGAAGGAAAGTCCTTCTCACTGAAACTTCCCAATTAAACCGTGTAACATCATCCCACACACACACACATGGAGTTTGCTGCTCTTTCTGTCATTCAACGATTAATTGATTATTTAATCAATTGGTTAATTCCAATGAAATCAAGTAACTTCTAGTAAGGGGAGGACTGGGTTTATTCAGAATCAAGATTTCAACTGAGGAAAACACTCAAGGCTGAGTTGTTGTCCAATGAAAGCCTTCATCATCTTCTGTAGTGTTGGTCTGTGAAGTATGATGTTGCTGATTTTATTCATTTTTAGCATTTGTCCAAATATAAGCATTCCCTGACATCAAATTCAATTCATAGTGACTCCATGTCCATGTCTGTATCTTGGCAATGATTCAGAAATAGCTTGTTCTTGCCTTCTTCACAATGTGCAAATGCTTTATCTTCTCTTTGGCTGATGTTTCTTCAGGACCTTGTTGCTAAATTTCTGCCCAGTAAGAAGTATTTCTCATAGCTCCTTCAACTGGGAAGGGTCATCATGCTCTGGATCACCAGCTGCAACATTTTATGTGGTAGTCTGTTTTTCCTTATTGTTGAGTGCTGACCATCCAAAGGCAAATATGTGGCTGGACAGTGTAAAGTTGGAAAACTAAGCAATGCTTGGCATCTATTTCTAACTCTACCTCTACCTCTAGAGCTAGAGCTAGATTCTGTATATATGGAATAAAAATTTTTGCTGGGTGACCTTGGGCCAGTCCCTGTCTCTCAGCCCTAGGAAGGAGCCAATGGCAAACCAGGAGATGGAGAGTTCTAGTCCCGCCTTAGGTGTGAAAGCGGGCTGGGTGACCTTGAGCCAGTCCCTCTCTCTCAGCCCTAGGAAGGAGCCAATGGCAAACCAGGAGACTGAGAGTTCTAGTCCCCCCTTAGGCATGAAAGCTGGTTGGGTGACCTTGGGCCAGTCACTGTCTCTCAGCCCAACTCACCTCACAGGGTTGTTGTTGTAGGGGAAAAAGGAGGAGGAAGGAGTATTAGGTATGTTCGCCGCCTTGAGTTATTTATAAAAAATAATAAAGGCGGGATAAAAATTAAATAATTTTATTTATTTATTTATTTTATTTACCTGAAGGACCATCTCATCCCCATTACATCAACCCATCCCACCCGATCATGCAGTGAGGGCATGTTACGGACCCCGTCTGTAAAAGAATTCCATCTGGCGGGGTCCAGGAAGCGAGCCTTCTCTGCAGTGGCTCCTGCCCTTTGGAACATTCTGCCCCTGGAGGTGAGATTAGCCCCATCACTCCTGGCCCTCCAGAAGACCTTGAAGATCTGGCTCTGCCACCAAGCTTGGGGCAGGGAGGGGAGTAGTTATTCCTGGGGATGGCTGGCGCCTTAGAGTGCTCCCCACATCTTTACAATCTTTTATTGCCATCTGGATTGTTATTTTATATTTATATGTTGTATTTTTATGTATATTTTATATATTCTTATGATTATTGTTTTTAATCTGTTCTAACTTTTTAGCTGTGTTGTGAACTGCCCAGAGTCCCTCTTTTGGAGGGAGATGGGCAGTGGCAAAATTTGAAAAACAAACAAATAAATAAATAAAATCAGTTACATCCCTTAACCACCACTGGAGAAAGGTGAAAATGTTGTCCATCATCTCCAGAAGCAAAGTAGAAAAACATATTTAACCGCATAAATTACTTATTGCTAGATTTTAGGCAATAAAATGTAGTATGTTTCATACCTATGATGCTTAAGAGGAAACACATGATCATGATTTCTTACAAAAGAGAAAAAGAAAGAGAAAGTTGCTTGCCTAAAGTTAACAGTGTGTCCTTGGCTAAGATGTGGTTTGTGGTGTGGATGTATTCTTCTGAGAGATACTGTATTTTTGAAGCGCTAGCTCTAATTCACTGACAATTACAGATAATGATTCTGGTGAGCTCTGAATATACATTTATATTCATATTAGTTCATATTAGAGTTGTGCCAAAAGATTATTCTGGCTCAATTTTGCATCCATTCATCAAGTTATGGTACTAAATCAAACTGGAATGATTTATAGTGGCTTGGGGCTTGAATTCCAATGTCTCCAAAAGAGAAAGGAAGATCACCTTTTCTTTCTAGTATATTGTTCATTTTAACTCTTTAAAAAAAAAACCATAAAAATATGACATACTGAAGTGTTGAGATAACAACCCAATGTCACCTGATGTGCATTGTGAAAATGATGGCAATGCTTGTCACCATCATGACAATTCAACATTGCATGGAAAGGTGTTTGTTGTGTCAATAGCTCAATATTTCCAACAATGTCAGAAAGATGAAGGCAGCAAGGGAAAGCTGATGGATTTTTCTGCTGCCTGCTTGGGCATTGTTTTTTTCTTGGGTGACATAGACAAGTCACTGTGAAAAGAAGTTCTTCCCTTGCACCATTTTCAAATGTTGCGGTGCAATTTTACCCAGTCTTAGTCTTTCTGTGTTCTTCCTTGACAAAGCTGAAAAATAGCTTCCTGCTACCATTCTTCTACATTTACCTAAGTGAAATGAAAATGGCTGTCGTCATGAAAACAAACACTACATATATTTTCCTTACTCACTGCCTCTTTATCTGCTACATTTTGCAAAACCATGCAAAATGCACCAAGTGTTACATTCTTCAGTCAAAAGTGGGGAAACTCAGACCCCATCATTTCCACTTAAAGCATTTCAGAGAGCAAAGCTGTGAAATTTCTCCAGTACGGTGTAACACATAATCATAGGCATTAAATACTGTAAGAAGCAGAAGGTTGGGGAGAGGGCAGATAAAGCTGCTACAACCTCATTCCATCTACAGCAAGTGCCTGTAGGATCTGTGGTTGACAATGTGTGTGTGTGTATATACATACACATACAAATACACATACACATGCATAAACAAACACATATACATAAATATACAATTTTCCATTTCTAGTGAAAAATATATGTGAAGTTCAGGAAGCTCCGAATGAAGTTTCACAGAGTACCATCTACAGATTGATAACTTTTTGAGAGGTACAAATGAGGGGTAAGGGCTATGGGTTCAGTCAGGAGACAGTGTGATAAAAACCAGAGATGTTTCCCTTCCTGTCACTTCTATCATAACAAGCAGGAAAACACATTAATTGATATTAAGCATATAGACTTCCCCCACTTCTTCAAGCTACAACCAATTCAGCTGAGTGGAATGTGATGATGTCACAAAATGAGATGTTATTCATTGGAAGGAAGAGATGCATACCTGGACCAATCAGAAAAATGGCTTAGTACGGGTGATATGAAACACGGAACAGCTATAATGTATATAGCATTATGTTCCATTATTACTAGTTGCAGTGTGAGCCTGAATCAGTTCACTACAGGATAAAGGACTCTTTCCTGAAGGTTATAGAACATAATTGACCATGCTGGTCCAATGAAGATTGGTAGGTAGATGTTTTTAGACTACCCAGTCTATGTTGGAAGAAAGTGATTGGCCCAAAGTCACCTAGCAGTCTCTAGTACCTAAGGGAAGACTAGAACTAGGGTATTTCCACTCCTAGTTGAGTTGCTCAACCACTACACCACACTGGCTCTCATCTATCTATCTATGAATGAATAACTTGTATTGTTGCTCAGAATTTCTAAGAGGTCCTATGCAAATTACATTAGTCCATAAGGGAAAGATGATTTTATAATTCTTGGGTTTAGTTATTTTGCCTGTAGGTACTCTAAAGGCACTTCCATGAATTGAAATGTATTGTAGTTTAATCAGCATTTAAATCCTGATGTGAAAGAATTAGTTTGATAAATGGGTACATTTTCCCTTGCACACTGAGTTCCAGATGGTGACAGATTCCCCATATAAGTTTCCATTTGGCATTTGAACATTTGTGTATTACAGACTTTTATTCTCATTTATGCTTAATGATGGATATAATCCAAACAATACAAGATGTTATCCAGCATGTTAGACTTCTGCTAAGTGGACTGAAAGTAGAATCCTTCTGTTGAGGATTTTTTGTATCCTCAGCATGATGGCATTCAAAATCATTTATTCTTCTTCCATTTCTCATACACTTAAAGGGCATACTCCAGAAACTCACAAAACAGCTAGAGAACAGAATAACCCAAGAGGACAGTGAAAGAGAGAAGTTTCAATTATGCATATACAACTCCTGGTGCAATAATGAAGGGAGATATTGAAAAATCTCACACAGAACTCTCAAAGTGAATGGTGCTAATCTGCATTCTCCAAACTAATGTAGAGGAAACCTGCAGATTCTACATATCCCTGAATTCTCCAAGAATCTGGTGAGTTCTCCAATCTCAGAACTGGTAAGTATGTGTATATTAAGGACAGATTCATAAAAATAAAAATTCCATGCTAGGGATCATTAGGAAAAAGAATGAAGTTAGAAATTCCAACACTGTAATGCCCTTACATATATCTATGCATCTTTACACCTGGAATTTTGCATACATTTCTGGTTAGCACATTAGAAAAAGGATATAAAAAGACAAGGGCATTTGAGATTCTAACATAAGAAAAAGGCAACTGGCAATTCTAACAACTAGAAAAAGGGACATGATCCAAGGGCATAACATTATAATAACATGTCAGGGCAAGGAGGGACAGAGGAAAGTTCTTCTCTCAAAATACTAAGATCAAGAGTCATCCAGCCAAGGAATCGCTTCACACAGTACACAATTAACCTGTGGAATTTGTTACTACACAACATGCTGATATCCACTAACTTAAATGCTTTAAAAGGGATTGGATATATTTATGGCTCTGTGGGAGTCAATAGTCTTGGAAACTCAGCCAAATCTCTGGATTAGGGGTATCATGCTTCCAAATACTTGTTGCAGGGGAACAACGGTGTCAGTCTCCTGCGATTTGGTTGGCCATTGTGGGAACAAAACACTGGATTAGGATGGGTATTGGCCTATTGTAATGTTCTTACATTCCTAGTATTAGGAAATGGAAAAACAATAATGGTTCCTTTCCTGGCTCATGCCGGAGATGTAGTCTGAGAGCAGCCCACTAGCAATGCGTCTCCCTCACTGCTCATATTGGATTGACAGAATTTGTCTAGCTTTTACCACTCCATGTTTTCCAGTGTGACAATTCAGTACAGTGAGAAGCAAAACCATAGATTCCCTTTGCTTCATATAGCGAAGAAGATAATGTGCTGTTGGCTTCTCTTGAATGAACACCTTGCACCTTTTGAGATTATGCAAAGGTCACCCTTTAATCCCCGTTTTCTATTTTCCTGGGGAAGAATTTTATAATATATTCATATAAAAATGTAAATAAATCAAATTCCCCCTGCTTCCCAGCCACTGAGAGCTTTGGTTAATAACTCTACTATTCCTCCAAACTGGTGCATGGAAAGATCTTCATGCCTGCTCTGTTCTTCCATCTTCTCCTCAGCTGTAACATGCTAGAATAAAGTCCCACCTCTTTATGGCTACCAAAGTAGCAGAACTAAAGTCATCTCCCTAAGTGTGACTGGTTCCAGATTTAGCACTGGAGGTGGAATGGAAAGGACTACACCATCTTCTTCTTTTTTTGGCATATGGTTGCTAAGCAGTAACTTTTTTAAGAGGTGGGAGGAACAGTTTTGGAGATCAAAGACCTGATTGGACAAGCACTTCAGGGGTTCAAAGAAGCTGCAATGTAACCTAGAATGATTTCTCCATTCATCCTAAGGGACCAAAAGGACCTAAAGGACCTTCACCTTTCTATCAGGTTTAGTGTTATTTGTTTGTTTAATAGATTTATATGGCCATCCATCTCACAGATGCACCTCTAGGCAGCTGACAACACATTAAAGAACAATCTCAACAAAGAATAAAAACCTATGATGGTTGCTGAGAACGAACGCAACAAACCCTCAACAGAATAATAACATCTCATGGTTCATCTAACTTTCTGATTCCCATGCCCTCATTTCATGGGGTGCCTCTTATGTGGGGTGCCTCAGGCCTCAGTTCTTTTTGCCTACCTGTTTAACATCTACATGAAGCTCCTGGGTGAGGTCATTAGGTGGCATGGGGTGCAGTATCATCAATATGCTGATGATTCTCAGTTGTACATCTCAGTTGATGATTCTCAGCTGTACATCTCAGTTGATGATTCTCAGTTGTACATCTCAGTTGATGATTCTCAGTTGTACATCTCAGTTGTACATCTCTACATTCCCAGGCTGGACAGTTTTAAAAACCATGTCCACTTCATTGGGACCAACTCCAAGTAGCTTGTATCCAAAACAGGATCAGTGAATATTGCTGGCATTTTTATAAACCTCAACTAATTGAATACAGTGGTTATTTCATCTTCTTCAACAGCCCTAATTCCTATAGCTCACTGGAAGATGAGCTCATGGAGATGTTAACATAATTCTTAGGAAGATTCTTAAATTCTATAGAATTGGTAACCCAGCCATGCATTTGCATTCCAGTCCCAGGCCCAGATAAATGGGGAGGGTTGAGGTAAGACCTGGCAACCTATCCTTGTAGGACACAACTCTCCTCTCAGAAACCAAAGAAGGCCTGAAACATCTGATCAAAGGGATTAAAGAAGAGAGCAAGGAATTTGGCCTCTTCCTAAACATCAGAAAGACCAAGCTCATGACTACTGCGAGGAATGGAAATGTCAAAATATCAATTGATGGTGAAGAAATTGAATGTGTTCAAGAATTCACTTTCCTAGGTTCACTGCTTAATCAAAGCAGTGAATGCAGTCCAGAAACAAAGTGTCGAATTGTACTGGGTCGCACAGCAATGATGAGCATGAATTGAGTATGGAAAAGCAAGGACATCAGCCTAGTAACTAAATGCAGATTAGTCCGCACTATCATGTTTCCTGTAGCTACCTATGATTGCAAAAGTTGGACCATGAAAAAACTAGATAGGAGGAAAATTGACTCATTTGAGCTGTGGTGTTGGAGAAGGCTCCTGTGCATTCCTTGGTCAGCAAAGGTGACAAATAAGCAAGTACTGGAGCGTATAAAACCAGACATATCACTGGTGGGCAAAATCACAAAACTCTCCCTTACTTATTTTGGCCATACCATGCAACCAAATTCGCTGGAAAGGGCAATTACACTCAGAATGGTCAGCGATAAAAGGAAATGAGGCCACCAAAAAGCATGGTGGCTAGACACCATTAAAGCCAACAGTGGAGAGAGCTGGTCCATAGAATCACTGAGAGTCAGACACGATTAAACAGATAGCATCATATAATTGATGCTATCAATTTTTATAACATCTAATTATTCAGTCATAGTAAATGATGTAAAGTTAAGTAGGGGAAGGCTGAAAATCCAAGCTTGGAATTCCCAAAAATATCCATGGCTTTACTCTTCGGCATGTTGCATAATTATCCCTTTCTACAACCAGATGTTGTGCAAATAAGACTCCAGTTCTGGTGACATGAAGGCTGCAATCATTTCACAGGCATTACAAGCAACAGTGTATTATCTGTTACTTCCCAAACACTTCCCAAATCTTCTTCAGACCATTACAAATAAATAAAT
Source organism: Charina bottae (assembly GCA_023362775.1). Taxonomy (NCBI): domain Eukaryota; kingdom Metazoa; phylum Chordata; class Lepidosauria; order Squamata; family Charinaidae; genus Charina; species Charina bottae. The sequence goes on along the minus strand of JALMGJ010000019.1, from coordinate 6,018,300 downwards.
AAATAAATAAATAAATAAATAAATAAATAAATAAATATTTCAATTTATTACGGTCACTGACCAGTACAACCATTAGAATTGTTGATTCTGTTATCTGTCTTTTTTCGGTTATTGATGCAGTACATACTAACTTTGTTTCCATTTTGTACATCTAGCATTTTCTTACTTTGGAAGCCTTTTGCTAGCTCCCTATGTGTCTTTCCAACTTTCTTCTGGTGGTTCCTTTGCTGACAGATACAAAGCAAATGCGAAATTGGTGTCCCATGCATCTTTTTCCTTATTGAGAAAGCATTTCTTCTTAATGTGCCCATTTGTTACAACTTTGCATACTTTGCAAGTACTGTAGGTCCTTCTGGATTTTAAGATGAGCTATAACCCTTCCTTCCACATGTACAGACAATTGATAAACTTACCTTGTTTTAACAGATGCACATTTCATTTCTAGAAATAATTGGGAGGAAGGAAAACAATGTTGAATAAAATTGATGGTAACAGTCCCATGGAATGATTTATTTGACATATATATTCTCTAACTGTGCTCAGCTCCATCTTCCTTATCCCCCAATGCTGGATACAAATATAGCAAAATAGGTCATGAAGATGAGCTTCCAGTGGGCAGAGCTTTCCTGTCCTTAGCAGAGAGGACTGTTAGCAGAACCCAGCATGATGATCCATTGTTCTGTCTCAACATTTCCCTGTGACTTTCTGCTGGCTCCTGTTTAACTATATTAAACAGGGGAAAAAAGGTTGCTATCCCATTCTGATGATTCCATAATTATGAGAGAGAGAGAGAGAGAGAGAGAGAGAGAGAGAGAGAGAGAGAGAGAGAGAGAGAGAGAGGTCTCTTAGTCTTATTTCCTGTCAAAATAGTTATTCTGATTACACTTTACTTCCCAAACTGGCTAGATATTGGACACCATTTAAGCTATTCACACCTCTTCTAATAATTATGTTGGATAAGTACTTGTCATAAGCTCTAATAGAAGCCAGTTCTGAATTCCAGAGTTTTTCACCATCTCACCCACTGACCAGATGTGATAGTATGGATGGTAGACCAATTAATGCTGGTTCGACAATAGACAGCTATTTGTCATGCCTCGGCCCATGGGACAACCACATTTTCTCAATGCAGTGCCCCTGGGTTCATATTTGAATATGTATATCAGCATTTGGATGAGTGGCTATGGCCCCTGGGTTCATATATCAGCATTTGGCTGAGTGGCTATGGCTGTTTGGTATATACTAGGTTTGATACATTTTCTCCTTTGGTCTTGGATGGGGCTGTACTTCCCCATTTCAAACTGGTGTGTAATTTGGGGGCCCTCCAAGAGCAGGTGGCAGCTGTGGGCATTTGCACAAAAGTGGAAGGCAAAAGGAAGAGGGGCCGACCAAGGGCAAGATGGATGGATGATATTCTGGAGGTGACGGAATCAACCGTGGGGTAGCTGGGGATGGTGACGGCTGACAGGAAGCTCTGGCGTGGGCTGGTCCATGAAGTCATGAAGAGTTGGAAGCGACTGAACGAATAAACAACAACACCCTTTCCTTGACTGGGAGGTCCTTCAGATGGTTACTCACACCTTAGTCTCTTCACAACTGGACTACTGCAATGTGTTATACATAGGGCTATCCTTGAAGATCATCCAAAAGCTATAGGTGGATCAAAATGCAGTGGTGTGGGCAGTAATGGCACTTCTTGTTATACCCTTGTTATACCCTTCACAAGCTGCATTGGTTATTAGTTAGCTTCTGGGTAGAATTTAAGGTTCTGGTTGCCACCTATGAAGCCCTTCATTGCATAGGTCCTGGTTATTTGAGAGAGTTCTTGTTTCTAATTCCTGTCCAGAATGATCAGGAAAAATGGATACTTTCCAGGTCCCTTCAGTTAAATCTTGTGAGACAGAGAAAGCATGCTTCTCTATTGTGGCACCTGCCCTCTGGAACAGCATCCCTCTGGAGATATGTACGTCTCCCATCCTTCAAATGTTCCAGAAGTCTCCTAAGACCTTTTTCTGTTTCCAGGGCTGGCATCAGGATGTTTGTAGAACTCTTGGTGATTTTTTTTCTGAATGTTATTTATAGGGGTAGAGATTTATGTCCTGCACCATTTTTGAAATAACAAATGCCTTCCTTTGAGGAATCATCTTCAACTGCCTCAGAATGGACAATGCTAAGAAATAAGCCATGGAGGAAGGATTGATCTCCCCATTGGAAAATTTAACAGATTTTTACCTTTTCATTTATATAGGACTGAAATCATAGGGAGTAACATCTCCTTTGAGTTGAGTTTATCTCCAAGTGAGTTAAATACATCCATGGATGCACCCACTAACAAGTGAGTTTTGCCTTTTTCTGATTTGTTTTTGCTTTGTTTTACTTCCTAGTCAAATCTACAGTCCTGGGATTTCATGGTGATCTCCCCTCTGGGTACTAACCAGGTCTGAATCTGATTACCCTTTTGAGATTGGGCAAAGTCATATAAGACTAATGAAAATTCCCAAGAGATGGGACTTCCGATTGAGTCATGGCAGACTGAACAGATGTGCCCGCGGGCTCAGCAGGCGGAGCTGACAACGGGGCAGTTTTTTGAGCTCAGGCAGATTTTCCTGAAGCCCAGGAGTGTTTTCTGGAAAAAGGAAAACACCTGGAATCACCCCATCTGCCCTCCAGATGGCTGCTTGCAGCCAGAAGATCGCAAACAGCATTCACATTCGACTGGTAAGAGCTAGCCGGGAGGCAGGGACGTTACCATTTTCCAAGCCGTGCTGTAGCCTTAAAGGGACACTAAGACCGGCCACCCCATTTCTAAATCACCCTATTTATATTTCTTTTAAGTATGCGTACCCTAAGAGAGGCTTTCTACAGCAAGGAGAAATGGGTTCTCTTGGTGCTTAATTTTCAAAAAATCCTTTTTATGTTTTGGAATTTGTTTTCCTTCCAAATTGAGAGTAAATAATTGTATCCCTGTTATTATCTTTGTACTAAATTTGAAGATATTAGCATTTTCCTACACGTTGAATCTGCTGATTTGAACCTTCAGCTTTCTGCTTCTACTTTCCCTGGGGAACTGTCTGCATATCTCACTTTCACTTGTGTAAACACATTCCAGAATTCTTTCATATCTTCAACTTTCGCTGGTTAAGCTCCTAGGTGGCACCATAATCTACTGCTTGAGGCATGGAGGATCTTAAACAGACTTTCTCTGACTTCCACCAAGATTTTAAACAGTTTTTTTCTGATTCCTACCACGTTTTTATGCAAGACATTCAGGACATTGTGGAAAATATGAGGTCTAAAATGTGTTATCTGGTTGGGGATGTCGTAGATGAAACTGAGGAATTTAACAGTGACAGAAATGTTTCTTCTAACAGTGAGATTGTGATTTCTTTTGAAATGTTGGATGAAGATCAGATAGTCAAGTTGGAGAAATTTAAGGGAGAGCAAGTTGCAAGCCACAAATGAAATTGATCTTCTGGTGGAATGCCATGGAAAAGAAGGGGTTATTATGTATGGGAGGTCTCCTGAAGTGAAGTCGGAGTTTTTCAAGGGTGCAGTTGGGCTGTTTGATTTTTTTTAAGAAAAAAGCTCTGTGTGCATTGTGCGGATATGTAAATGTTCTGGTTTATTTTGAAGTGGGATAAGGGTTTAAGAATATTGATCTGGATTGCTTTTAGGGTTTGGTTGATTTCATTTATCTTTAATGATTTGGATTAAGATTAATAAGGTATTAAAAATGTCTACTTGGAGGGTTTTGGATTAAAATTGTTGTATTACTAAGTATAATGGCAGACAATTTATGCACTTTTTAGTTTGATTTTCCAATAGTAGACAGAAATGTATAGAAGTAGGAAGGAAATAATTAAAAAGATGTTCTCTTTGGGGAGGGGGAAATTGTTTAGGAGGTTTATATGAATTTTTCTTTTTTTTCTTTTAATATAAGGGGAAGGAGAAACTGTACTTATTGACTTTTATAATGTGCCAATGTGGAATGATTTATAGAAATAATGTGGTTTTGGTTTAATATAGAGTAAGGGATTGACTATAGAAAATTTTTGTATATCCTTGGTGTTAAAAGTCGGAAGTCACACTTGTTTGTAACTTTGAAAAAAAATTCTCTTGTGTTTTCACTCTATTTTAGTTTTTTTTCTTTGTAGTTTTTTCTTTTTCTGTAGCTTTTATCTTTGCTTGAAACTTCATAAAATTCTTATAAAAGAAAAAGTCCCAAGAGATGCAGTGGACCTTCATTTCACATGAACATACTTTGGATTCTGTCTGGCTACCTTGGGAATTGAATGTGGAATTAAATGGATTTTATCTTTCCCAAATGTTTTTAACCGTATTAGATTATATAGAATTGTATTATGTATTGCTCAAACATCTGCAAGGAATACAATTGCATAGCATATTAGATGAAGTATTAACCTGCTGAAAATATTGATTCATTGGTTGATTCAAATTTATTTATTTAATTGTTTGTTTGTAATTTGGTACATTCTACCGTATGTCAGAGAGGTCTCCTGGTGGTTTACACAGGCAATAAACCATAGAAGTCATACAACCATTAAAATAATTCTATTAAATTAAATAACCACCCACTGGCACCCTATCACACTGCTGGGATGTGGTAACAATACAATTGCATATTTAAAGCTCTGTGGAACAGCATGGTTTTCAAAGCTTTTCTGAATTGCATCAGAGTGCATGCCAGCCAAATTTCCAGGAGAAGATGTCTATGAAGGTTCTCAGTCATCCAGGTGGAATTGTCTGTAGCTTGAATCATGTCAACTGGATTTCTATTTTCTCAGTGGAAACGTTTCGCTCCCTATCCAAGGAGCTTCTTCAGTCTAAGCAAAGTTAGTAAGGGAATCCTTAAATATGTTTCTAGGTGGCTGTGTGACCTTGCACCTGGGGCTAGGTCATGGTTATTTTGAGATGTTATTTCTAAGTCCCTTTATCCTCTAAAGGAGGATCGTTAAGATTACCATGCTGCTGTTGAGCTTGCGAAATGGTCTTAATCTTCCTAGGCACAGAAGACAAAGCAGGAAGGAAAATAGGGGAAAGATTGTGCCTGAGGCCCCCACCTCTATTCAAGGAAGGATTTTCCAAGTTGGCCTAAATGGATTCCTTGACCCCTCTCTCAAACCACCTATCTTTTCTGTCTAAAATGTGAACATTAATGTCCTCAAATGAGTGTCCTTTTTCCTTTAGATGAAGATAAACTGCTGACTCTGGCCCTGTGGTGTTACTTCTCCTGTGTTGGGCCATCCTCCTGTACAAAGGTTGTTTGGTTTCTCCAATGTAGAGTTCAGAGCACTCCTCACTGCACTGGATTGCATAAACTACATTGCTTTTCTTGTGTTTTGGAGTTTGATCTTTGGGGTGTACAAGCCTCTGTCTCAGTGTGTTGGTGGGTTTGAAATATACAGGTATGTGGTGTTTGCCAAATATCCGTTTTATCTTTTCAGACACGCCAGCCATGTAAGGAATGACCAGGTTCTTCCATTTACTCTGAGTCTCAGCCCTATCTGTCGCTGTTTTAGGTCTGGTAGATTTAGATTTAGTGAAGGCCCAATTTGGATATCCACAGGCCTTCAGAGCTGTTCTCAGGTGCTGATTTGATTCCAGGAGAATACTATTCCAGAGAAGAAGAAGCTGCAACTGAAAAGCTTTACTTTCACCCCCAACTCCTCAGCAACTTCAAAACTATGAGAGCCCATAATATCCCTTCTGGGCAGGTTGGTGGTCCTCCTTGGAGAAGACACTCCTGAAGATACCCAGAGCCAAAACATCTAGTGCTTTGTAGCTGAAACCAGTACTTTGAATGTACCCAGAAGCTTACTGGAAGTCAATGCAGCACCCCAAAAACAGCTCACTCCTTTAGCAGATGGGATGCTGCATCCTGCAGCACTTTTCAAAGGCAGACTCATCTAAAGGACACTGCAGTTGATAAGGATATTATATATTATTGCTTGAAAAATAAACCGAGACTATTTACAAAGGCCATATATAACCATAAAGCCAATGAATGGAAATGAAAACCAAGGAGAAGGAGGTAACGTATTCATAAAATCTGACAAGGTTGTATCATGTAATCTGTGGGAGAGGGGACATTAGGTATGCTCTGATCTGTCTTTATCTTGTTCACAGATCAAATCTATCAACCATTCCTCGTGAGAGCTTTGGGTAGTTCTTTGCTGCATTCCTGAAGTCTGAAGTATAGAGAAAATAAATGAATTCAGCTGATTGTACATGGGAGTTATTAATGAAAATGTGCCACAACTTCATGTTCCTTGAAACTTTACATGATTTTGGGCTTCTGGTGGGAATGGCGGACTGAACGGCTGTGCTGACAATGCAGTAACTTTTTTTGGGTTCAGGCAGGTTTTCCTGAAGCCCAGAAACGTTCTCTGGATAAAGGATAATATCTGGAATCATTCCATCTATCCTCTGGATGGCTGCTTGCAGCCAGAAGATCGCAAACAGCATTTCACATTTGACTGGTAAGAGCCAGCTGGGAGGCGGTGTCCTGTGTAGGTGCAGGAATAACACGTCGAGGCTGGGGATCTAGTCTCTAGTGTTTATTGGTACCTACATACAGAATCCTGCTAAACTGATAGTGCTCGAAGAATCCCAAAGATATGAGTCCAACCTAGGGCGGAGCTTCCCTGAGGCATTTCCGAGCTACGTGCTCGCTTCCCTCTCAGGGGCAAGCTGCCCCCTCTGCTCTCCTGTGTCTCCCTGACACCACCACCCCTCTCCAGCAAAACACTCCATAGCAACCCCCTCCCCTCCTTCGTCCTTGGTGTCAGGTACAATCCTGTGAGAGGCTGAGTCCATCTCCTCTTCCTCCTCCTGAGAACTAGGCAGAGGAGGGAGTTCGTCCACAGGAAGAATGTCAGGGGAGGAAACCTCACTGTCTGTGTGATCAGATAACATCTTGGTTGCAGCTGGTGGCGTCTGAAAAACATCTATATGGTTAGTATAGCTCTCCCCCCCTGCCTGGGAACTGCAACCCAGAAGTGGACGGGCGGGAATCTTCCTCTGCCCCCCTCGTTAGCCTCTGCTCCTGGAGTTGAGGTGGCTGCTGGTAACTTACGAACACCTCAGGCTGGCCGGCTTCGTCGTCTTCAGCCAAGGGCTGTAGTTCTGGCAGTCGAGGTGGCCGTGGCTTGTGAGGGAAAAGCTGATGAAACTTGTGTACAAGCAAGGGAGCATGTACATCCTTGGCATTCTCCCAGGAGCGCTCTGTTTGAGAATACCCCTTCCAGTGTATTAAATACTGAATTCCGCCGCTTGGAGCAGGATGGTGGCGATTGCCCAGTTAGAAGCGTCACAATGGACATGGAACTGCCTTTGTGGATCTGGATGCCTCAGGAGAGGAGGGGAGGCAAACAGCTGCTTAAACTCTTGGAATGCAGCCTGCTGCTGTTCTCCCCAGCAAAAGTGTGTGCCTTTCTTTAAAAGCTGAGTAAGGGGTCGTGCCCTCTCTGCATAGCTGGTAATAAATTTGTGAAAGAAATTCACGTACCCTAAAAATTGCTGGACCTCCCTGACGTTGTGGGGAGGTTTCCAAGACAGAATTGTTTGGACCTTTGCAGGATCCATGGCAATGCCTTCTGTGGAAATCCTGTAGCCCAGATAGTCCAATTGAGTTAAATCAAAGGCACACTTCTCTAGCTTGGCGAATAGTTTGTTCTCTCTCAGCCTCTGCAGAACATTTCGTACATGAGTTATGTGGGACGTGGGGTCCTCAGAAAATATCAGAATGTCATTGAGATAAATGACTACATACTTATCTAACAAATCTGAAAAAATGTGGTTCATAAATCTGGAAAATACAGCCCCACAATTACTTAGTCCGAACGGCATGACCAAATATTCAAATTTACCATAACTGGTGTCAAAGGCTGTAAGATATTCATGGCCTTCTTTCATTCTGATCAAATTGTAGGCATTCCTGAGGTCTAACTTGGTAAAAATTCATGCCTTTTTTAGGCGATTTAGCAAATCCGATATAAGGGGAAGGGGGTAGTGGTCCCTAACGGTGACTGCGTTGAGTGCGCTGTAGTCATGCACCGTGTGCATGGGAGCCCCCTTTCCACCAGCCTGTGCCGCAGGGGCGAAGGGATCTGGCTTCTTTGGTACGAAGAAGGTGGGGGCAGATGTAGGCGATTTCGATGGCCGAATGAATCCCTTCTTGAGATTGGTATCCACATATTCTTTCAGGGTAGCTAGTTCCTTTGGTGACATGGCATAATGCTTTGCCGCTGGAATCTTGGCTCCAGGATTTAGGTCCACCGTGCAGTCGAAAGGTCTGTGGGGTGGCATCGCTGAGCCTCCTGTTCGCCAAAAATGTCTGCATAGTCTCCATACTTTGCTGGTAGGTGAGCCCTCCCTGCTTCCAAGGTTGCAACTGTCGGTTGGGAGTGGATGGTTGCCTGTAATTTGTGGTGCAGACAGTCCTGAGTGGGGAAGGAAACTGCCCCAGTCATCCAGTCCAAATTGGGGTTATGAAGTTTTAACCACGGAGTGCCCAGAATGATAGGAACTTGCAATGAAGCTGTGACATAAAGTTGAATCCACTCCGTGTGATCTGCGATAGAGAGTTGAATTGGCTGGGTGCAGTGTGTAATTGTGCCTGCCTTGAGAGGTTGCCCGTTGGTGGTTTCAACCTGTATGGGGCTTGGTAGGGCAATCGTTGGAATCTGAAACTTTCCCACTGCTTCCACATCTATAAAATTTGTCATTGCACCGGAGTCGATCATCACTTCTACAGGTAATGGTTGCTTGGAATCTGTTGTCAGCGTGGCTGGAACAAGGTAAAAATATTGGCTGCAATTTGCCGTCTGAGCCCTTCTTAATTGCTGAATGGCCTCCCTACAGGGCTCTGGCGAGGGGGGCCATTGGAGTTTAACTGCTGGGAAGAGGAGGCTGGAATTTGTGCCTGCTCTGTCTCTTGGGTTGTAAATCTTACTGGAGCTGCTTGGCGTCTGGCCAGGCAAGCCCTTGCTATGTGTCCTGGCCCCCCGCAATAGAAACAAAGTGCATTCTCCCTTCTCCTTTGCCTCTCAGCTTCAGAAATCACCCTCCGTGCGTCCCAAATTTGCATTGGTTCCTCTGCGCCCAGAGGGACATCTGTGTTAGGGAGGGTAGCAAAACTTGGAAACGCCGGCCGGGTTCCTGCCCTGCTTCTCCCTGGCCGGAGCTGCCTTAACTCTTCTAGCCAAGCATCTATGACCACTGCCAACTGATACAAGTCTTCCAATGTAGCTGGCGTGCCCTGATGCACTAATTCCGTTTTAATCTCTTCGTCAAGTCCTTGTTTAAACTGATCCTTCAATGCCATCTCATTCCAACCCAAGTCCCTGCTAGCAGTTTGAAATCTGCGATGTACGCTCCTACTCTCCTGTTTCCCTGTCGGAGCCGTCAGATCTCTCTCCTAGCAGAGACTTCTCTGATTGGGTCATCAAAATGGGCTCTGAAACGGGCCATAAAATTCTGGTAGTTGTCTAGAATTGGGTCATTGGCTTCCACCATAGGGATGGACCATCTGGCAGCTGAGCCTTTCAACAAACTTAAAATGAAGGTGACCCTGGACCTTTCCGTCGGGAACTCAGCTGGTCGGCTGTCGAAAAACATGGTGCACTGGGTGATGAAGGTCCTGAGCTGTGCTGTCTCTCCTCCAAATTTCTCTGGCAAACACCCTGGGGACCACAGAACAACTGGTGGGGGTGCTGCTGCTGGGGCCAGCTGCTGGACGACTGGAGCTGGTTGTTGCATTTGTTGTAGCATAGCTGCTTGCAAATTGTTAATCTGGTCGTCGACTTGCTGTTGGTGTTGTGTTAATGCTGCCGCGAGCTGTATTATTGCCTGCTGCAATTCTTGTGTTTGAGAAGCCATTCTCCTGGTTTGTTCTTCCTCCCTCTTCCGATGGGAGTTGTGGTTTAGCAGGATTGATGTCCTGTGTAGGTGCAGGAATAACACGCCGAGGCTGGGGATGTAGTCTCTAGTGTTTATTGGTACCTACATACAGAATCCTGCTAAACTGATAGTGCTCGAAGAATCCCAAAGATATGAGTCCAACCTAGGGCAGAGCTTCCCTGAGGCGTTTGAGAAAGAAGGCCAGGCTTTCCGAGCTACGTGCTCACTTCCCTCTCAGGGGCGAGCTCCCCCCTCCGCTCTCCTGTGTCTCCCTGACAGATACCCTCTGTAGGAAACAGAGACAGATTGATGAGGTCAGTCAAAACCAACCTGGCTATGGCATAATTGGAACAATTTAATGGCTGAGGATGGGGGTCTTGAATGGGACAATGGACAATTAATTAGTGGCCATCTTTTTTTGGACCAAAAAAAAAAAGACTCTCCTGTGTCTCCCTGACAGGCGGGGACTTCATCACTTTCCAAGCCGCGCTGTAGCCTTAAAGGAACACTAAGACCAGCCACCCCATTTCTAAATCACCAATTTGTATTTTTTTAAAGTATATGTACCCCAAGAGAGGCTTTCTACAGTGAGGAGAAGCTGGTTCTCTTGGTGCTTAACGTTATTTTTGGAATTACTTTAAAAAAATTTTTTTTTAAGTTTTGGATTTCCTTTTCCTTCCAAATATAAAGGAGGGTTGAGAGTAAAAAAAATTCTCTTCCTGTTATTATTTTTGAATTAAATTTGAAGATGTTAGCATTGTAAACCGCCCAGAGTCCCCTTATGGGGGGAGATGGGTGGTGATATAAGTTAGAAATAATAAATAAATAAATAAATAAAATTTTCCTACACATTGAATCGGGATGTGATGACTCACTCATTTGATATTAACTAATAAACTTTTAGCACAAGCCATGATAGGATATGAAAAAGTTCTTTTATTAATACAAGTGAATAGAATCGATGCAAAGAGCAGACTAATCATTTTCACGTGCAAACTTATTTTAAAACCAGCCAGACTCTCAAGCACCCCTCATCCACCCCTTCCCTCCTGACTTACTTCCCATAACTTTACACTGCCAGCCTTTGATGCTTTGGAGTCTGGTTACTCTCTTACACATCTTAACGCCTGCATGCCATCCTTATCTCTAACAGTTGCTCTACTGTCTGACAAGCACTCTAGCTAATTACTACAGGCTTCTCACTAACTAGTTACTACAAATCCCATCTATCTAAAGCAGAATGGCAGGATGGCATCCTGACATCGGAACTCTTCCATATCTTCAACTTTTGCTGGCTAAACTCCTAGGGGGCGCCATAATCTACTGCGTGAGACATGGAGGATGTCAAACAGATTCTTTCTGACTTCCACCAAGATTTTAAACAGATTTCTTCTGACTTCTATCAAGCTTTTATGCAAGATATCCAGGATACTGTGGAAAATATGAGATCTAAAATGTGCCATCAGGTTGGGGATGTGGTGGATGAAACTGAGGAATTTAAGAGTGATAGAAAGGGTTTTGTTTTTTTTAAGAGTGAGATTGGGAGTTTTATCGAGATGCTGGATGAAGATTTGATAGTGGAGTTGGAGAAATCTAAGGGAGAGAGTGATCTGCAAGCCATAAGTAAAATTGATCTTTTGGTGGAATGCCATGAAAAGAACCTGGAATCGTTGAGGGGGGCAGTTGGTCTGTTTGATTCTTTCAAGAGAAAAGCTCTGTGCACATTGTGGGGATATGTAACTGCTCTGGTTTATTTTGAAGTGGGATAAAGGTTGAAGAATGTTTATCTGGTTTACTTTAAGGATTTGATTGTTGCTATTTGCTTTTAAAGATTTGGATTAACTGTTTTGAATTGTCTTTGTTTTTTGGGTTTATTAAGGTTAAAATTATTAAAATTGTTGTATTAGGGTTAAAGAATATTTATCTTGTTTGCTTTAAAGATTTGATTGATGTTATTCACTTTTAAGATATGGAATTACTGTTTTGAATTGTCTTTGCTTTTTGGGTTTATTAAGATTGGGTTTATTAAAATTGTTGCATTATTAAGTATAATAGTAGACAACTTATGTGCTTTTTAATTTGATTCTTATTATAGTAGACCGAAATGTATAGAATAGTGGTAGGAAGGAAATAATTAAATATGTGTTACCTTTTGGAGGGGAGAAAGATGTTTAGGAGGTTTATATGAACTTTTTTTTCTTTATACTAATATAAGGGGGAGGAGTAACTATACTTAGTGATTTTTATTATGTGTTAAAGTGGAATGATTTATAGAAATAATGTGGTTTTTCTTTAATTTAGAGTAAGAGATTGATTGTGGAAATTTTTGTATATCCTTGCTGTTAAAAGTTGGAAGCCGTGTCTTTTTGTAAATTTGAAAAAAAATTCTCTTGTGTTTCTGCACCTTTTTAGTTATTTTTCTTCCTTTGTAGTTTTTTTGTTTTTCTGTAGTTTTTATTCTTCTCTTGAAACTTAATAAAGTTTACTATATATAAAAAAGAAACTTTACATGATTTTGGTGAATAATTACTAGCTCTAACATCAAGCAAACTGCCAGACAGATGAGGGTCAGGTCCTTGCTTCAATTTTTTAGGGTAGGATAATTTAGAACATGCTAGAGTTGCTAAGAGACTGCTATCAGAATAATATCCTAGTAATGAGAGATCCTCATCTGGCCCATAATAGTTAAAAACACTCATTTTGCTGAGTTCATCTATCTACAAAGCTTTCCCAGTCCTCTCTAGTAAGGAGAGTAAACAAGAGAATACAGTGCTGATATTAGAAGAGCTGAAATTTTGAGTCCATTTTCTTCGCAATTTAGCCCTGTTTTTGGAGGTAGGGATTTTAATGTTTAAAGGTGTGTAAGCCTATTGGAAGCTTAGCGCTCCAATATCCTCTCATTTCTTGCTGAAAACCATTGGGAAATCTCCCTGACATTTTTGGTCAGAGTTCCAAGTCTGCAAAATGGCATGTATGCTCAACTGTTTCTGGGCCACCAACTATCCACTCCTCACTTCAAGAATATGGAGTGGGTATGTTGGCCAATAGGGGCGTGGTGGCTCAGCGGGTAAGACGCCAGGCTTGTTGATCGGAAGATTGCAAGTTCGGAGGTTCGAATCCCTAGCCCTGCGTGCGGAGTGAGCTCCCGCACTAGCTCCAGCTCTTGCCAACCTAGCAATTCGAAAGCATGCAAATGCAAGTAGATGAATAGGTACCACTTCAGTGGGTAGGTAACAGCGTTTCGTGCGTGTCATGCCGGCCACATGACCGTGGAAGCGTCTTCGGACAACGCTGGCTCTTCGGCTAACAAACGGAGATGAGCACCGGCCCCTAGAGTCGGACACGACTGCACAAATGTGCGGGGGGTACCTTTACCTTTTTATGTTGGCCAATGCTTAACATGAAGCATCTCTGTGAAACTGATTTGCTGAATCATCATCATAATCATCATCATCATCATCATCATCATCCCTCATTTCTTAGGAGGGCAGTGAAGCTTCTGCATGGCTTCACATCATTCTGATAGTTTCCTCCAACCCTCCCAGAATCTGGAAGAAAGTTCTGGTGTGCCTAGAAGCAGCTTCCCACACTTCCACAGAGGTACTGGGGACACCAGAGGAGATAGAATCATGCAAAGTTCTTTGAGAAGACCAAGTAAGTCTACCTTGCAGAGGTCTATTATTTCCAGAGCTAGATGGTCCAATTCTTGTTACTTTTTATGACTTTTTAAGTGCACAATCCTGAATGTTGAACTATGTAAGAAAATATCCTGCCTTTATGGGGAATTTCACATAGTACTTTGTCTGGTCTGTGTTATTAAATTAGTGTGTTTGGGAAATGATTGAATGAGAAAGTGCTGAATTGGCTAATCAGTAATCCATTTTCTTTGGACTCAGAAAGGCAGGACTTTTTGTCCACTACCTTAAAACTTTATGTTGTCTTGCACCTTCTCTATGTTAATCCTTGGAATCTTATCGAAGTGGTATACAAAGGTGGAAAAGCAAGGATAATGCGGGCACTAGGGCTACAACTCACAGTGATTTCACATTTTCTTGCAATACCATTATCTGCTTTGAGGCACTCAACAAAGCTTGCAATATTATGGAAGAAATTATGCTTTGCCATCAATCTCATTGGCATTTGAGATAACGGGGAAGTACAGAAATCGAGGGCTTTCATCATTTCCCAACAGACAATAGAAGTGTTAATAATACTATTCATTAATGGTTATTTAAAGTTGCTTAATGTATTAAACATGCAAAAAGACAAGCTGTATTTCAGCATTTTTTTTAAAAAAAGAAACTGTCTATTTTCACCTTACAAGAATTTTTGTTTTAAATCCCATCACTGGGAATTATTATAGCCCATATAATAGTAGTAACTCACCATATTAACTTGGTGATATATTATGGAACCAAGTAAAATACATTACTTTGTCATATACAGTAATGTAGAATTAAACTGTGAAACATATAAGCTTATGGCTCTGGCAAGAACACTTAGTCTATAAATGAAGCCAAGCCTCCATCAAGTTGAGCTGGATCCTGGGTGATTTCACAAACTTATCCATGACAAAAATACAGGAATCGTTCATCTTCTGTCTTTTGCTTTGTCTTGTGTGTTGCTTTTAGTTTCCCAACCTAGCCTACAGCTATTGGCTCTCATCCAAGGACTAATCTGGGTTGATCCTTCTTGCCTCTCTTTAGATCAGCTGAGGTTGGCCAAGTGCTACTCAAGGCCTTGACTACTTGACCCCTTTGTAGGAATTCTGATATGGTAGTATCAGAACTCCACGCAGCTTCTTATTAGTATATAGCAGAGTAGAAGCGTTCCCATAAACTTGCACAAGGCTTAATCAGTTCAAAACACAAAATAAACACACTTCACACATTAAATGTAAAGTTACATAAAAAAGAGTTTACAAGTTTATTGTAACTCACAGTTCCTTAGTAGAAACGGTCCATGCGTGCAAGCAAGTAGTTCTGACCAAACCCGCAGTCTTCATTAATGCGGCCTTGCTGTATGGAAGTATGAGAAACACGTGGCAGCAGCCATGTGGCTGGCCACCCTCCTTGGTGGGAGATTCAAGCAGAGAGAGGAAAGAGAAAGGGAACAGGAAACCGGGATTCAGCCCCTCCTACACACAGCAAGTGAGATCAGGTTACAGCAGAGGCTGTCTCCTCCTTCAAGTCTCTGTGTGAGACGTGCTTGATTGAAACCGGATCTCTAACACCATTGGCCCCTTTAACTTGAAACATGATTGAGGCATGGTACAGAAATTGTGGACTGCCCTCACAAGTCTCCACTTCCTTCCTCTTGGTTGGTCTCCTTGATTTCTGTCTTCCCGCTCCTCAAATCTACCTTCCTCACTTGCCAGCTTTTGTGGTTGCCATTCCATTTTGCAATCCCTTGCACTGCCCATTTTGAGCAGTGGGGTATATCCAACAGTTTCTTCTGGCACCCCCACCAGACTTCTTCTTTTAAAATTGATACATAAAACTGATTACACAGACAGTATTTTAGAGGTAGAAAATAAATCAGGAGGGAATTACTGACGAATGGGGTGTTCTTTAAATGTGGGAAATGAAAGGTTGGGCAAGAGGGAGAAAATAAATTAGTTTAAATTAATTTAACAGTAACATTTTAATTATAATACATTATTACTATTTCACTGATGTTCCATCATACTGATTCATTGACTAGTAAAATTTTATTTAATTCCAACTATAATTCCAAATATATTACATTTATTAAATTCCAAATGCAACCGAGATTTCTTTTTTCCTATTAACAAAAAGCACAGTAGTTATTTTAACTGGTGGAAAAAGAATTGCCTTGAGCATCCCAGGGTTATAGCTTTCTCATACTCCAATTCAACTCTTTGTGAGAAACCCCTCCCGAATGTGATCTCTCTATCTCTCTCTATGTAATTTGATCACAGTTCAGTGAATTAAAATGAAGATGCTTCAAATAGTTATTTCTGATTGCAATCCATGACTTGAATAGAGCTACTATACCATATGACCACCGGATGTCAAACAATATGTTAGTGGTGATCAAACAATTTTTTCCAGCCCAGATATGTAGCCCTACACTTGAGGATCATAATCTCAGAGGGCAGAATCTCAGAGGAGAAAATCCAAAAATCCCCATCTCTTCTTTCCGTCTGCATAGCTATTTTTTTCTGAAGTTGAGAAATCCCACCATACAATGCAAAAGGTTGCACTGGGACACTGGCTCCTAGCCCTCTTCATGACCATAGAATGGCCAAAAAATTCAAGAGTGTTATAAACTCATCACAAACAAGGAAGGAGGGGTTTGGGTTTGCAAAGCAATATGGCCCAGAAGGAATAAGGAGATGCAGACATTTATTTTTTCCCATTTCTTATTATGGATTCCTCCATAATAAGATTATGTCTTTGTTTGGAAGCAAGTCTAACTCTTCCTCATTTTTCTGTTTTATAAAAAATAAATAAAAATGAACATCCAAGGGAGCTGACATATCATAAAGAAATGGGGATGCTAAGGGGTGTAATCACCTTGGGGTGATTACAGTAAATGTTAATGATAGCAGACACAATGATAGAAACACATCCATGCATACTTGTGTGTTTGGACGTATGAAAGCCAGTGTGATGTAGTGATTGAGGTGCTGGACTAGGAACAGGGAGGCTCAGTTCTAATCCTCCCTTAGGCATTGAATCAGTTGGATGACTTTAGGCCAGTCACTCTCTTTCTCAGCCCCAGACTACAAGGTTGAAAAACATCGATCTACCAATCTGCATTGGATCATCGTGGTAGATTATGGTCCACAAACCACATTGAAGAGGCCTTCAATCATCAATGAATTGATTAGGGCTGATATAATAATAGCAATATACTTGCACAAACATCTAAACTTTTGAAAGGGGTCAACGCCCCCCCTCCGTGATTGTACATAAAATGATTGCATGCATCATATTATCAGTGTTAAGCCTATTCCGAGAAAGAGAAGAGAACTGTCAGAAATGGGGATGTTAGACAGAAGGGAGAAGAGAAAAATAGTGCCAAAAAGTCTTTTATTCATTACTCTTTTCTATACCATGGTTGAGATAGATGATAAATTTGGGATATCACAGTGGTTTCATGAAGACGAAGACGAAGACGAAGACGAACATGAACATGAACATGAACATGAACATCTGCAGGGATTTTCCTGGAAGCTGCAATGTGAAAAATGCTTTCAATTTTTGGACAGGGCACACATTACTACAAGTGTAGCCACTTGTCTTTGCTAGTTTAATATTATGTTGCATGACAGAAGCAACATTACAATCTTAAGAAAGTATTGGATATTTGGGGACAACACCAACTTTTTCATACGTTTGAGGGCTTCTTGTGGTTTGTCTGAATCAAGGTTGG
This sequence comes from Charina bottae, assembly GCA_023362775.1. Taxonomy (NCBI): domain Eukaryota; kingdom Metazoa; phylum Chordata; class Lepidosauria; order Squamata; family Charinaidae; genus Charina; species Charina bottae. The sequence continues at coordinate 6,000,978 of JALMGJ010000019.1, read as the reverse complement.
CACTGAGAGAGAGAGAGGGAGCAGCCTTCCCCAGTAGAAGTTAAAAGAAAAACTTGCAACTATTATCTTTTTCTATTTTTGTGAAACTTGGCTAGTTTAGCCTATGTCCTCTGATTCCTTGTTAAACTCTCATCCAAGTACCCATTAGGTTCAGCTCTGTTTAATTTTTCAAGATCTGCCAAGGTTGGCTAGGTGCTGTTGTCCCCTGCTGAAGCAAGTTGTTAGGGAATAACAAAAAGGTTATATTAGAGAAAAGTAGGCATCCAAATATATGTATTTTCCTGTAGAAAAGTTGCTGGGTGAAAGCACACACATTTTATGCTGTGCGTTTAAGCACAGCCTGCTATCGGTACCACCAATTGAGGTGAAAAATAAATTGAAAGTCAGCCCCCATGTAGGCTAATCATTGAGGAATAAATTAACAATGAATTGCAGAAGTTAAAACAACTGGAATCCACCATATTCCTTCTTTCCAAAGTAACATACTAAACACCATTATATTGTAGTTTTTGACACTCCATTCTATATCTTCAGCATCTTCAAGGTTTAAAATCTCAACACACCTTTGTTTCATTATCATTAGCCTTAAGGACACATTAATTAGGATAATGGAGCTTTCCCTTCTCTCTCATTTTTTTTAAAACTCCATATAAATATATATCTTGCAACCAATTAAACAGCAGAATAATACTGGGGTTGCAATATTAATAATGATCTTTGGAGACTGCTCAGTTATTTTTGCTTCAAATCTCATATTATTTTCCTCATGTATTATACATTGTTTAAATTTCTGTAGCATAAATAATATATGGCTGCTAGTAACTTATTTATAAGAAATAAACATTATTTTTTCCCCTGTTCTCTAGTTCTAAGTTGTTCATGGATTTCAGGTGTACCAATTAACTACTTGTGCTAAGTATGTTAAGTAATTTACCTGAAATAAGAAACCGTCTTTGAAAACCTGAAAAAGCGTAAACAGACAAACAAATACATTTTTAAATTTAATGCAAAACATAGAGAAGCCGAGTTTCAAAGAACATATTCACTTTTCCAGTGGGATTTTTGTAGAGTTGGCTAAGGAATTTAATTCCTGCCAGTTCTGATGCTAACCGAGTTTTATCTGCATTTTCTATACTAATGTGTGGATTGGAACCAAGAGATCTCATTGCTCTGAGCACAGTAACTCAGTTTCCAAAGGCGTTTGACAATCCTACCGGGGGTAAAATGCATCTGGAAAAGTTAAAATAACTTTCAAAAAGATGGAGAAGTTTGTCAGTCATGTGCTTCCAGAGTGCGGGGCAAGGGGGGACAGAAGTCATCACACATGCCGAGGCATCATTGCAAGAATTAAGAGAATTACTGTATGTAATTTGCATCTGTCATGCCCATTCCATAATTCACATTAATTACCTGATTACTGTGTCTTGTAATAGATACCTAACTAACCAGCCATATTTATACAAAAGGAAGAATCCATACTTGGCAATGCCATTATTGGAAATGATGATGATGATGATGGTGATGATGATGATGATGATGATTGGAAAAGACTCTCAGGGTGGACTTTATATGCTGGAGGAAGATGGCTTTTTCGCAAGTTCCAATCACAAGGTAATACCTCCAAAAAATTATTTTCTTCTTCTTCTTCCTCCTCCTCCTCCTCCTCCTCCTCCTCCTCCTCCTCCTCCTCCTCCTCCTCCTCCTCCTCCTCCTCCTCCTTCTTCTCTGCTGCAGCACCGGCCCTTTGGAGTAAGTTACCACCGTAGGTAAGGCAGGCCCCCACTCTCCTGTCGTTCCAGAAACGACAGTTAAAATTACAGTTAAAACCTGGTAATGCCACCTTGCCTAGGGTGGGGGGAGGGATAGCCAATCATGGAGGTGGCTGGCTCCTTGACGGGGCCATTGATAACATCATTATTCGCCATCTCAACTTTATACTTTATACTTTATACTTTATACTTTATACTTTATACTTTATACTTTATACTTTATACTTTATACTTTATACTTTATACTTTATACTTTATACTTTATACTTTATACTTTATACTTTACTTTATACTTTATACTTTATACTTTATACTTTATACTTTATACTTTATACTTTATACTTTATACTTTACATTTTGATTTTGATTTTGATTTTGATTTTGATTTTGATTTTGATTTTGATTTTGATTTTGATTTTGATTTTGATTTTGATTTTGATTTTGATTTTGATTTTGATTTTGATTTTGATTTTTTTGATTATTTTGATTATTTTGATTTTGATTATTTTGATTTTGATTTAATGACGTTTTATTCTTCTATTTTTAAAGGTTCGTAAACCGCCAAGAGTCGTCATAGTATGAGTTGGGGTGGTAAAGAAATGTGGCAAATAAATAAACAAATGGGAGGAAGAGAAGCAAAGAAAAATAAATTCCCAGAGATCAAGAATACAAACAGCAGGATTAAATATTTAATGAGGGCTATTATTTGAAAAGTGATGCAAAAAATTACTGGATCTGACTGCCTGTCTGGATTAACTAACAACCTTAAGGTTCAAAAGTATAGTGTATGAAATTAAAATGAGTGGCCTTGAAAATTCTGTGAAAATAGAAAGTGGTTTTTCTTCATTGTATCACATTCTTTTTCAATTCAATTTCAGTTTTCTGAAGTCCAAGGTTTTTTCTTTTATTCGTTCAGTTGCTTCCGACTCTTCGTGACTTCATGGACCACACCAGAGCTTCCTGTCAGTCGTCGCCATCCCCAGCTTCCCCAAGGTCGAGTCTGTCACCTCCAGAATATCATCCATCCATCTTGCCCTTGGTCGGCCCCTCTTCCTTTTGCCTTCCACTTTCCCTAGCATCAGCATCTTTTCCAGGGTATCCTGTCTTCTCATTATGTAGCCAAAGTACTTCAGTTTTGCCTTTAATATCATTCCCTCAAGTGAACAGACCAAGTTCCCTCAAGTTACAGTCCAAGGCACTCTCAGAATTTTCCTCCAACACCACAGTTCAAAAGCATCTATCTTCCTACTCTCAGCCTTCCTTATGGTCCAGCTCTCGCAGCCATAGGTTACTACAGGGAAAACCATTGCTTTAACTATGTGGACCTTTGTTGTCAGCGTGATCTCTCTGCCCTTAACTATTTTATCAAGATTTTTCATTGCTCTCCTCCCAAGAAGTAGACGTCTTCTGATCTAATCTGTTTTGTGCTGAGTCTAGTCAAGCCCTTAGTAAGGTTTAGGGGTCTGGAGAGTCTTAGATATAATTGCATACAAAATAAAAATACTCCTACAGAGTACTAGACTTGATTTTCTTCTGTTTCATGGTGTGAACCCTGAGAACCACAATTAAATAACCTGGTTATATCTCTCCTCCCCTTTCAACTTTGGGTCATGTTAATTTACCTGTTCCTTATCTCTTTGCACCCAAATTATGATATTTGAAACTTGGTGTATAAAATCACATTTGTTCATCTGTGTGTTGAGTTGGGAGAAAGGTAATAATCCAGTTCAAAATGGTTAAGCATTTAAGATATCCTGCAGATAATGAGTATACAGGTAGTCCTTGACTTACGATGATTCATTTAGCAACCGTTCAAAGTTATGACGCCTCAGAAAAAAGTGACTTACAACCAGTCCTCGTACTTACGATCATTGCAGCATCCCCACAGTCACGTGGTCAAAATTTGGGCACTTGGCAACTGGCATGCATTTATGATGGTTGCAACAACCTGGGGTCACGTGATCACCATTTGTGACTTTCCCAGCTGGCTTCCGACAGGCTAAATCAATGGGGAACCACATAATTCACTTAATAACTGTGTGATTCATTTAACGACCAATGCAAAAAATGTTGTGCACTTGGGTGGGGTCACGTGATGCCTTACTTAATGACCGCACCACTTAATGATGAATTTTCCGGTCCCTATTGTGGTCGTACGTCAAGGGCTACCTGTACGGTGTACTAGTACAAATCGCAAGAAATAGGTTTGCTGAAAGCTCAATTTTGGAACAGCTGCATGCAATCTTATATTTGAATCTGGAAGTGACATCCTTGTGATATTGGACCTGAACAGTGTCCAATTTTCAGAAGCATCTCAAGGGAAAGCTTGCAAGCAATCTGTTCTCTACTTGGAAGTTTATTCCTTGTATATATGAATTCTTATGTGATGAACTAGTCCCTAATTGAAAATAAAAACATAATCCTCTTTCAAATATAGTATTTTAACTATTGAAAGCATTATGTTACACTTGTCAGACTATTAAAATGTTCTCTCTTAAGCAATATGTACCACAATCCTTAGAAAAGGAAAAGGTGCTCTCAGCAGATCTCTGGGTGACTGAACAATACTCATGCCATCTTCTTGATTGTTATGGAATTGGTTTTTCATTGTCTTTTTCTGGGATTTTTCCCCCCAGCTCCCTGTCATCCTGGAATTCCCAGGATGACCCATCTAAGTATTAAACAAGCCCTACTATGCTTAGATTCAGAGATAGGAAAGGTTGGTTAGATGCTGCCTGTTTATTTATTTATTATTTATTTATTTAATTTATATGACCGCCCATCTCCCCCCATGGGGAACTCTGGGCGGTACACAATAAACAAGTTAAAATAAAATTTAAAATATCTAAAATCACAGTTATACAATAAAATACATATTCTAAAATCCAGATGGACGAGGTATTCATTAAAAGAAGGACATTAAAATTAGGGGATTAGCCACCCCCATGAGGAACTATCCCTTCCTCCTTCCCATGCCAGGCGGCAGAACCAGGTCTTCAGCTCTTTCCTAAAGGTCGGGAGGGAGGAGATCTGTCTTAACTCTGGGGGCAAGATGTTCCATAGAGTGGGTGCTGCCACAGAGAAGGCCCGCCTCCTAGACCCCATCAGATGGCATTCTCTAACTGTTGTCCTTGTTGTATCTGATGAACCTTTATTTTTTTACTTTGCTTTATCTGAAATGCAGGGATGCTATGCAGTCATTAAACTGATTTCAGAATTTTCTTTGGATGCTCCTCCACTATTCCACAATATCACTCATGTAGGACATGCCATGAATTTAATTGTGTTATTTTGAGCTTTTTCTTACTAAGGTTGAGCTTTGAAACTTATTCATCTCTTGCCCCTCAAGAAAGAAGAAATTTTTTTTTCATTATTTGAATAAATTGAAATATGATGTGATATGCTTACAAGAAACACATATAAAGAAAAAAGATTTAAAATATTTAACAAATAAGAATTTGGGACAAGAATTTGTTTCAGCAAATTTGAAGAAAATTAATGGCCTTGTATTATATATTAAACCATATTTGAAACCACGTTTACTATTAGTTGATGAGTATGGTAGATATGTAGCAGTTGAAGTGGAACTTTATGTACTTAAATCTATTATTGTGGGAGTATACTGTATGTACCAAATGAAGATAAAAGTAAATTTTTTACAAAACTTTTGAATGATTTGTCAGCTTTTTCATATCGAACTTGGTGTTTAATGGGGGATTGGAATGGAGTCATTTCCCCATTGATTGACAGAACATCTGAGAAACGAATTAAAATTAAACAGGGGAGATTACCAAAATATTTCTTTGATTTAATGGATAACTTGGCATTAATGGATTCATGGAGATATAAAAATGGACTGGCAAAAGATTGTACTTTTTACTCAGAGAGACATAAATCCTTTTCAAGAATTGATATGATTTGGGTTTCAAAAGATTTGGTGAATAAAATTTCTAAAATGGACATTTTACCAAAGACTTTCTGATCATAACCCTGTAAGTATGACAATAAAAAGAATTTCTAGGTCACATAGATGGAGATTGAATGAATCTATTTTACAAAAAGAAAATGTTGTGGAAGATTGTAAGAAGAAATTAAAGGACTTTTTTGAAATCAACCTGGATAACGAAATAGATCTAAAAACTGTGTGGGATACTAGTAAAGCAGTTATGAGGGGACATTTTATTTACCATAATCGTAGGCTTAAGAAAAAATCTCAACAAAAGTTACAAATGGTTTTGGATCAGATCAAGTTGAAAGAAACTGAGTTACAGAAAAACCCATCAGATAATAATATTGTGTATCAACTTAAGTTACTAAATCAGCAAGTGTCAATGTTGACTGTGAAAGAAATTGAAACAAAGTTAAAATGTGTTAAACAGAGACATTTTAAATTTGCTAATAAGCCAGGAAGATGGTTAGCATATAAATTAAGGAAAGAAAGAGAGAGAGAAGGAAATGATATTAAAAATTCAAGAAGGAAATGTGGAATTATTGGATAATGAAAGGATTAAAAAAGCATTTCATAGTTTTTTTTTCTAATTTATATAAAAAACAAGAAGTCTCTTTGGAAAAGATAAATGAATATTTGAACAAACAAGATTTACCAAAACTTACACAGTCATAGAAAATAATATTGAACAGTCCCATAACTACCTTTGAAATAGTAGAAGCTATAAAAAGAACAAAATTGGGGAAAGCACCAGGACCTGATGGTTTATCTGCATTATATTACATTATATTTGAGGATCAGATTCTTTTACCTTTTAAAAGAGTGATGAACTCTATTTTGTTAGATGCATTCATGGAAAGATTATATTGCTCTAATACGAAAGGAAAGGACCCTTCCTTAGTTAAGAATTACAGACCATAAACATTAACAATCTCAGATATGCAGATATTGTACCACTTTGATGGCTGAAAGCGAGGAGGAGTTGGGGAGCCTTATGACGAAGGTGAAAGAAGAAAGTTCAAAAGCTGGGTTGCAGTTAAACCTCAAAAAAAAAAAAAAAACCAAGATCATGACAACCAGGTTGATTGACAACTGGCAAATAGAGGGATAAAATGTGGGGGCAGTGACAGACTTTATATTTCTAGGCACAAAGATTACTGCAGATGCTGACTGCAGCCAGGAAATCAGAAGACGTCTACTTCTTGGGAGGAGAGCAATGGCAAATCTTGATAAAATAGTTAAGAGCAGAGACATCACACTGACAACAAAGGTCCGCATAGTTAAAGCAATGGTATTCCCTGTAGTAACCTATGGCTGTGAGAGCTGGACCATAAGGAAGGCTGAGCGAAGGAAGATAGATGCTTTTGAACTGTGGTGTTGGAGGAAAATTCTGAGAGTGCCTTGGACTGCAAGAAGATCAAACCAGTCCATCCTCCAGGAAATAAAGCCAGACTGCTCACTTGAGGGAATGATATTAAAGGCAAAACTGAAGTACTTTGGCCACATAATGAGAAGACAGGATACCCTGGAGAAGAAGCTGATGCTAGGGAAAGTGGAAGGCAAAAGGAAGAGGGGCCGACCAAGGGCAAGATGGATGGATGATATTCTGGAGGTGACAGACTCAACCATGGGGGAGCTGGGGATGGTGATGGCCGACAGGAAGCTCTGGCGTGGGCTGGTCCATGAAGTCACGAAGAGTCGGAGGCGACTGAATGAATAAACAACAAAAGTACAGTACCCTGAGTCCGTGTGGTGAGTGGCAGTAAATAAATAAATGAACATCTTAACCCTGAAGTCTTCAACTTCTTGCATTTAAAAGATAGGGATAGGAATAGGAAGATACATGATAGATATAGATGATATAGATGATAGATGATAGATGATAGATGATAGATGATAGATGATAGATGATAGAGATTAGAGATTAGAGATTAGAGATTAGAGATTAGAGATTAGAGATTAGAGATTAGAGATTAGAGATTAGAGATTAGAGATTAGAGATTAGAGATTAGAGATTAGAGATTAGAGATTAGAGGTAGAGAGAGATAGAGAGAGAGATGATAGATAGAGATAGAGATAGAGATAGAGATAGAGATAGAGATAGAGATAGAGATAGAGATAGAGATAGAGAGAGAGAGAGAGAGAGAGATCTTACTGTGAACCACCCAGAGTCACCCGAGTAATACAAATTTAAATTTTATATATGTATATGTATATGTATATGTATATGTATATGTATATGTATATGTATATGTATATGTATATATGTATATATGTATGTGTATATATATATATATATATATATATGTATATATATATATATATATATATATATAGAGAGAGAGAGAGAGAGAGAGAGAGAGAGAGATTTAAAAATTAAAGATTCTTTAATGCTGAAAGGATCTCATTAACTTAATTTAAGCAAAATTCTATTTATCTGAGTTGATTCTTAGAGTTGAAACATTGCATGCAAATCTGAATAAGGGAAGAACAAACATTTCTCAAATATGTGTGTGCACGCACATGCACATTCATCTGAAGTGTTATGCTCAAGCCACACAAATGATTTTATGATTATGACTATTCTAACAAATATAATTGTCCAAATGCATTGGTACTATCTGGTACCATAACAGGAAGAACAACAATAACGAAAGATTATTCATCAGGCATTCAACCCTTACAAAATACTGCGGCAAGAGTGCCATAATTCATAATAACAAGAGGTTTTCAAATTGAGGGCTTTTGCTGATGATTTAGTTTTGATATTACAGGATCCCTTGGATACTGCAGAACATCTGATGAAGGAACTGAAAGAATTTGGGTCATTGGCGGGTCTTAAAGTAAATAAACAAAAAACAAAAATGTTAATCAAAAATATGACCTTGTCCAATCAAGAATTAATGATAGGTAAAATGGGTTTTAAGATTGAGAAAAAGTTTGGATATTTGGGGGTCATCCTGTCAACTGAGAACAGTATGTTTTTTCAGAATAATTATGTTAAAATTTGGAATGATGTGAAAAAAGATCTGTTAAGATGGGGAAAATTTTATTTATTTATTTATTTATTTATTTATTTATTCATTCATTCATTCATTCATTCATTCATTCATTCGTTCATTCACTTTCTATAACCGCCCATCTCCCCCATGGGGAACTCTGGGCGGTTCACAAAATTACAATTGTCTGTCATGGGAAGAATCGAAGAGTTTTGCCTAGGATGTTGTTTCTTTTTCAGACTATACCAATTTTGTCGACAGATTTACCATTTAAACAATGACAGAGAGATATTTCGAAATTTATTTGGCAAGGCAAGAAACCAAGAATTAAATATAAATTGTTACAAGATGCCAAAGAACGAGGAGGTCTGGGTTTGCCTAATCTAAAATAGTATTTTGATGCCTGTTGTTTGCTTTAGATGAAAGAATGGGTTACTTTGGAGAACAAGAAATTATTGCAGCTTGAAGGACATGAAATAAGATTCGGGTGGCACACCTACTTGTGGTATGATAAAGTTAAAGTTAATAAGGACTTTAAAAATCATTTTGTCAGGAGTGCCATATTGGAAAAAGTTGGTTAAAGTATAAAGATTTGTTAAATTTTGAAGAGGGTGAACCAAAACTCAAAACAAGGGAAATGTTAGAGTTGGAAGGTTTTACATGTCATTGGTTTACCTATATGCAACTGTCAGAATGTTTTAAAGTAGATAAAAAGAATTATAAATTTGTTAATGAAACCACTCAGTTTGAACTGGAACTCTGCACAAATGATGAACATGTTATTATTAAAATGTATAAAATATTGTTACAGATGAACTTGGAAGATGAACAGGTTAAAGAATGCATGATTAAATGGGCTAAGAAATTTGGATATAATATTATGTTGGAGCAATGGGAGAATATGTGGAATAAAGGTTTGAAATTCACCTTGAATTACAACTTAAAAGAGAATTTTTACAAAATGATGTATCATTGGTATTTAACTCCTGATAAGTTGTCAAAAATGTATAATGCAACGAACATTTGTTGGAAATGTTTACAGGATGAAGGAACTTTCTATCATCTTTGGTGGACCTGTGAGAAGGCTAAAAAGTTTTGGGATCAAATATGTGCCATTATTCAAAAGATTCTTAAAGTAAATATACAAAAAAACTCAAAACTGTTTCTCTTGGGTTTGATGGAGAAGGAGTTAGAGAATCAATATGGAACTTTGCTTTTATACATGATTACAGCTGCAAGACTTTTATATGCACAATGATGGAAAGATCCACAAATACCTACAGTTGCAGATTAGATTATTAAATTAATGGATTTGACTCAAATGGCTAAGTTAACAGTGTTAATAAGAGATCATTCTATTTCTGGATTTATATCTACTTGGCAACTGCTTTTAGCGCACTTGCTTGTGGGGGAAAAATGAAGTTTTGATTCTGGATGTTAGCGATTTTGTTTGTTTTAATAGAAATAATGTTACTATGGTTTAACTAATGGTAAGAGATTATATTTGTAAATTTATCTATATCTGTATTGGAGAAGGTCGGAAGTCACTTTCTGTTTCTATTTTCTGTCTATTGACACTTTTATAGTTTTTTCTCTTTTTTCTTTAGTTCTATTCTATCTTTTCTATACTTTCTATTTTTGTATTTTAATTATACATTGAAAAATAATAAAGTTCTTTATAATAATAAAAAAAGAAAGATTCTCCTTTGTTTCAGCCAAAATCAGAAATAGCCTGAGAAAGTCTCCTGATTTTCTAGGAGCACATTTCCCAGTATCCCATAGCCATTTTTATTGGTTTCAGTAATAGAATGAGGGAGCATGGATAACTTGATGGACTGTCTGTATCAGGAATTGGACAGGAGAACTTGACCACAGTAGCCCCCTGGACCAATTGGCTGAAAAGAGTGGTAGTGCTCCTTCATAGAAGGACAGTTCGAGAAGGAGATGCTAATTGACTCCCATTCCTTTATTTGCCCTTGGTCTTAGAGCAGAGGACTCAAGATGCCTTGGAAATGCCCCCAAAGATCTCCAAGAAGTGTTACTGAAATTTAAGTTCTAACATGGCAGAAGGGAAAAATGATTGAATACTGGCCTGGAGAGTACTCATATTTGCTATGCTCAATTTCAAGGATATTTAATGCAAAGGAAATTGTGTGTGTGTTTGTGTGATGACCCCACCCATTATTTTTTGGACTGTGGCCCCCCAAACACCACTTAAAAGGCCAAGTATGCTCTCCATAGAGAGGTCTTCTTCCAACATGATTATATTTGTAAATTTATCTATATCTGTATTGGAGAAGGTCGGAAGTCACTTTCCATTTCTATTTTCTGTCTATGTTCATGCTTATAGTTTTTTCTTTTTTCTTTAGTTCTATTTTCTATCTTTTCTATACTTTCTATTTTGTATTTTAATTATACTTTGAAAAATAATAAAGTTCTTAAAGAAAAAAAACCTGATTCATATCTGATCTGCTTGGGCACTTACAATGCACCAAGCAAATCATGCTATAGACTGTAATAAAATTTATAGGCTATGATACATTATTGTAATTTGTCTATTTTTGATGGTATGGACTATCTGTGCACTGTATTATTTTACACAGGAAGATTGAGAATGGATCCAATTTAGGAGAACCATCTTAGTCTATGGTAGCCAAAGACCAAAAGGAATTTAGTAGCATCCTTTCGGACTGACAAATTTCATTAAAAGGCATATGCTTTTATGAAATATGTTCACAAAAGCTTATGCCTTTTAATAAAATTTGTTAGTCAGAAAAAGGTGCTACCAGACTACTTCAGATGGATCCAAGAAATAGTTTGTTATCTTGGAATGAAATGTGCCCATTGTATCATTTTCTTAGGGACAAATTGTCCTATAAATGAAGCATTTCTTTCACAAAACCCTTCAGATCTTATGTATAAAAGAGGTCTATTATGTATTCTGGCAAAAAGATTTCTTTCTTCTGAGTGGTGTAATCATAATAGGCCATGTCCCATCCTTTTGTTCAGCTCTCATAAACCTGAACAGCAATTAGCAGCTAAACTGCTTGTAATTTTTTACTTATGCTCTGTAAAATCAAGGAACTTGTAAATTAACACTTAAACATCCATTCCATATGAGCAGAAAATGTTTTTTTCAGTCTCCCACATTATGCCTTATAAATTAAAAACAAAAGGGGTTGTCCCTTTTTTGGGGGGGTCTTTTAGCTCAAAATTACTCAAGGGAGTTAATTCCAGATTGGAAAAAAAAATAAGAGGAAACAATAATTTACCAATAATTTCCTTTGTACAGATTTTATAAATTTTGACCTGAAGTCTTCAATGAATCTTCATGTTTCCTCCACGACAGTAACACTATGATGGAATGAGAAACTGCTGGTTAGAAAGAGGGAAGATTTAATTCATGTGTATGGAACCCATCCTAAAAAAGTTTGTTGTAATGTAAAGACTGATTTAAGTTCTACTTGACTGTCTGATGACTTCAAGGACAGGATCATGTTGTTTTCTTCCAAAAAACACAAGTGCTTTGTCATTGCTTTCTTCCAGACTTATTTTGGCTTGCCACTTAGCCTCCAGCCCTGGTGGTTTCCCATTGAAATAAGCCAAAATGTTGTTGTTAATCTTACTGAAACTCTTTCATTTTCTCTCCCAACCTTTCAAAGGTTTTGCCTGACCTAGAATGTCCATATTCATCATCACATTAATGTAGGTTCATGTTGAAAGAGTTCCAAGACAACAAGCAGGTGAGCTGATGATGACAAATGGGTGAAGCTATGTAACACACATGGACAGGCTGGAATCTCTCCCCCCCCCCCACTTTCCAGCTTTGGGGAAAACTGGATTTTTGTATGTTAACCTATGTTAAACATATTTTAGGTGTTGATGGCTGCAGACACATAGAGGTAAACAACATTTACATACCATTCATAAGAGACAATAGAAAAGCCAGAAGACCAGAACACGTCCTTGCCAGCAATCAATAACCAGATATGCAAAGATTATCACCAGGATTATCACCAGCGGAACAATCAAACAGCACAATATACCCTAATAAAGGAACTATTAACTCAGTCAATCAACCAAGCAGCAAACAACAGCCCAATAAAGGAACTCCTAAGGAGAGAACAACACCCCTACCAACACAAGCAGGACAAGCCATGGTATATAAACAGAGAGCAAGTCCCACTCACTTTTTGCACTGAAGATGTTGCCTAGCCTGGCAATGAAACATCTGCAAGAAAACAACAAGGCTCAGAGAGCACCAAGCACTCCACATTCTCAAAATACTCTTCAGATGCTTTTTGTTCTAATAATAGTACATTAAAGAAAAAAACCCTTAGGAGTCATTGCCATGCATATGTTGTATATTAAAAGAGGGTGGGGACTCGGCCACTTGGCCACACCAAACATTTTGATATTGACTATTGCTTAGGATGACCATATTTCCTTGAGATAAAAATGGGACAATAGGAACGGAAAGCCGGAAGTAGCTGGAGCGGTGCAAAAGAGCCAGAGTAGCTGATTGGAGGGAACCCGGAAGAGGAATTGTCTCTGCCTACCAGCGTGCAGCAAAGGAGGTGGGAATTGGAGGGAATCCGGAAGAGGAATCACCTCCACCTATCGTGCTGCTTGGCCCGCCTTTCCCACCTCCTTTGCCATGCGCTGATAGGCGGAGGCAATTCCTCTTCCAGGTTCCCTCGAACTCCCACCTCCTTTGCTGCATGCTGATAGGCAGAGGTGATTCCTCTTCTGGGTTCCCTCCAATCAGCTGCTCTGGCTCTTTTGCACCGCTCCAGCTACTTCCGGCTCTCGGTTCCGGCTGACAGCTGGGACAGGCTAGTTCCTGACTGGTTTTTTAAAAAACGGGACAAAATTTAATTTTATATTAAAATGACGGTCCGGTCCGGAAATGTTAAAAAAAAGGGACTGTCCCATTCAAAACGGGACGTATGGTCAGCCTACTATTTATTTATTTATTTATTTATTTATTTTTATTTATAATTTGATTTATATCACCACCCCATCTCCCCCAAAGTGGACTGTGCTGTTTACTATTTACTACTGCTATAGATGCCCCTGGGGCTGTGCACGCTTTCAAAATAAGCTGGAAGAAATGCTTTGGATCTCCTCTCACCTCTTAATGAAAGTATCCCTTCTTTTTTTAGGTTTTCCAGGAGCCCAATAAAATAGCACCCCTACTTCTACAGTCAGATTAATTTTAAGGAATGGATTCTGACAACCAACCCCACTGGGCACCTTAAACTGGTCACTTCATTCTGCCGTTATGTTAAATTTAATGAGTGGATTAAAGGATCATGGGGAAACATGAAAACCTGAAATCTGAAAACAGATGGGCAGGTTGTAAAGACAGGCTGCACCTGGAAAATTTTTGAAACTGTTTGTAGCTTGAATCATGTCAACTGGATTTCTATTTTCTCAGTGGAAACGTTTCGCTCCTTATCCAAGGAGCTTCTTCAGTCCTTGGATAAGGAGCGAAACGTTTCCACTGAGAAAATAGAAATCCAGTTGACATGATTCGAGCTACAGACAATTCCACCTGGATGACTGAGAACCTTCATAAACATTTTGAAACTGTTCTTCTGAATCATGTTCACTGTCTGCACAGTCCTACAAAAGCGTTTACTGAAACACCAAGTTCCTGGTATACTTTTCTGTACTTCTCTCCACTGCTGATTTACAACACACTTTCCATTTTTCTATTTTGCCCTCAGTGTCCTTGTCTGTTTCCTGGCCTACTGTTTAATCCGATTAGACTGTTTACAAACATCCATCACTTCATTCCTATCAAGTGTAGACTGGTGACATCTTCAACAAAACCACAGATATTAGCAATGAAAAACAGGATAAGCAAATGTAGCTCAATTCTAAAGGGGAAGAGTAAATCAAAATGCATACAACATGCAACCCTGAATTGACCTGAGTGTGCTTGTAACACTTGACACGTTAGGAGGTACATTTCAATCCTTCTGAAAATAATAATTATTCTTATTATTAAAATAAATGCTGAAATGAAATTAATAGCTCCAATTCAATTGTTGCTTCTACAGGAACCTTTAAAATGCCAATGCTCTTTGGCTGAAACATGCATACAATCTCACAATAGCAGTATAAGCTTCTCCTGAGTCACTTCTAAAAGTTAAAGCTAAATTAAAAGGGATGAGTGATGCTTTAGCATGCATTTTTAAGCATATTTTCCCTTTTCTATGTTGTCCAGCAAGAGTGACATTTCTTCAACACCTTCTGATTGAGTTTGAGGAAACACATATCAGTTTCTTAACATGGCTTCCCCTACTTTTTATTACCCCTCCTTCCCCTTTTAAATAACTGGATAGAGGAGAAATCAAATGAAAGGTATTGGCATAGAAGAAAAAAAACATTCTGCATTGTGGATGAAGGAGATTAATTAGGAGCCAACAAAAATGGGAGGTTGTGGATTGCCATATCGAAGGAAGGAAGGAAGGAAGGAAGGAAGGAAGGGAGGGAGGGAGGGAGGGAGGGAGGGAGGGAGGGAGGATGTTTCTCTGGTATTTTTAAAATGTGTGCATATTTGACAGGAGAATAAGCTAGGACTATGCAGTGCTTCGGAATCAAGGACACAACTACAAGCTCCAGTAAGAGCACTGTGCCTTTAACTTAATGTCAGCTAAAAAGGATGTCCTCAGGGTCTTCAAACCTTTGTTATGCAATGTAATATATGGCTCCAATATCTACACTGCAAAAATCTGGATGGTGACTGGATGGCTGCACTGCCAGGAATACTATATGGCTACAATCACCAGGCATCAGTAGTTACTTAAGCTTGCAAAACTAAGCAAAGTCAAGCCTGTTTAGTATTGAGATGGGTGACTATCAGAAAATCCTTGGGTTGTAGGTGAGACTGGGAAGGCTAGAATACACTTCTGAAGAAGGCAATAGCAAACTACTACATATCACTGCCAGGAGGAATCAAGCTTGATCACTGCAGCTTTATGACCATTAGTATGTGCTCTTGTTTTAGTACCAACTGTGGTGACTTCCTGTAAAATAATGTCACAGCTCCTGGAGATTTTCAAGGCAGAGAAAAATATCCAATGAACATCATGTTCAGCATGGAACCATGGCCAGGGAGGGGAGGGGCACATGACTGAAAGCCAACTTGAAAAACATATTTTTCTTCTTACATTGCTGAAAGGGAATGGAAAAAGGGGAAAATAAATGTCTGGCTAGGGGACCTGCAAAAATGGAAGATATGAATGGATGGATTCCAGCCAGAAACATCTTTATATTCTGAGTAACTGTAGGAAGAATTTGGAAAAGAAAAAAAAAAAAGGGCGGCGGCGGTGGCGGCGGCGGCGGTGGTGGTGGTGGAAGAGATATTATAATGCAGTTTCCAAAGTAACAGAACAACTATGGTTGGATTTTTAATTAATTTCATTGCTTTTATTTTTTAATCTTAGCTCAGTGTACTATAATATAATTGCCTCATGCAGTATAGTGTCATTGGCCCCAGAACTCAGTCAATTGCTGGAAGATATCTGAGACAGATTGATTGATTGACTGACTGATTGATTGGATTTCGTTCACACCTTTCTTCCAGGATTTACCTTCATTTTATGCCCACAACAGAACCTTGAGAGGTAGGTTGAGCTGTCCCAAAGTCACCTAGTGAGTTTTCATGGCTGACATCTCCCCAGTCCAGGTCAAGCACCTTATAGATACCTTTTTTAGATCAAGGTTGTAAAAGAGTAATTTGGAAACAACATTATTTTTTTATTTTATTATTTTCTATCCCGCCTTTATTATTTTTATAAATAACTCAAGGCGGCGAACATACCCAATAAAAATAAATAAAACCTTGTGATGTGAGTTGGGCTGAGAGAGAGGGACTGGCCCAAGGTCACCCAGCCGGCTTTCATGCCTAAGGCGGGACTAGAACTCTCAGACTCCTGGTTTGCCATTGGGTCCTTCCCAGGGCTGAGAGAATGTGATTGGATCAGGGTCACCCAGCCAGCTTTCATGCCTAAGGCGGGACTAGAACTCACAGTCTCCTGGTTTCTAGCCCATTGCCTTAACCACTAGACCAAACTGGCTCTTTATGCTATAGTTACGTCACCCATATGGCTTCGTGCCTAAGGTGGGACTAGAACGGTTTCTAGCCTGTTGCCTTAACCTTTAACCTTAATATAGCTTTTAAATAGAAATTTGGGATTTGAGTGAAAAATTCATGGTAGCTGTGTGTCAAACTGCATATATAAATGCTATATGCTGTATTCACATTAATTCACATTAGCACTTTAAATGTATGAAAGCTGCTCTATTGAGTAAAATGGAAATTTGGAATAAAAGTTGGTAACCATTTTTTAAGGGAGAGCAAGTTTGGTGTAGCAATTAAGGTATCAGGTGGGAGACTGTGAGTTCTAGTCCCACCTTAGGCACAAAGCCAGCTGGGTGACCTTGGGCCAGTCACTCTCTTTCAGCCCTAGGAAAAAGAAGGCAATAGCAAACTTCTTCCGAAAAACCTTGCCAAGAGAAGTCGATGAAGATTCTCAGTCATCCAGGTGGAATTGTCTGTAGGTTGAGTCATGGCTTACTTGAACAAGTATACTTGGACAAGCAGCGAAACGTTTCAACCAAAAGAAAGAAATCCAGTTGCCACGACTCAACCTACAGACTTGCCAAGAAAACTACAGGTTCTTGTCCAGGCAGTTGCCAGGAGTCAACACTGACCTAAAGGTGCAAAAAAAAAAAAAACCCACCCTATTTTTAAGACACCTTTATAGTAGTCAAGAGGGAAGGCCAAGTGATTTGCATCTCGACTTTCACTTCCGGGCATTGAACTGAGCGAAGTGAAGAACCGAGGCTCTCAGCCTCGATTCCGCGGCTTGCTGTTTGCGGCGATTTGAAGAAGAGAAAATCGCCGAAAAATCACCCTCGAAGAGAGGGTGAGCAGAAGATCGATCACAAGGGTCGCTGGGATAGCCGCTCTCTTCCGACCCCCATATTTCCACTATGGGGGAAGGGAGATTGAAGCGGCAAAAGGCGACTGGAATGGACACGAAGCTCTGCAGAAGCCGTGAATCTGGAAAAGATAAGTAGCCCCTCAACCTTTTAGATACACCTTTTTATTTTTAAATATTACTTTTTCTATTAACTCTAATATTTATCTCTGGACTTGATTTTTATTTGCTGGTGTTTTACTTCTTTCCTGTTAAAGGACGATTAAATGGTGGGAAAGGAAAGTTAATTGACTTTGCCATAAGTGAAAGTGATTTTCTTTATTATACTTATTTTGGTTTAAGTTTCCTGTCTGTTGACAATTGTAAGCATTTTATTTTTTATTTTTGGAATTATTGTATTAGAGTTTTGATCTATATGGATTGATTAATGCCTTGCTCTTTATAAATTTTTCTTTTTTTGGGACTATTGCCAGAAAAAAAGAACCTTTTTATTTTTCTCTTTATATAAGTTCCCCATTTTCTTTTGAATTTTAGGCTCTGTTTGGACTTTTCTTCTTAGAAGAAATTACTGTTTAATGTCTATTTTGGTTGAAAAAACTATTTGGATTACTATTTGGATTACTGTAGCCTTTTCTATATGTTCTATATAATTTTTTTTTCTTCAGTGATTTCTGGCTGGATTGAAGAACTACAAGTGGGTGTGTGAAACCTTGGGAATATCTATCATTCTTATTATTATTTTGACTTCAGCAGAAGAAAAACTTTCTACTTGTTTCTTTATCTTGGGTGTTTGAAATAACATGGACTTACACATATAATGGATTATAAATGAACTAAGAAGACAATTATTTTTAAAGGAGCCTCTTTATTTTTTATAATTTTTTGGCTACCTGCTTCCTTTTTCTTTTCTTTTTTTTTCTTTCCCCCTTTTTTAAACAATTATTGTCTTTCTTTGTTCCCTTTTCTCTATTTTTCCTTTTCTTCTCTTTTCTCTTCTCTTTTACAGGAAATTTGCTGGTACCATGGCGTCTTTGGGAATGAGAAGGGCGGAGAAGGAGAAGAAGAAGAAGACTGGAGGATCATCTATGGACTCTGCTACATCTGCCTCAGTATCGGAAACTCCATTATCAGAAATGAAAAAAATACTTGAAGCAATTGCAGCATTAAATAAGAAAGTGGAAGATTCTACAAAGCAGACTGAATAACAAATTATATCATTAGATAAAAAGATGGATAAGAGGATGGAAGATATAAAAAAGAAATAACTCAAGAGATCAAACAAGAGTTTAAAAAGGAAATACAGACAGTTAAGGAAGTTGTGAATTCTCTGTCAGGAGAACTTAAAGATACGCAAGGTCAGATACAAAAATTAGAGATTAAATCAGAATATGCTATTAAAGAAATTGAACATAATCTAGACACTACAGCTTTAGCAGAAATGAGAGAGAAAGAACATATTTTGAGGTTTAGAGCAATTCCAGAACAAGTAGATGAAGATGTAAGAGGAAGGATGATTTCTGAACTGGCTAATTTTTTGGAGATAAAAGAACAAGATTTAGATTTGGAGATAGATAAGATATTTAGAGTGAATTCACGTTACGCTAGAGAAAAAAAAGTTCCTAGAGATATATTGATATATTTTGTGAGAAAAGTGATGAAAGAGCAAATTTTGAGGAAACATTACAATACTAGATTAAATATAGAAGGGAAAGAAATAATTGTGTTAAAAGAAATCCCTTTGAGAATACTAAAGAAAAGAAAAGACTATTTCTTCCTCATAGATAAATTAAAGCAACATAGTATTACATTTAGATGGGAGAAGTTAGAAGGCATATCGTATAAGCCAGTGGATGATACTTTGCTTACTCAAATTAAATTTTTACAAAAACAAATATCAATGATATTGACACAAGAGATAGAGACCCAAATGAAAGTTACAAAACAAAAATATTTTGAACATGCAAATAAACCAGGTAGATGGTTAGCCTATAAATTGAGGAAACAAAGACAAAAGAATTTGATTGCCAATATACAACAGGAAGGGAAAGTTTTGGTGAATAATATAGATATACAAGAAGCTTTTCATGATTATTATTCAAAATTATATAAAAAACAAGATGTCAATCTAGTTGACATTGAAGAATATTCAAGTAAGCAAAAATTAACTGTTCTCAATGATCAACAAAGACTAACATTAAATAATTTTATAACAACAGAAGAAATGGTAAAGGCTTTTAAGAAAATTAGTAGTGGAAAAGCACCTGGACTGGATGGTTTGTCAGCAGCCTATTATAAATGTTTCGAGGATGAACTGTGTTTACCTTTGCAGAAGACTATGAATTCGATTTTGGAAACAGGAACCATGCCAGAGACTTGGAAAGAGGCGCATATAACATTGATCCCCAAAGAACAACAAGATTTGACTTTAACTAAGAATTATAGACCAATATCTTTATTGAATAATGATTATAAGATATTTACAACGATATTGGCAGAAAGAATGAAAAATATTCTTAAGAATTTTATCCATCAAGATCAAGCTGGATTTTTACCTTAAGAGGCAAATCCGAGATAATGTCCGAAATATATTAGATGTATTGGAATACTTGGAACAACATTATGAAAAACAAGCTGCCTTGATATTTATTGATGCTGAAAAAGCCTTTGACAACTTAAATTGGCCTTTTATGTTTAAAGTATTGGAAAATATGAATTTTGGAGGAAATTTTATAAAATGGATTAAATCAATATATACTCCACAATTTGCAAAAATAATTGTCAATGGAGAATTTAGTAAACCATGTGAAATTCAAAAAGGTACAAGACAAGGATGTCCATTATCTCCACTCTTGTTTATATTGGTATTAGAGGTTTTACTTAGAGATATTAGACAAGATGATGGTATCCATGGTATTAAAGTTAAAAAAGATGTTTATAAACTAAGAGCCTTTGCTGATGACTTAGTCATTACCTTGGAGAATCCACTAGATGGAATTGAATTATTGATACAGAAATTGAAAGACTTTGGGACGTTAGCAGGGTTTAAAGTGAATTTACAGAAAACAAAAGTTCTGACTAAAAATATGGATCATCATCAAGAGAAATTGAAAGAAATAACGGGATATTCAATGGAAGAGAAAGTAAAATATCTGGGAGTATATTTAACATCCAAAAATGTTAAGCTGTTTAAGAATAATTATATTCCACTTTGGATGGACATTAAAAAAGATTTGGATCAATGGGGAAAATTACAATTATCATTATTAGGTAGAATTTCAGCAATTAAAATGAATATTTTGCCACAAATGTTATATCTCTTTCAAACACTACCTATATTGGCATCAGAAGAACCTTTTAAACAATGGCAGCGAGATATTTCTAAGTTCATTTGGCAAGGAAAAAAACCAAGAATAAAATATAAAGTTTTGCAAGATTCAAAAGAAAGAGGCAGACTAGGTTTGCCGGATTTGAAATTATATTATGCTGCTTGTTGTTTGGTATGGATTAAAGAATGGATAGTTCTGAAAAATGAAAAACTATTGAATTTGGAGGGTCATGAGTTAAGATATGGATGGCATGGATACTTGTGGTATGATAAAGTAAAAGTTAATGTGGACTTTAAAAATCATTATATCAGAAGATCTTTGTTAAGAATTTGGGATAAATATAAATTAACTTTATGTTATAAAAGACCTTTATGGATTTCCACACAAGCATTTCATAGAACAGAAGTAAGAACTAAAGACAAATGGCTGACTTACAAGGACTTCTTAAAAAAAAAGAACAAGGACAATATACAATTAAATCAAAAGAAGAATTGGCTTTAGAAGGATATACCTTTCAATGGCTTTCTTACATGCAACTTGTGGAAAAATTGAAATCAGATAAAAAAGATTTTGAATTTGAACAAACCAAATTGGAATTTGAGATACAATTATGTGAGACAGATGACCACTTAATTGCTAAAATGTATAAATTATTGTTAAAAGGTGAAATGGTAGAGGAACAAGTCAAAGACTGCATGATTAAATGGGCTAAAAATATTGGTTATAATATTCAAATGCAACAATGGGAAGATATGTGGATTAAAGGATTAAAATTTACTTTGTGTTATAATTTAAAGGAAAATTTCTATAAGATGATGTACAGATGGTATATGACCCCACAAAAACTTGCTAAAATGTGTGGGAATGTTTCCAACCTTTGTTGGAAATGTAAAAAAAAAAGAAGGGTCTTTTTTCCATATGTGGTGGACACGTGTGATTGCAAAGAAATTTTGGACTCAAATACATTCATTGATGCAAAACATACTACAAATTCGAGTTCCATTCAAACCGGAATTATTTTTATTGGGAATATCAGAAGAACAAATAGGAAAACAATTTACAAGAATTATGCAATACATGATTACAGCAGCAAGACTTATATATGCACAAAATTGGAAAAGTCAGACTCTACCTACGATACAAGATTGGATGCTAAAACTGATGGATATGGCAGAAAATGATAAATTGACATGTTTATTAAAAGAAAACTCAAATTATTATTTTCTTAAAGAGTGGAAACCATTAATGGACTATTTGCAAAATGCAGGAGGGGCAAAGCTTATATGGGGATTCGAAGACTAAAATATATATAAATTGATATATTAGACAAGAAATGTTTTTCAATGTTATAAATAGACCTAGCATGTAAGATTAATTTTTTAATTTACTATGACCAGGGATAAATAGGAAGTTGACTAATTTCTATGTTACATCTTTTTCTCCTTTTCTTTACTTTACTACGCCTTTTTTCTTCTTTCTTTGATTTGTATTTCTATTTCTTTTTCCGTTTTCAACTTTTATCTATGTATATTTAAAACTCAATAAAATATATTTAAAAAAAAAGAGGGAAGGCCAAGTGTAAGACTATTGATCCCTGCCCTTTTTTTAAGATTCAGAAACATCTTATTTACTACCCTACAGAAACACTGATATACTGATATAATCTAGCGATCTTCAGTAGAACATTCTACTGTGTATAAAAATCCACATTGCTCTTACTTGGTGCAAATTATAGCTTTTAACAGCTCTATCAACAGTTCTAAGTTGTCTCTAATGCAACTCCAATTTGGGGTTTGAAGAACTTCCTGTCATTTAACAATCTGCCAATAAAGCAAATGATTTTTTTTTAATGAAGAGAAAGGGCAAACCATTTATCAAGTGAATATTATTCACAATTCAACATGACTATTAGATAGATAATTAGGGGATTTATAAGAAATTGCATGCAAGAAAACCTAAAAAACAAAAAGCAAAACTATATGCAGTTCTGATTAGTGATAGAATTAGGGAAGAGTGAATATTGTTTAAGCAAACAGGAAGTGTATTAAATTGGCTTTTTCATAATGTCACCCCATCTTTCCTCCCCCCCCCCAATAAATGGATTCATAATTAAAATTTCCATTCATGGGTATGAATGGCACTGCATACATTACAAAGTCTGTGCTCCAGCTCTTTTGTAAAGGATCTGAAAAATACACTGTATTCCAATAGTATATTAGGTGTGCTGGAATTTCACTTTCATTGATATCTGCCATTCTAATCCATTTTGCCTTGCACGCAAGATGGAATAGGACCAGGTAACCTTTCATCCTGTTCTCTTTGAGTTCTCTGGAGTTTCTAACGAGCATATGCATTTGATACCCTCTCATTCATTTATTCAGGTATTATTATGCCATCCTTTATTATTACATTGCCCTTTCTTTTCTCTGTCAGACTGCTGTTAAAATGTAAGATGAATTTGCTGGAGGGAAAGGATGCTTGAACAATTTCACTCTGTGAAACAGGTACTGAAAATGTGTGCCCACCTCCCATATTCCCAGTGCAGAAATCACTCATTCAAGTACTCTTACAGACAAAATGCATGTCTCTCTCTACATTGTTCACACTGGGCAGATGGGAAAAGTTTGTGTGTGTGTGTGTGTGTGTGTGTGTGTGTGTATGTGTGCATGTATGTGTGTACTTCTCTCACATGTAAAAAAGGTTACCCCCGCACATTTGTGCAGTCGTGTCCGACTCTAGGGGCCGGTGTTCATCTCTGTTTGTTAGCCGAAGAGCCAGCGTTGTCCGAAGACGCTTCCATGGTCATGTGGCCGCATGACGTGCGTGGAACGCTGTTACCTACCCACCGAAGTGGTACCTATTCATCTACTTGCATTTGCATGCTTTTGAATTGCTAGGTTGGCAAGAGCTGGAGCTAGTGCGGGAGCTCACTCCGCACGCAGGGCTAGGGATTCGAACCTCCAAACTTGCGATCTTCTAATCGACAAGCCTGGAGTCTTACCCGCTAAGCCACCATGCACCATTCTCTCACATGTAATCCATGGCATAATAAAGTTTACACTAGACATCAAAATGGTCCAGAGTGTTTGCCCATCCTTTAATAACGTAAGAATAGCCTCTAGAACAGAATGAAGATCTACCTAATCCAAGATAATCCAAGCATCATCAACCCACAACCTATGGCCTTAGAAGGCTTTTAAGGGGTCAATTCATGAAACACATTTGTGTGAACACAGCACCCCTCCTTGAATGTCCTCTGGAAGCCTCGGTCTGGTTGCTTCAAAGGTGTTCCTGGATTGTCTTCACTTGTGTGTCCCTGCACAACCACATCATTTCATGGACAGTTTCAGCAAAACTGTTGTCCCAGCAGCTGTTATCATTCTTAACCTTGAAAGACCTGGAAGCAGTTGCCTCAACATTTCCATAAGGCCATTTTGTGCCAATGTGCTTGGTGTGTGCCCTTCAAGATAACTAACAGGTGGTATGAATGTGGACCCCCCCCCCGGGTCAGAGACAAGGTTGGTACCTCTCCCTGACCAGTGAGAGAAGTTGAGGGAGAGGTGCAGGGTGTGAGTGTAGAGTGTGAGTGGGGGGGGGGTGCTGGACCCTACCAGCGCCGAGAGCGAGAGCTGGTGCGCTGGGGGGTCTTACGCGCTACCCGACATTGCATGAGATTCGATGATGGATGAATGGGATAAGGGACCCTTGATTAGTCCCAAGAATCCCAGAGGCCTGGGAGTGGAGGCTACTAGGCCAGAGCCGGGAATCTCTGGGGGCTGTGTGGCGGGCCAAGTGATTCAGGTGGTGATGGGCAGGGATTCAGGTATGACGGCCAAGTGATTCAGGTATGACGGGAACCGGAGGGCAAGCCATTATCGGGGAAGGCGCCCCAGGTGTTTGTTACCGGTGGTGCATTCCGCCCCCCCGTGTTCATACCCAGGCCCTGGTAAGCAGATCCTTGAGGGCCCTGGTCTCCGGCTGCTGCTTCTCAATGCCAGGTCGGTGAACAACAAGGCCCCTCTCATATGCGATTTGATTGCAGAGGAGGGGGCAGACCTGGCTTGTATCACTGAGACCTGGCTGGGCCCAGAGGGGGGAGTAGCCCTCTCGGAAATGTGCCCAGCTGGGTTTCAGATGTGGCATCAGCCGAGACACTGGGGCAGGGGAGGAGGGGTAGCAGTTGTCATCCGAGAGTCCCTTGTGGCCTTCAGGGGCGCTGCTCCACAAGTGACCGGATGTGAGACCCTGTTTTTCAAGTTGGGTTCACGAGAACAGTTGGGAGTGTTGCTGCTGTACCAGCCTCCCTGCTGCGTAGCAACCTCCCTGCCTGAGCTGCTCGAGGCTGTCTCGGGGTTGGCAGTGGAGTTTCCCAGACTTATGGTTCTGGAGGATTTCAATCTGCCATCCCTGGGGCAGTCCTCGGAGGCAGCCCGGGAGTTCATGGCTACCATGGCAGCTATGGGCCTGTCTCAGATTATTCGTGACCCGACTCGTGACAGTGGTCTCACTCCGGATTTAGTTTTCTTGTCCGAGCAGTGGCAATGTGATCTGAGGGGAGAGTTACATCTTTCCCCATTGTCATGGTCAGACCACGCCCTGGTGACCCTGAGACTCTCTTGTGCTACCCCACTCCGCAGGGAGGCGGGACCTATTCGACTGGTCCGCCCCGGCGACTGATGGACCCAGTGAGGTTTCAGAAGGAGCTGGGGGTTATTCCCGAGGACTTGCTTCACGGTCCAGTGGAGGTCCTGGCTGCAGCCTGGAACAAGGCAGCAGCCGGAGCCCTGGACAAGATCGCGCCTATGCGACCTCTCCGGCCCTGTTCGGCCCGTCACTCTCCGTGGTTTATGGAGGAGTTGTGGGCTTTGAAGAGGGTTAAGAGACATCTAGAGCGCCGCTGGAGAAAGACGAAGACGGAATCTGACCGAACACAATCTAGAACCGCTGTTAAGGCCTACCTTGTGGCGGTAAGAGTGGCGAAACGTGAATATTTCTCCGCTCTTATTGCGTCCGCAGAATGCCATCCGACGGCCCTGTTTAAGATTACAAGATCGCTTTTGGGTCGAGAACAAGGGGAGACCCATCTACAGGGCTGAGCATCTGCAGGACAAAATCGCTCAGATTCATTCCAAGTTGGACTCCAAGCGTGAGACAAGATCTGGGGAGATGCCAGAGGCTCGTACTTACCATGTTATCTGGGAGAAGTTTGATCCTGTAGGGCCTGATGAAGTAGACAGGATCCTTGGGATTGTAAATGCCACCACATGTCAACTTGACCCATGTCCCTCCTGGCTGGTGAAATCAGCTAGAGAAGTGACATGTGGCTGGGTCCTGGCGATTATAAATTCATCCTTGAGTGAGGGGGTGTTCCCGGCTGCCTTTAAGGAGGCGCTGGTGCACCCCCTCCTCAAGAAACCATCTTTGGACCCTACTATTCTGGGCAATTTTCGCCCAGTCTCCCACCTTCCCTTTTTGGGAAAGGTGGTTGAGAAGGTGGTGGCATTGCAACTCCAGAGGATTCTGGAGGAAACGGATTATCTGGACCCTTTTCAGTCAGGTTTCAGGCCAGGATATGGGACAAAGACTGCATTGGTCGCGCTTATGGATGATCTCTGGCGAGGGCAGGGTGGAGGGAGTGCATCCATCCTGGCTCTCTTATATCTCTCAGCGGCTTTCGATACCGTCGACCATGGTATACTCTTGGGGTGGCTCAGGGAGTTGGGGGCGGGCGGCGTGGTTTTGCGCTGGTTCGCCTCCTTCCTCCAGGGCCATTCCCAGTCGGTGTTGATAGGAGAGGAGAGAGCTGACCCACGACCCCTGTCTTGTGGGGTGCCGCAGGGATCGGTTCTCTCTCCTCTCCTGTTCAACATCTACATGAAGCCACTGGGCGAGATCATCCGTCACCACGGGATGAGGTATCACCAATATGCTGATGATACCCAGTTATACATCTCCATCCCGGGTGAAGTAGGTGATGCGGTCGATGCCCTATCTCAGTGTCTGGAGGCTGTGGGGGTCTGGATGGGGAACAACAGGCTTCAACTGAACCCTGGTAAGATGGAGTGGCTGTGGATTGATGGCCCCCCTAGATCCGGGAAGTTGTCATCTTTGGTTCTGGGTTGGGTTGCACTACCTCACTCGGATCCAGTGCGGAATCTGGGGGTCCTCCTGGACTCGCGACTCTTGCTCGAAGAGCAGGTGGCAGTCGTGGCCAGGAGGGCCTTTGCACAACTTCGAGTTGTGCGCCAGTTACGCCCTTTCCTGGATCAGGAGGCCCTCCAAACAGTCACTCATGCCCTTGTCATCTCCCGCATAGACTACTGTAATGCGCTCTACATGGGGCTACCCCTGAAGAGTATCCGGAAGCTTCAGCTGGTACAGAATGCGGCGGCGCGAGCAGTTACGGGTGCCATAAGATCGGCACATGTAACTCCTCTGCTACGCGAGCTGCATTGGGTGCCAGTTTGCTTCCGGGTCCAATTCAAGGTGTTGGTGATCACCTTTAAAGCCCTATATGGCATAGGACCAGGGTACCTGAGGGACTGTCTCGTCCCGATAACGTCAGCCCGCCCCACCCATGCGTGCAGAGAGGGCATGCTTCGGACCCCCTCAATGTGAGAATTCCATCTAGCGGGGTCCAGGAGGCGTGCCTTCTCTGCGACAGCGCCCGTCTTATGGAACATCTTGCCCCCGGAGGTGAGACTGGCCCCTTCACTCCTGGCCTTTCGGAAGGCCCTTAAGACCTGGCTCTGCCGCCGGGCCTGGGACAACGGAGGTGGTAGTGCCTCCTGGGGTTGGCTGGCCCCGTAGCAATATGACCTGTGCTACGGTCCCCAATCCATCTTGGATTTAATTTAATTTTATTTTATATTTGGATATATTTTTATACATTTTCTATTTTGTATGGTTTTAAATATTTTAAATTTTTGAGTTTTAATTATTGTAACCCGCCCAGAGTCCCTTGTATGGGAGATGGGCGGGGAATAAAATAAATAAATAAATAAATAAATAAATAAATAAATAAATAAATAATAACAGAACTGAAGTAGAATAACAAAATATAAACAGTTTAAAATATAGATTAAATATGTCAGGCAAATTAACACCAACATTATCTAACAGATACCTGGCAAAAAGGATACATCTTTCAGATTTTTGAAACTCTGGGTGAATGAGAGGCAAATTCAATGCCCAAGAGAGAATGTTCCACAACTTCAAAGCTACACAGAAGAAGCTTCTTTTCTGCATCAGCTAAACAATGTTCTGCTGGTAGGGACTTCTTCTGCAGATTATAATAACCCTACATAGTCAGGTCTTAAGATATTTATGGCTTAAAAGGTTAACACTAGTACTTTAAATTTGCCCAACTTCCAATTAATAGCCAATGCAGACTTTCAAGACAGGCATCATGTGATTCCTGTATTCCAATAAAAAGCCTGGCATTGATAGCCATAAGGCTAAGCCTATTTTAGAGTTTATGTTATGCTGATCATATATTTACTGCTCCAATCCTTACCATTATACACTGCATTCTCCTACATTATTTTCTTAATGTATAGATCTTTATGCATGCTTTTCCCTAATATCTGCATTCGTATAGACATGCTTGCTTTGGAAAGGTAAAAAGAAAAGTATCGTAACATTCTCAAAATTGAGGATATTAAAATCTACTTGTATTTTGGTTCATGTGATGACTAAAGAACAGCACATTGGCCAATTTCACATTAAAATGGAACATTTTGCACCTTCCGCTCTCTAGTAAGCTTCAAAGAATGAATGCATGTGAACAGCAAAGTTGCACAGGCTTCAGATTCATTTCCCAAAAGATGCTTGAAAACATGCATGGGTGCGAATGTTGCATCTGTCTGCAACTCCTTAAAATACAGTAGCTGAATCTTTCCACAGGATAGTGCTTCCCCAGAATTTAAGCAATCCCCAACATTGCAGACATGGGCCATGTTTACACCAAGTGTGCTCTGAAATACCTGTTTTGAACTGAATCTGTAGTATAAAACAGCATGATTTGTATGATTTTCAATGGAATTCTAAGCATACACTTCACTCAGACATTCCCCTGGGACTTATTCTCATGTAGGAGAGCTTTTGCTTCAAAACTTTATTTCTAAATCGTGTGATCATCTAAAAATTTGGAAATCAAAAGTCCATTTAATCTGCATTTCTCATTGATTTTCCCTCCCCGATTCCTTTTCTACTCAGTTCTGCATAGAACAAAAGCAACTCACATTTTAAGCATACTTCACTTGATTTTCTTTTTGAAAGGCTATGTTGAAATACTTTTCAGGTGTTATGTGCAAGAGTCCAGATTTTGAAGGAAACCACTTTGATCTGTACTTCCCAGAAGTGCAAACTCAGTGTCATTATCCAGATTTTGCTATTAGCTGAAAAAACTATTGATATCAAAATGTTAAGCGTGGGATAAAAATAGGCCCAAATGCCAATTTTAAAAAGATTTTTTTTTTCATGCAGATGTTTGAAATAGAAAACTTCAAATTGAAATGGAATGGACTTGTGAATGAGTCTACAGAATGGATACTGACCAGAAATAGACTGATTCTTCATCGTCTCTTTCTAATTCCTGAAAAGTATTTTATAACTGTGGAAGCAATATTGAGAATGTAGACGCTTTGCTGGCATTGGGAACAGCAAAGAGGTTTCTGGCTGGCCGAAGCAACTGTTGAAATATGTGAAAACTAACCTAATGCTGTTTTGGAATCAGTACAAATTCTGTGCATGCTTGCTTTCAATCTGTTCTTCCTGTATCTTTGTAAAATGTTAAATCAAAATAAAGCGTGGCTTTCAAAGGACTCGAAATATCTTCGGAGCCTCCTTTGGTTGAGAAAACTGATCCGTATAAAAGGCTGATGTGAGCAAAAGAAAAGAAAGCCTCACAATTGGCTGGATTGGCAATATTAATCCTTAAAGCAGCATAAGTTAACAAGAGCAAGGCTGATCTATGGAGCATTAAAGATGGCTTCTTATCACTGAAGTCCACCTTTGGTCAAATACAGAGTATTAAACTGTCTTCTTCCACCTAGGAACAAATTCCAGTCCTTTGGCATAGCCACCAGCCATAGAGTGGTATTAAGCAAGAAAGACCATTATCTATAACTTAAATTTGGCCATCATTATTTTTGTAAAAACAAAAGCCAGCTACTGGTGCACACAGCTGAATTTCTTATTTGAATAGTCTGAGACTGGAGTACCTTTTGGCAAAGGGAGAGGGGGGAGAAAAACAAAACAGTTGGATTTACTGCCATGAAGACTTTCCTTCTGGCACTTTATTTAATTATATTCTGAGTGCAGGCAGTACTTTTCTGTGTCGTTTAGCTTGGAGCGTGCAAACAGAGTGCCTTAAATTGATCAGAAGAACTCTGAAGGCTCTACACATGGCTATTTTCCCCACTTTTCCTTAGAAAAACATTTTAGAGGGTAATATGGTTGGAACACACAGTGTCCTGGGGGTGGAGTTGGAACTCTTCTATTTCTTTCCTTTTTCTTCTCATCATATTCAATCGGCTTAGATAGAACCCTACCATGAACAGGATGTGGGAAACCCTGAATCCCATTTGATCCCTCTAGGAGGCATATTGTTTGAATGACCATTGGCATGCATTGTGATTTCCATGCATTTTAAGGGAATGAGTTACAGGCAAGATGTAAGCTGAAGAGAAGAGTGGAGCTTTCCACACCTGAATGATAATTAAAGGGGGATTTTCAAGGAAGCCAGTCATATTTCTTGATGTGCTTCTGCTAAGCCTTTAGGAACACAAAGGGAAAAATCTTCTAGGGTTGCAAAGAAGAAAACAAATGCTGTAATGCCAAGATACTGGTTTTTTTTTCTCTATCTTTGAAGGACCAATGCTTTTGCCCTGTTTCAGAGAGTTGGCATGGTGATGTAGAATTCTTTGCACTGAATTTGGGGATTCTCCAGGAATTTTGAGTGAAGCCAGAAATGCTTTGCTTTCTTGAGGTTGGGATAAACTGGTAGATTTCACCTAAAGCAGTGTTTTCAATGAACCCGGAAAGTTTTCAGATGCCCTTGAACACACATGGGTGCTAATTAGTGATGGATACAGAAAAAAGGAAGGCCAGAATGTTCAGTGCTGCTGTTTCAATACAACTTGGAGATTGCACTTTATTTAAGAAAATTGACAAAAACATGCTTAGACATGTTAACATCCTGAATGTATAGCGTGAGTTTCAGCCAGAATATGGAATGCACCTTGACCCATTTTCCTTAGCAATTTCATCCTTTTTCTTTCTGGTACCTCCAAAATTTAATATGATCTTGCAACAGAGTACAGTTAAAAGTGAAAGTGGCACCTGCAAATTTAATCCATATCATCACATGCCTGCCTGCTTCTTTTTGGAT
The DNA here is from genome assembly GCA_023362775.1 of Charina bottae. Taxonomy (NCBI): domain Eukaryota; kingdom Metazoa; phylum Chordata; class Lepidosauria; order Squamata; family Charinaidae; genus Charina; species Charina bottae. The sequence continues at coordinate 5,969,585 of JALMGJ010000019.1, read as the reverse complement.
CATTGTACAGTCAGCACAAAGGCCTGGAAAAAGTTGTGAAAGTGAATTTGGCGGGACATCCTCTGTGCCTTATGAGGCTTCCTGATCACTGGATCTCTGTAAATGTCTTTGAGTGAATGTCCATATGTAACATTTGCAGATCTGGGAGGTGATCTCAACGGTATTTAAGCATATATGGTCATTGGGGGCAACGCTAACATACACAGCCACGTCCTTTCCCAATTTTAACTATATTTCTACAATCCACATTAAATGGGGTTGTCCTTGAAGACCACCCAGAAACACCAGATGGTTTAACATGCAGTGGCCTCTGTGCTTAAATATCACTTTGATGTGGCCATATTACACTGCTGCTGTAGGAGCTACATTGGCAACCAGTGTTTAATTAATTAAATTAATTATGGGGTGCGATGGCTCAGCGGGTAAGATGCCAGGCTTGTGGATTGGAAGATCGCAAGTTCGGAGGTTCGAATCCCTAGCCCCGTGTGACAGAGTGAGTTCCTGCACTCGCCCCAGCTCTTACCAACCTAGCAATTTGAAAGCATGCAAATGCAAGTAGATAAATAGGTACCACTTCGGTGGGTAGGTAACAGCGTTCCACACGCGTCATGCCAGCCACGTGACCGTGGAAGCATCTTTGGACAATGCTGGCCCTTTGGCTAACAAACGGAGATGAGCACTGGGCCCTAGAGTCGGACACGATTGTGCAGGGGAAACCTTTATCTTTTTTATGTTTAGTTGAGTTTAATTCAAGATGCTGGTTGCTACCTTGGAAACCCTTAATGGCTTAGGGCCCAGGTCTCTAAGACACTGCCTTTTCCTAATAAAACCTATCTACACAATCCAGACAGTGAAAGGATCAGGTCCCTATCTACCAAAAGGTGCCATGGGAGGAGGCCTGAAGGTGAGTGTTCTCTGTAGAGGTTCCCCTCTTCTGGAACAGCTAACCTTCCATGCCATAGATGTTTGTCACACTAATGGCCTTCCAGAAAGCTCAAACAAACTGGCTTTTCTTGATGTCTTTGAGGATGGGACTGACTTGGAGCCACTGATGAAACATTTAGCTGTATTATAAAGTGCTTATTTTTATTTTTATTATTATTATTATTATTATTATTATTATTATTATTATTTTGTTGTTGTTGTTGTTGCTGCTGCTGTTGTATTTTATTACAGGTAGTCCTCATTTAATGACAGTAATTGGGACCGGAATTTCTATCGCTAAGCAATGTGGTCATAAAGTACAATGTCACATGACCATGCCGCTTAGCAACAGCGGTTTTGGCAGTCCCTGGTTACTGTTAAGTGGGGACCATGTGGGTTGTTAAGCGAGGACTTCACATGACTGTGACTACTGATTTCCTGCCAGCTTCCCCATTGACTTTGCTTGTGGGAAGCTGGCAGGAAAGGTCACGAATCATGACCATGTGGCTGCAGGGGTGCTGCAATGGCCAGAACTTCAAGGATGGTCATAATTACCACCTGTTCAGTTCTGTCGCAAGTTTGAATGATCACTGAACAAGTCGTTGTTAACCGAGGCCCACCTGTACATACGTTATGTACTACCTAGAATTCAATTGGATTTAGGTGATGTATATTTTTAATAAATGTGTGAATAAAAATTACTGCCTGGTTGAAGGAGATTTCATTTTTATACCACTTCCCAGAATGTTATATAACAAAGAATAAAATAAGTGCCAATAAAAACCGTCAATGGACCAAATATATGTTGCAAGATAAAGAAAGTGCTCTGGGTACTTTTAACTCTACTCAGAGGTACAAAATAAACTGGCTTTATGTTTTTCCAAATTGTGACCATAGAAGAGCACTTGTTTAAACCAATGTGCCATGAATTAGTTTGATCTCAAGAAAGAAGAGGGGTAGAAGGCAATTAGAATGGAAAGCCTTTTTTTTAATTGCTATTTCAGAAGAGAATCTCAAATTATCAATGAATGAAAGAGCGTTTAACCATTGTTGTTTTTCTTCATGCTGCCCAATAGTTACTCTTGGCCCTTTGTTTGTGATGTTCCAATATATAAGCAGCCATCTAGATAAGCAGAGTTTTGAAGCTGCCATTTGTCTAACAACAAAGGATCATGAATTGCATTTGAAAGGCAGGGTGAAGGGAAAGCTGCATCTTTCCAAAACAGACAAATAAATATGACTTAAGTCTGCAAGCAGAAAACTTGGCATTTGCAAGTGGGAGAATGCTGGCTTGGCCAAGACCATCTGCTTTCCCATTCTTTGTCACCTTGACAGGTGGCAGAAAAATTATGTGTCCAAGAGCCATATGGCCCCAAGTATCAAAAGAAAGTGTTGTCAGGCTTTCTTGTTTTATCAGTGAGTCTTGAGAGATGATATTCTAGGAGTTTATAGTTACCAGGTTTGGTTTAAATGATCTAATTTGTAATATTTGGTTGTATTGATGAGCTGTTCAATCATCTCCATCCTCAATTCTTCTCTGGTTCAGCATAGAAAACTGGATTTTGCAAATGTGGCTGAATCAGGTGAAAATTCATAAAGTATATAATAGTAAGTTCACACTCTAGGAGATCTCACTGATTTTCAGGAGCAACGTTCAACCCAATCATCTTTCCTGGAGGTGTCATCTCTATCAGGTCAGTCATCTTAATTCTACCTGTAATATTTGTACATAATTGCTTCTCCTCGGTCCAGTGTTAAATAATTTCTTATTTCTGCATGATAATTTCAAGACATAAATTTGTGGGAGAAGGTGTGGAGTAATTTATGGTGAGGACTCAGGGGCAGGTAAAACTAAAGAAAATTCCCAGTAATTGGTGCAGTACAGCACAGGTACAATAGCCTTTATTATTAATCAGCAGAAAACTCTCTCAAAAAAACATAGGCTTCTCCCAAACACTCAGAAGAACGTATCCATTTTGGTCCCTGGTCTCCTTTCTTGCAAGCCTTGTTAGATACTTAGCAAGCATCTTGCAGGACATTTCTCACTGCTGAACGGGCAAATATCCAGTATGCCATTGCCATTATAGCAGCTTGAGAGCTGAGAAACTCCCGTCTCTGTTCAGAAAAAGAAAACACAAGGAAAAAGATGTGAATTTGGAAGCCAATTCTTCATTGTGCCTCTGTAATACTATCAGACAAGAGGTTGTCCGTCACCTCCAGAATATAATCCATCCATCTTGCCCTTGGTTGGCCCCTCTTCCTTCCAAAGAGCCAGCATTGTCCAAAGACGCTTCCGCAGTCATGTGGCCGGCATGACGTGCGCGCAACGCTGTTACCTACCCACCGAAGTGGTACCTATTCATCTACTTGCATTTGCATGCTTTCTAATTGCTAGCCTATAACCCTAGCCCTAATCCTATATGGATTCAAATCAAAAGTGAATAAAGTGAATAATTAACAGATCCCTAGGCTTCACTGTATTTTGGAAGCATACCCTATTTTGTGCATTATGAATTAAATAAAAGCCTAATGATGTGTTAATTTTTGTGGATTTTTTAAAAATCAGGGCCTTGAATACAGGACCATGGCCTTTTTCAAAGCCACATCCTGCTTTGCTCTCTTTTCAAAAAGTTTTTATTTTTCTAGAGTTTTTAAACTCACTCCCTTGAATACAGGAAAAAAAGAACTTTTTAAGCCACATCAGCCCTAGAGTGATTCACTTAACTCTAATCCTAGCCCTAGTCTTCATGGATTGAAATCAAAAGTAACTAAACTGAATAAAATAATTAACAGAACCCTAGTTCATTATATTTTGGAAGCAAACCCTATTTGGTGCGTTATGACATAAATATAAGCCTAATCACTTTTAATTTTTAGTGGAGTTTTTAAATCAGCACCTTGAATGTGAGAAACACGTCTCTTCTCAAATGGCCTCTGTTTGGGACTTGTGGGAGGTGATGTTCATCAGTTACTGCATTTACTGCAGAACTGCTCAACCCACCACGCAGATGTTCTGTGCCTGCAGATATTTTGTGGCCTTGGATCTTTCAGTTCTTTTTATTTGGATGAGGAGTCCTACGCAGTAAGCGTGACATTTACGATGTTCATTAAGATGTTGGTGTTGGAGGGATTGCCTTTGTTCAGGACACATTCTCATCCTTATATTTCCATACCAGAAAAAGTGCAACATGTAGTTTAGTATCTAGACCCACTACTGTAGAAAAGTATCACTGAATGAGCTAATCTCTCTCTGTGTCTCTCTCTCTCTCTCGCTCTGCCTCTGCCTCTGCCTCTGCCTCTGCCTCTGCCTCTCTCCATCTCCATCTCCATCTCCATCTCCATCTCCATCTCCATCTCCATCTCCATCTCCATCTCCATCTCCATCTCCATCTCCATCTCCATCATCTCCATCTCCATCATCTCCATCTCCATCTCCATCTCCATCTCCATCTCTCCTGGAAGAAAGCAAGGACAACCCACTTCTTTGAGTTGCCAGAAAACTATGTGAACATGTCCATGAGGTTAATTAGGGTCAGGTTTGATACCAAGGAGACTTGACATTTATTACTGGACAAAAATTCTACAGGAATATCTTATTGGGCCTGGAAGTTCACAGCACTGGCTCCAGTAACTTGATAATGTTTTAGATATTTGGAATTTTGGAGTTAAGGGAAGACATGCGCCACAGCAGAAATATCCTTGGATAGTTCCTTGAAAAAGAGGTAGAATTCCAATAGTCCAGAATAAGCAATTGTTTGTGTGTTGAATACCACAGTTTGGCCTTTGAGTCAGATGCTCAGAGCTCTGCTCCAAAAGAATTGTTAGTGGCAGGAGTGTGTGTCTCTGTGTGTGTGTGTCAATCACAATTGGTAACCTCTCTTAACCCAAGGCTGCAGTTTCAGGTTGTGCACTTCAAAAATAGAGCAATGAAGGTAGAGCCAAGATCTATCTATTTTTTCAGATACATTTGGAGTGAGAATAAACTGAAAGCTGGATTGATTGATATATAATTTAACTCAGTCTAGGTTAACCTTCCCTGGCTGGGGCACTCTCAGAATATGAGGACTTTAAATCCAAGCCAGCCAGCTTGGCATTGCTGAAAATTCTAAGAGTTGAGTTCCATATATCTGGAGGATGCCCACATTAGGGAAGTTAGTTTAGGCAGCTAAGGATTATGAGTTTTAGTAGGGTTACCAGATCCGGGCTGCAAAAACTCTGTACAACCATTAAAAAAAAAGGTAAAGGTTCCCCCCGCACATTTGTGCCATCGTGTCTGACTCTAGGGGCCAGTGCTCATCTTCATTTGTTAGCCGAAGAGCCAGCGTTGTCTGAAGACGCTTCCATGGTCATGTGGCCGCATGACGAACGTGGAACGCTGTTACCTACCCACCGAAGTGGTACCTATTCATCTACTTGCATTTTCATGCTTTCGAATTGCTAGGTTGGCAAGAGCTGGGGCTAGTGCAGGAGCTCACTCCGCACGCAGGGCTAGGGATTCGAACCTCCGAACTTGCGATCTTCCGATCGACAAGCCTGGTGTCTTACCCGCAAATAACCATTTTGTTTTGTATGTCCTGCCTGCCATCGAGTGGTTGTCTAGATTTTTGCAACCTGTATCAGGTAGTCTGTTAGTAACATCGTTGTCGCAGCATTGTTCCACAAGCTCCACCTGCTCTGGGCATACATGCAATGTTATAACACATGTAGGGGAAAAAAAAAAGGGGGGGGCTACATGATGATGCTGTGAAACTGCTTGAATCACTCTGACTTCCCTTTGCCCCAGCAACCCTTGTGGACACCACTGGCTGCAGTTCTAGGGCAAACTGAATAAGAAGGTAAATTACAGGTAGTCCTCACTTAAGAACTATTCGTTTACTGATGGTTTGGACTTACAACGGTGTTGAAAAAAAGACTTACAACTGGTTCTCACACTTATGACCATTGCAGCGTCCCCGCGGTCCCATGATCATGATTTGGGCGCTTGGCAACTGATTTGCATTAATGACTGTCACAGCATCCCGTGGTCACATGATCACCATTTTCAACCTAGCCGGCTGGCTTCTGGCAAGAAAAATCAATGGGGAACCATGTGATTCACTTAACCACGTGGTTAAGGTGCTTAACACCTGTGGTGATTCGCTTAACAACCACCGCAAAAAAGGGCGTAAAATCGGGTCGGATTTGTTCAATGACTGCTTTGCTTCGCAACCAAAATTCTGGTCCCAATTGTGGTCATTAAGCGATGACTACCTGTATGACTTTGATAGAACATACAAGTTCTCTTCTGCTCGGGATTAGGAAATGGGACAAAACCAGAATTCTGATGAAGAGTTTTCCATATGCCTAATTTAAACTGCTATATCAGCATGACCCTCATATGCCTAGAATAATACTCTGTTTTCTGAAATATGCTAGCTAAATGTCAACGAACCATGGATGCCCCCTCTAGCAACCTTACCATTAATCTGTTACTTTTCAGGTATCAGGATCTGAAATCTGGGAGCTTAAAGCATCTGTTTACTGCTATTGAACAGCTGCATAAATGTCATTTTCTTAAGCACGGAGGAATTGTTTGTACTTTTTAATGCCAATCCAGGATTTTTGTTTTTTCCCTTTAGGAGAACCACCATCACCACCATTCATCAGCCAAATCTTAATTCCTTTGCTGTCAGCAGCTTGTTTGATCAATAAACTTATGTAAATTACCCCTAACAAATTATTCTTATACATTTTTCTGCACAGTGCATCAGAAGGGATGATTTTCTTTTCTTTTCTTGTTTTCTCTTGTGGTGCTGCCAGTGCTGTTCTGTAATGCCTTTCAAACTCTGAAATAATTTTCCCCCTGTAAATAATTTCCCAAATGTTACAGAAAACTATCTACTGCAAGTCACCTTAGAAATGTTTTTTGTTCCCTTTTAGTTTTTCTTTTTTCTTTTTTACATTTCACCTTCCATTTGATGGACCTTGTTCATCTTGCTTAACAAGGACACCTGTTTAACAGCGTTGGCTTGACCGTATTTGTCTTCAGCTGCAGGCTTTTTTCAAGGCTCCTGAAAATATTATGATTGACTGCTACTGGTCAGGCTGAACGTGACTATCCAAGTGCTTGGGGAATCTCTAAGTGTTATTGCTATATTCTGTCCCTCAGATCAGCTCAAATGAAGATTTATTTGAAGGGGGGTTCAACTCCTGGTCACTTTCTAGAAATGTTTATTTGGTTTTCTTGGAAGCAATAGTGACGTGGTTTGGCACTGCCTTATTCTGGGATGTTTTCTCAACTTCCCAGTCTAGTCCATAGCCTGGGGATTCTCCAGTAGTTTCCCTTCCAAGTGCTAACCAGGTCCAATCCTATTTAATTAATTTATTTACTTTCTGAGATTAGCCAAGGTAAGCTAGGTGCTGCCATCTTCTGTGGTCACCAGAAAATAAGGTTTAAGGACACAAACACAAGATCTTCCAGAAGCTCTTACAGTAGCCTGGGACCACAAGGTCCAGCTCAATAGCCTTGCAGCTTTTGACCCTGAAAAAGGTTTTCCTAAGATTTTAACTTTTCAGGGCAGTAGAATGTCAATGAGTATAAATCAATGTAGATGGAAAAGATGGGGGTAAGGAAGGAAGAAAAAAGGAAATCAATAAAAGCGTTATGCAGAATTTCAAATATAAATATACAGGATAAAGGATGGATGGTGGGATGGATGACAGGTAAGTATTTAAGCCAATCTAACTTACTGCATTTTATGTGCTTGGACAGAAATTAGGATTTCAGAAAGTGTACTTTATTGGAGGTTGGATAACTCCAAGTAACAAATTTATTTATTTGTTTATTTATGTATTTATTTATTGTTTAATTTATATCACCACCCATCTCCCCCCACAAGGGGACTCTGGGCGGTTTACAAAAAAATTGATTAATTAAAAGCATATAAAATACAATACATCATTCCAATTTAATTAAATATAAATATATAAATATATAAAATCCAAGAGGTTATATTATTGTTTAAAGGAACTCTATGGTGCCAGCCACCTCCAAGAGGAGCTATTATCCCCCCCATCCCGGGTGAGGTGGCAGAGCCAGGTCTTCAATTGCTTTCGGAAGGTCAGGAGTGTGGGGGCTTGCCTCACCTCCAGGGGGAGAATGTTCCAAAGGGTGGGTGCCACTGCCGAGAAGGCTCGCCTCCTGGACCCCGTCAGATGGAATTCTTTTATAGACGGGATCCGTAGTAAGCCCTCTCTGGATAACCGGGTGGGGCGGGTCGACGTTCTGGGGATGAGGCGGTTCCTTAGGTAACCTGGTACTGGATGAACAACAAATGTACTGGATGATACTCTACCTATTTATGGAAAACTTAAACCAGTAAATGTCAAAGGCTGTAATAGAGATAGATCTTTGTTCGATCCAATGGTGAGATATAAGCAGTCTGACATAACTAATCAGTACATATTTAGAGGTGAGTTCCACCTTCTAATTTTTTTTAAAAAAATACATTATAAAAGAGACAGCTCATGTAGACTTATTGTGAAAAAGGGATTTACCTAAGAATGTGTTGTGAAAACAAAATATGATTGTTATGGTCTTCCAGAGAGTGTTGCAGTCTATACCATGCCTAGAGGGTACTCTCACTCTTTTCAAAAAATTGTCTCAATAATCAATTCAACTAAAAGTGCTGTCTCTTTATAGGATATAGGCAAATTTAAAGACTGAGATTGGGACTGCAACTCAGTTGGGCTCAAAAGGCAAAGCAGATCTAAAAATTGACAGACACTCACAGTTTTTATAGATTGATCTTCACATTAGGCAGAATGAGATTCAGTGGGAAGATTTTCTCCCCTCCCAAAACTTCCTCTACCTCCTCACATCAATCTGTTCACATCACTTTGACTTTTCACTTGCCATTAACAGCTAACTGTTCTTGTTGGCCAGTTGATAAGCCTGAACTGCTGAACATTGGAAAAAGCTCTTCTCCCACTGGTTAAATCATCTGCATATGGAAAACTCTTGATGGTTGGCCCACATAGCTAAACTACTGAGCAATATTAATTGGACAGCCAGTGTGGTTTGGTTAGATGGTTAAGTATTGGATAAGAACCAAAGAGATTGTGGTTCAGTTTTTTCCACAGCCATATATCTCTAGCCTAGGTGACTTTGGGTCAGTCACTGTATCTCAGCTCAGCCCAATCTACCTTACAGGAAGTAAAGAATGCTTGCATGTCATCCTGACCTCCTGGAGTTAAAAATAATAAGTAAACCTTTTGTATAAATAATTAAATAAAAAACAATGGTGAGGTCCTGGACTGAGGTGTATATTGAACAATCATCATCCATCCATCCATCCATCCATCCATCCATCCATCCATCCATCAGATTTATATGGCTTTATTTTTATTTATTTATTTTATTTTATTTATTTATTTATTTAATTAATTTATTTATTTTTATTTTTATGGATTTATATGGATTTCTATTTTCTCAGTGGAAACGTTTCGCTCCTTATCCAAGAAGCTTCTTCAGTCTGAGCAACTCTTTGCTCAGACTGAAGAAGCTCCTTGGATAAGGAGCGAAACGTTTCCACTGAGAAAATAGAAATCCAGTTGACATGATTCAAGCTACAGACAAGTAAACCTTTTGTATAAATAATTAAATAAAAAACAATGGTGAGGTCCTAGACTGAGGTGTATATTGAACAATCATCATCCATCCATCCATCCATCCATCCATCCATCCATCCATCCATCCATCAGATTTATATGGCTGCCCATCTCACATAAGTGACTCTAGGCAGCTAACATAATAAAAAAAATCAGTACATAACAAGATATGATAAATAACACAGAGGGAGGCAGGGTTGGCTAAAGTCGAAATGGGTGCATGAACTTGCATTATAGCATTCTGGCTGAAGTTATCCCCCCACCTCCAAAGGCTTGAGTTCTTTCCTTCTTGAGGACAGTTAAGAATCAGTATGGACCAGGCCAATTTTATGAAAACTCCCACATCTTGCTTTTACTAGGAAGGCATTCTAGATTATGAGTTATAAGTGCACATTTAATGCATTTAAATAATGTATTAAAGATCTAGATGCCCCCCAGGACCAGTCTGCTTTACCCAAAAATGTTTTTATGAACAGTCAAGCCTCCTTTTTCAAACCATGAACATATTTACATCACATAGTAAAGGTAAAGGTTCCCCCGACACATTTGTGCAGTCGTGTCCGACTCTAGGGGCCGGTGCTCATCTCCATTTGTTAGCCGAAGAGCCAGAGTTGTCTGAAGATGCTTCCGTGGTCATGTGGCCGGCATGATGCGCGCGGAACACTGTTACCTACCCACTGAAGTGGTACCTATTTATCTTTCATGCTTTCGAATTGCTAGGTTGGCAAGAGCTGGGGCTCATGCGGGAGCTCACTCCGTCATGCAGGGCTAGGGATTTGAACCTTCGAACTTGCAATCTTCCAGTCAACAAGCCTGGCATCTTACCCACTGAGCCACCATGCCCCCTATATCATATAACGATCTCCAAACTCTGAAGAGCACTAACTGAAGCATACTTTAACACTCTCCCCACAGCAATTTTGGAGTGCCAACATAAAAAAGTTCCCTATGAGCTAAGACTGTGCCCCTGCAGACAAGGGGCTATCAAAACTACATCTTCTGTCCTAGTATACCATACCCTCTGTGACGATCTGGGGAATTCTGATAATTTTTATGTATAGTTATTGTTATCAGATCAGTATGATTTAGTTTCCTTGAATGGAGCCAAATTCTGTTACACTGCCTGTAAAATTGGACAAACTCTGAGTGTCCACTGATGAATCTGCCACCTATCATAACATTCTTATCCTGTTTGGTATTTTTAATTCATAATTTATTTTTAATGTGCTTTATTTTAAACTCTAGTCTGTGACTGAAATAAACTATGTCTGTCTCTCTCCCTCTTATAACATACATAAAACAAAAGGAAAAATAGCCACCAAGGATCTCTCTTACTGTGCAGTAGAGCTCACCTTTGCAGAACCAACATGGCTTGCAGAGCCACTTAGAATCCTTTGTAAATTAAATGCAGATAGATATTAAAGTTTCTGTTAGGGCTATTAAGTCTCATTCTTAGCAGGGTTTCATTTAAGGAGTTCCTCACAGTATCTGAGATCAGAAGCATTTTTAGTTAATTAAAAAGGTAAAGGTTCCCCCCACACATTTGTGCAGTCGTGTCCAACTCTAGGGGCCGGTGCTCATCTCTGTTTGTTAGCCGAAGAGCCAGCGTTGTCTGAAGACGTTTCCATGGTCATGTGGCCGGCATGACGCATGCAGAACGCTGTTACCTTCCCACCGAAGTGGTACCTATTAATCTACTTGCATTCGCATGCTTTCGAATTGCTAGGTTGTCAAGAGCTGGGGCGAGTGCGGGAGCTCATTCCGTCACGCGGGGCTAGGGATTCGAACCTCCGAACTTGCGATCTTCCAATCGACAAGCCTGGCATCTTACCCGCTGAGCCACCACGTAATTTGTAATTTGTAATTTGTAAGGTAATTTGGTTAATTACCTTAGAATTATAGTTTTGTCAACTGCACTATAAACTAAAAGGAGAATCAAATCATTCTTGGACATACTAAGAGTCCCTTGAGGCAATTAAGCTAATATTCTTTGTGAGTGGAGGGCAGTCTGTAGCTTGAATCATGTCAACTGGATTTCTATTTTCTCAGTGGAAACGTTTCGCTCCCTATCCAAGGAGCTTCTTCAGTCTGAGCAAAGTTGGTAAGGGAATCCTAAATATGTTTCTAGGTAGCTGTGTGACCTTACACCTGGGGTCATGGTTATATTGAGATGTTATTTTAAGTCCTTTTATTATCTAAAGGAGGATCGTTAAGATCACCATGCTGCTGTTGAGCTTGTGAAATGGTCTTAATCTTCCTAGGCACAGAAGACAGAGCCGGGAGAAAGATGGGAGAAAGATTGTGCCTGAGGCCCCCACCTCTATTCAAGGAAGGATTTTCCAAGTTGGCATAAATGGATTCCTTGACCCCTCTCTCAAACCACCTATCTTCTCTGTCTAAAATGTGAACATTAATGTCCACAAATGAGTGTCCTTTTTCCTTTAAATGAAGATAAACTGCTGACTCTGGCCCTGTGGTGTTACTTCTCCTGTGTTGGGCCATCCTCCTGTACAAAAGTTGTTTGGTTTCTCCAATGTAGAGTTCAGAGCACTCCTCACTGCACTGGATTGCATAAACTACATTGCTTTTCTTGTGTTTTGGAGTTTGATCTTTGGGGTGTACAAGCCTCTGTCTCAGTGTGTTGGTGGGTTTGAAATATACAGGTATGTGGTGTTTGCCAAATATCCGTTTTATCTTTTCAGACACGCCAGCCATGTAGGGAATGACCAGGTTCTTTCGTTTACTCTGAGTCTCAGCCCTATCTGTCACTGTTTTAGGTCTGGTAGATTTAGATTTGGTGAAGGCCCAATTTGGATATCCACAGGCCTTCAGAGCTGTTCTCAGGTGCTGATTTTCATTCTTTTTGGAATCCATGGAGGTGGGGATGGTTTCTGCTCTGTGTGACAATGTCCTGATGACTCCTAGTTTGTGCTACAGTGGATGGTGGGAGTCAAACATCAGATATTGATCTGTGTGTGTGGGTTTCCTGTAGATCCCTATTTCTAGCTTGCCACCAGTCCCAATGAGGACTTCACAGTCTAGGAATGCCAGTCTGTTGTCCTTGGTGTCTTCTCTGGTGAAGCTAATGTTGGCATCTATAGTGTTTATATGGTCCGTGAAGGCCTGTACTTCCTGGGTCTTGATTTTGACCCATGTGTCATCCACATACCTAAACCAGTGGGTGGGCACCGTTTCCTGGAATGTGTTGAGTGCTTTCTTCTCCACTTCTTCCATGTATAAATTGGCCACAATGGGTGATACAGGAGAACCCATGGCACAGCCGTGTTTTTGTCTGTAAAAGTCACCTCTGTATGTGAAATAAGTGGTGTTAAGACACAGGTCCAGAAGATGGCAGATCTGGTTTGGGTTGAGATGGCTTCTCCTTTCAAGGGTGCTGTCCTCTTCTAGTCTCTTCCTGACAGCGGATAGAGCATGAGTGGTGGGGATGCTGGTGAAAAGGGAGCACACATAAAAGGAGACCATAGTTTCATCTGTATCCAGTTTCAGGATCTTTGCTTTGGAAACAAATTCTTCCGAATTATGGATGTCGTGTTCAGAGTGTGCTAGTATGGTATAGAGGTGTTTGGCAATGTTGTATGTTACCGAATTAATGCTGCTGACTATGGGTCGGAGGGGTGTTCCTTCCTTGTGGATCTTAGGAAGTCCGTAGATGCAGGGGATGGCTTCTCCAGGATACAGACGGTGGTAGGTAATCCTATCGATGGAGCCATCAAATTCCAATTGTTTCAAACTGTCTATTACCTTTTTCTTGTAATTGTTGGCGGGGTCTCTTTTCAGTTTTTCATATGTATGGTGATCCTCCAAAAGTGAGGTAATTTTATTGTGGTAGTCTGCAGTGTTTAGAACCACTGTACAACTTCCTTTGTCAGCAGGTAAAATGGTGATGGTTTCATCTTTGCTGAGGGCTGTCAGGGCTCTCCTCTCTTGGATGGTAAGGTTGGGGGGAGGAGGTTGAGCACTGGACAGAGCTGCAGAGTGGAGGGCAGACCAGAAAAAAATGACTGAGCTCAGTACAGTTGAGAAAAGTAGAGGAGGAAGACCACAAAGAAGGTGGATGGGTGAGATCACAAAGTTTACCTGGAAAATACCTGAGATGGGTTAGAAACTGAAATTCTATGGGGCTGATGTGGAGGGAAAAAAATAATGGTTGCCTTGAGTTTAGGAGCTGGGAGGTGAGAGTGAAGCAAGAGTTTGTTGAAATGGCAAAAAAACGGGCTTCCCAGAAGCTCAGCTCATTGGTGTTTCAAAGGTAAATACTAGCTTTGCTGCAGTTCCAAACATACTATATCTGACCTGGGAATAAATGGTCTCACTTCTTAAACATTGCCGCATTGTGAGACCTTCCATGTTAGAGCTGCTTTCAAACTGGCACCAAATCCTCCAGTTTGGACAGATATGGATATCATTCTACTTGGAAATCCACAGGCTGATTATTTGGCATTATGAGGGGGAAAATACTTTCTGTACAAAGATAATCATTATAAAGGAAGCTGCTGGCTAAATCTCCTCAAAGGAGTGCAATTTTCCTTTGCTAGGGAAAGGATTTGGTTGCCAGAATATTTAGGAGTTCAAAGGTATACAATTAAATAAATGAAGTTGATAAATGTGCCCATTTTATCTCTCAGGATCTCGCCATCCTCTACATAAATGTGTGTGCGGCAACGTCTAGTGACAACGCTCGGATGTGAACTTGCATGAAATGAAGTGCAGTTGGGCACAAATTCCCCCCTTCTTTTCCTAATATCTCTAATCTCCGCTGCAGAAGAAAACAACTTACTGCTTTTCAGAGTGGTATAGCAAGGAACGAGAAGACCATCTGTGCTGTCAAGAATGAAGATAGTCAACAAAACAACACATTTTTGGAAATGGGGGGGGGGATTTAATCTCACTTTCTTTTCTTGCTCTGAACTATAACAAACACAAATTACTGCAGACCACTAGCTTGCAATCATCTATTGCTGCCCCCCATTTAAATATCAATATAGTTTATCAATATAGTATATTAATGTATATAGTATGTAGCTTGAATCATGTCAACTGGATTTCTATTTTCTATTTTCCCAGTGGAAACGTTTCGCTCCTTATCCAAGAAGCTTCTTCAGTCTGAGCAAAGAGTTGCTCAGACTGAAGAAGCTTCTTGGATAAGGAGCGAAACGTTTCCACTGAGAAAAATAGAAATCCAGTTGACATGATTCAAGCTACAGACAATTCCACATGGATGACTGAGAACCTTCATCGACATAATGTATATAGTAAAAACTACAGATAAAAGTTTAATATTTTTTTACAGTGAATCAGAAGGGAAAGGCTGGAGAGAGCACGAAGTTGCCATGTTCTGTGCCTTTCCTATGAAAAACATACAGTCTAAAACAGAAATATGGCTTCTTTTTTATCTCTGGAACTTTTTATTTATCGTTGATTCTTGTTTGGGATCCTGCCGTATTCCTAGTAGCAGCAAATCACAGAACAACAATTTCATAAGCTGTATCTCTTGCAGGTCTGGAAATTATGCAATGATGATTAAATGCTTTGTGGGGTGAAAACCAAAACAACAAGCCATTTTTCTTGTATTCAAAAGGCACAAGATGACCAGGCTAGAATCTATCTCCCTAGGTTCCAACCTTAAAGCATGACAGAGGACAAAGCAAGGAGGTCCCCCAGTGGCCAGATATGATGCCGTAGTACCATTTGGGCTGCTCCATTCTATCTAAAGTGATACCTTTCAGTCTCCTGGAAGAAGTCACTCAAGCAGAAATGGATCTCATGTGGCTTTATGTCACCTTGGCTGGTCCCAGGCAGAAAAATACAATTCTCCAATAATTCTGAGGGATTGAGTTAAAGTATAATCTGAACCAATTACCTCATTTCTGCAAGATGTCAAAAATATGTAATGAGAGATCTATGGGTTCCTACCTTCACACACTGGTACATTAAAAATACCAATAAGCATACATTTATTAGTACACATTGCAATGACCTTTCCTCTGTGCTGTTACAGGACAATTATCATGACATTCCAACAGCACATAGCCTCGGTCCCTACAACATGGGATCACACATTTTTTTTAACATCGTATATTTTATTTAGCAATGCACCAAAACCTTATTTTCCCTTTTCTAGTAGTAATGCATGGCCACTGAAATGACTTCTGTGTTGATTTTTTCTTGCAGACAATGTATTTGTTCTTGTTAGTTTTGTTTTGCAGTAATGTTCAATGACTCCAGCAAAGGAGATCGTTACCTTGTCGTGGTGCTGGAGCTTGAGCACCTCAATGAAACCATGAGCTAAACCGTGAAGGGACACCCAAGACGGGAAGGTCGTGGCAGAGAGGTCAGACTAAATACGATCCCTGGGGAAGGTAATGGCAACCCACCCCAGTATTCTTGCCATGAAAACTAAATGGATCAGTACAACCAAAGATATGTCGGTATACCATCGGAAGATGGGACTCCCAGGTCGGAAGATGGTCAAAATGCTACTGGGGAGGAACAGAGGATACGTTCAACTAGCCCCAGATGTGATGACACAGCTAGCTCAAAGCCGAAAGGACGGCTAGCGGCCGACGGTGCTGGTGGTGAACGACGAATCCGATGTTCTAAAGATCAACACACCATAGGAACCTGGAATGTAAGATCTATGAGCCAGGGCAAATTGGATGTGGTTATTGGTGAGATGTCAAGATTAAATATAGACATTTTAGGTGTCAGTGAACTGAAATGGACTGGGATGGGCCACTTCACATCAGATGACCACCAGATCTACTACTGTGGACAAGAGGACCACAGAAGAAATGGAGTAGCCTTCATAATTAATAATAAAGTGGCTAAAGCAGTGCTTGGATACAATCCAAAAAACGATAGAATGATCTCAATTTGAATTCAGGGTAAGCCATTTAACATCACAGTGATCCAAATATATGCCCCAACCACAGATGCTGAAGAAGCAGAAGTAGATCAGTTCTATGAGGATCTGCAGCACCTACTAGATAATACACCAAAAAGAGATGTTATTTTCATTACAGGAGACTGGAATGCTAAGCTGGGTAGTCAGACGACACCTGGAATTACAGGCAAGCATGGTCTGGGAGAACAAAATGAAGCAGGACATAGGCTGATAGAATTTTGCCAAGACAACTCACTGTGCATAACAAACACTCTCTTCCAACAACCTAAAAGACGACTTTATACATGGACTTCACCAGATGGTCGACACCGAAATCAGATTGACTACATCCTTTGCAGCCAAAGGTGGCGGACATCTATACAGTCGGTAAAAACAAGACCTGGAGCTGACTGTAGTTCAGATCACGAACTTCTTATTGCAAAATTTAGAATCAGACTAAAGAGAATAGGGAAGACCCACAGATCAGTTAGATATGAGCTCACTAATATTCCTAAGGAATATGCAGTGGAGGTGAAGAATAGATTTAAGGGACTAGATTTAGTAGATAGGGTCCCAGAAGAACTATGGACAGAAGTTCGCAACATTGTTCAGGAGGCGGCAACAAAAAACGTCCCAAAGAAAAAGAAAACCAAGAAGGCAAGATGGCTGTCTGCTGAGACACTGGAAGTAGCCCAAGAAAGAAGGAAAGCAAAAGGCAACAGTGATAGGGGGAGATATGCCCAATTAAATGCAAAATTCCAGAGGTTAGCCAGAAGAGATAAGGAATTATTTTTAAACAAGCAATGTGCGGAAGTGGAAGAAGACAATAGAATAGGAAGGACAAGAGACCTCTTCCAGAAAATTAGAAACATCGGAGGTAAATTCCAGGCAAAAATGGGTATGATCAAAAACAAAGATGGTAAGGACCTAACAGAAGCAGAAGAGATCAAGAAAAGGTGGCAAGAATATACGGAAGATCTGTATAGGAAGGATAATAATATTGGAGATAGCTTTGACGGTGTGGTCAGTGAGTTAGAGCCAGACATCCTGAAGAGTGAGGTTGAATGGGCCTTAAGAAGCATTGCTAATAACAAGGCAGCAGGAGACGATGGTATCCCAGCTGAACTGTTTAAAATCTTGCAAGATGATGCTGTCAAGGTGATGCATGCCATATGCCAGCAAATTTGGAAAACACAAGAATGGCCATCAGATTGGAAAAAATCAACTTATATCCCCATACCAAAAAAGGGAAGCACTAAAGAATGTTCAAACTATCGAACAGTGGCACTTATTTCACATGCCAGTAAGGTCATGCTCAAGATCTTGCAAGGTAGACTCCAGCAATTCATGGAGCGAGAATTGCCAGATGTACAAGCTGGGTTTAGAAAAGGCAGAGGAACTAGAGACCAAATTGCCAATATCCGCTGGATAATGGAAAAAGCCAGGGAATTTCAGAAAAACATCTATTTCTGTTTTATTGACTATTCTAAAGCCTTTGACTGTGTGGATCATAACAAATTGTGGCAAGTTCTTGGTGGTATGGGGATACCACCCATAATCTACAGTGAAAAATAAAAATAAACCTGCGTACTGCATAGGCTTTTATGGTGTTGTTGGCAGTATCTGTTTGTAGGCTAATGGCCATAATAAGTTGATTTGACTTGACTTGGATAGAACTGAATGTGTCAGAGTCCAGTTTGACTCTGACTCTGAGTTAGAGGAAAACGAAACTAATCAGAGAAACGAAACTTACCCTGTGCAGCAACCAACAAGAACTCGTGCAGGTTCAAAAGTGCAATGCTCATGATCAGTCTCATGATGAACAGGTGCAGGAGTCTGGACCCAGGGATGACCCAGCAGCATGGGAGAATCCTGAGAAGCCGATTGGTGCTCCTGACTTACTTCATATTTCAGCACCAATTAGCGCCAGAGACAGGTGGGTGGATAAGCACGCCAAACAGAGGGAGTCCTGATTGGCTCCCGAGGAGAGAAGGCCCACTGAAAACAAGATAAAAGGACAAAAGAGCAAGCACCCAATTGCCGGAGACAAACGTTCTACTGACCTAACAGCATCTTCAGGAGAAGTACAGCCATATTCATCTTTGAAGCTCTGTCCTGTCATCACTGCAGAATCAGTGTCAGACATTCAACTCATTTCTGAATTGACCCCAGATGCATCAGAAGCCCAGATCGCTTCAGTATCAACAGGGGTCAGAACGTTAGCTCATAGTTTCTCAGAAAGCCCCGCCAGGAGAGCTTCAGTTGTATCGGGTATTCATCAGCAGCGTCTCAATGCTTCAACTAAGTACTTTGCTCACCCTTGTATGGCTTGACGCGTTGATCTCAGGTCGCCATGTTCTGTCATTGGGGGGCTTTCTAGTTTATCGTACCCTGTCCTTCCTGGTTTACAGGCAGCATTGCCTAGTGATAGTAGCCTAGTCTGCCTTGCAGCTCTCATTCTGTTCCTTGTGGTTCCAGTCCAGTCTGTCTTGCAGTCCCAGTCCAGTGTCCCAGAGGTTCCAGTCCAGTCTGCCTTGCAGTTCCAGTCCATTGTCCTAGAGGAACCAGTCCAGTCTGCCTTGCAATTCCAGTCCAGTGTCCCAGAGGAACCAGTCCAGTCTGCCTTGCAGTTCCAGTCCAGTGTTCCAAAAGAACCAGTCCAGTCTGCTTTGCAGTTCCAATCCAGTGTCCAGAGGAACCAGTCTATTCTGCCTTGCGGTTCCAATCCAGTGTCCAGAGGAACCAGTCCAGTCTGCCTTGCAGTTCCAGTCCAGTCCTTTAGAGCATCCAGCTTGTGCAGAGAATCCAGTCCAGTCATCCTGAGAATTCAGAAGAACCTCATCCCATCTATTCTGCAATCCTAGTTCCAGAGACTTCAGTCCAGTCTTGTCAGCCTCGCTCCCAGTAATTCAGAAGAACTGATCCTGAGTTTCCTAGTTTGAACCTAGCATCTTGATCCAGAACTGTTGTCCTACTTGTCCTACTTGTTGCTGAACTTCAGCTTCTGCTACTACATAGCTGCCTCCCTCCAAGCGCATCCAGTTGATCCAGTAATCTTCAGTTGTATTATGGACTTATAATTATAAATAGTTTTTATATAATAAAACTATTTCTATAAAGTTCTGGTGGTCATACTCCAAACAGAACAGAGTGGAACCAAACCATTGCATAGAATATGGTGCAGATTGCTGCTAATTCTTGATTTATTTATTTATTTTTGGTTCAGAAGTTTCAATGCCTTGGTTATCCCATATCAACCTTCAGAAATGTTGACAACCAACAGCCATCCAGCAACTGGTAATGCACCTTTCCCCTTCCAGTTGAAGACTGAAAGATCATGAGATGCTAAAATCCCTGCAGGAATCCAGCCTAAGGCTGGCTGAAGGTTGGCTAACAGGTGGCTAAAAGTCCATTTGAGGAGCTTCCTCCACAATTTACAGCTGAGTGGGAAGTCCAAAATAAGGCTAATTAAGCCTGCTTCTTTCCAGAGGTTTCGGAAGTTTAAACCTGCCTCGAAAGAAGAAGGGGGAAAGGAAAGAAAGGAGTGTATGAAAACACATAATAACTGGAGATAAGAATCCTTAGAATTAGGTGCATAGCAGAAAGAGAGACAGACACATAGGTAAACAGTTCTAGGTATAGTGATAAGGATTATAAATAAGTAGGTATCATAAATTTTGTTTACATAAGAGTTGGTATGTTTGTATAATAAAGCCTCTCTTGTAACAAAGATAAGAAAACATTACATTCCTTATCTGAAGCCCCCACCAAGCACCAATGAATGCTTAACATAATGTTTTTATCATTTTGCTGCCTAATAATAGTTCAATTTTAATTAGGACTCTCATGATAAGCTTTATTGTTTTAATTTCTGACTCCCATTGCTGTATTTGCTTTTGAATGATGCTTGCAAGAATGCAGCTCAGTGCTTAAAATGTTAATAGTATATAAATAGAACATTTGTTTGACATTATAGTTTAGATAATCAGATGTTTTCAAATGTAGTGTTCTGTGAGATACCTTGGATCTTTTCTATGTATCCTTAGTTAGAAATCAGTGAGGAGATAAGAAAAAGCTTAGAGGTCTGAAATTACTTAAAAATTATAGCATATCACTCTAGGAAATCTGTTTCCTAGAAAAGATTGCCTGCTCACAAACCTGATCTTGACTATCCATCTATCACTGACTTCAATCTTTCAGTGAAATGGGCTAATTCATCACAGCTAATGCTGATGACACTTGGCTCTATCTGTTTCTAGCTTATGATGCTACCAGGATGTTATCTTAGTTGCAGGGCATTTTAGATTTACAGAAATGCTCTACTAACAACATGTCTGATTAACCTTGTGTCAACAGATGGTCACTATAGAAGCCATATATTTTGCTCACTAAGATAGTCAAGAAGTGAACAAGAGTGCCCAGATCCAACAATTTCTGAATCTTAGAGGGTTGTCTTTAATTTTGAATTCAATATTATTCTGAAGTGGGAATGGGTTCCCACACCAGTGAAGATAGTATGGTAGAAGATGCTTACAGAAGTACAGGGAACTTTTCTAATAGTGCTGAATTCTGCCATCTAGAACTTCAGTCTAGGACTTCCTACAGCATCCTTGAAGCTCAATGCAACAGAAAAGAGACAGAACGTTTGTAAACATTTTGGTTTACTGTAGAGCATGAAGTATGTCATATGATTAGCTTGCTGTTGTGTCATCAGAAATATCTTCTATGGCTTTGTGTCTATGAAGGTTCTCAGTCATCCAGGTGGAATTGTCTGTAGCTTGAATCATGTCAACTGGATTTCTATTTTCTCAGTGGAAACGTTTCGCTCCTTATCCAAGGAGCTTCTTCAGTCTGAGCAAAGTTAGTAAGGGAATCCTTAAATGTGTTTCTAGGTGGCTGTGTGACCTTGCACCTGGGGCTAGGTCATGGTTATTTGGGTTGCCCCAGGTGCAAGGTCCCACAGCCACCCTAGAAACATATTTAAGGATTCCCTTACTAACTTTGCTCAGACTGAAGAAGCTTCTTGGATAAGGAGCAAAATGTTTCCACTGAGAAAATAGAAATCCAGTTGACATGATTCAAGCTACAGACTTCTATGGCTTTGAACCGAATTTGCATGGGTCATTGGTAGATGTGCAGATGCCCTTTATAAATGAGGCAAAACAACATCATCGAACTGTGACTGTGGGGCCGAAAAACAAACTATCCAACATATAGTGCCAGAGTGTCAAAACCGAGCCTACAATGGAGACTTTGCTGATTTCCTGGCTGTGACAACTGAAGCAAAAAACTATATTTGTAACCTAGACATACGTTTGGAATTTTCCTGTCTATATTTTATATTTTATATTTATTATTTATTATGCTCTATGTTTTTTATTGTAACGTGATGTGAATGTGCCAAACGATAAATAAATAAATCTATGGCTTTTCTTCCAAGTTGAACTGAACTTCCAAGTTTCAATTCAATCCCAAGTAGAAACTTTAGGGGAAAACTCCCATTCAAGGTCCTCCCCCCCACAAAAAAAAAAAAAAAAAACCAGGAAAGTGGAGAATGAAAGAAAAAGGAAAATAAGCCAACAATATAACCCTCTGTAACATGCAATAATAAAGCAAGCTGTACAATGCATCAAAGGAATTCTACAGTTCTAAAGGAATTAGAGAAGTTTGATCTACTGTATATCCATTACACTACTCCTTTTTGGGATATGCTATGTTATGCAAAGCATAGAAAGGGGGTAAGAAATAGCAGTTAAAAGACATTCAAGTCATGAGATTAGAACAAAGAAAAGGAAAGATAACTGTACCAATTTTATACCAAGTCCCCTCACTATAACTTGTTCTACTTTTTTATCCTTTCAAATCCTACTTGCTTATGCCAGATCTATACATTGCTTCAAACATTGCTTTTTTGTTCTTTAAAGTCCTAGCTTCCTTTTTAGGGGAATCTCATTAACTCCATCCAATCATAACTTCCTTGAACTTCCTGTTCATCTCAGTATTTCCATCTTCCTTCATCTATTAGTTCTGCAATTGGAATCCTCATCTATTATCTCTATATGATTAACCAGCCTCAATGTGTTTCTTTCATACTGGTCAGTCCACATCCAATCATTATCCATGCATTCTTTATCCTACTGTACCTCTTCTGCTGTTACCACACTCACACATTGAAATAATCCATTCCCTGTGCATTCAACTACCTTTTATATCTCTTCCGAAATATCCATCTGCTACTTTTATGTAACAAACTGGGTATAAACATATTCTAATAGACAGCTACCGTATTCATTGCTTCTTTTGACAAACATTCATTCCTTGTATCATGCTGCTTATTACCTTTCTACAAGCATTAGCACATCTCAAAACGTCTTCATCCACGATCCCATTCATGAATATCTTGCAATCATCCATGCCATTTTCTCAGTCAAACGTAATTACTTTGGATACATCAATTTTCAGAACCTTATTTTTCATTGCATCATTCATTCTATCTACTATTTGCTGCAAATCATTTGGGTTTTCAATCAACAACTCAGTACTCTCTACAAAGTCCATGTACATTCTGATCCCTGACAAAAACATTTCTAATATAATCCCAAACTTTCTTTATATATTTACCAATAAGCACATTCTTAAATACAACCAAAGGAACATCACATACAATTGTCTAACTCAACTAACATTGAGTAATGTTAAACCTTCGCTAAACAATGCATTTCTTCTCATACATGATTTACTTCTGGTCATGCATTGCTTTTATCACATTCAGCTACCAAACCTTTAACTCTGCATTATGCCAATAATTGCAGCCTATTCACTTTATCATTTTTCCTCTAAATGTACAAATGTGCAATAAACTTTATTGTCCACATTCAAGCATTTCACAATGACCTGCTAAAAAGCAAAAGCAAAAGCAAAGCAAAACAAAACAATAACTGTTTTCTCTACTGTAATATTCATTCCATTCTGAAGGTCGCTGCTGTGTTTTTTCCCTTTTATAGAAAATAATTGGCTTTTAGTATATAGATTTAAGATTTGTCTTTCAAATAGGATAATTTTATAGAGTTGTTAAGTTTACGGCACCCATAATTTACACTCCTCTTTTAAACAGTACTCAGAATTGAGCTGTGTTGTTGTGAGGGTAACCCTAAGTAGAATTTATATATTGGGGACTTTCATAAAGTTTTATTGATTTAGTTTATTGTTGAAGATATTGGCAGAAAATAATACTGAGGCATAGAATGGACTTTGAAATCAAATAAGGGTACATTTATTTGTAGATCTCAGAAACTCTGGTTGAAAAACCTCATTTATTTCTACCCTGTCATTAGTTACCACTTCTGGACCTGCAGGCAGAAAAATAAGTGAGAGGTCATATAAATTAAATAATAAATAAATAATATAAATAAATTAAATAATAAAAAAAGATAAAAGCTACGAAAAAGCAAAAAAACTACAAAAAAGAGAAGAAAAACTAAAAAGGTGTGAAAACACAAAATATTTTTTTTACATTACAGAAAGATGTGACTTCTGACTTTTAACAGCAAGGATATACAAAAATTTTCCATAATCAATCTCTAACTCTATATTAAACCCAAATCACATTATTTCTATAAATCATTCCCCTTTAGCACACTATAAAAATCAATAGGTGCAGTTACTCCCTCCCCTTATATTAAAATAAAGGAAAAAAAATCAAAAATAACACTTATTTAATTATTTCCTCCCTACTACTATTTTATACATTTCTGTCTACTATAATGAAAGAAAGTCAAACTAAAAAGCACATAAATTGTCTGCCATTATACTAAATAATACAACAGTTTTAATAATCTTAATCTTAATAAACCCAAAAAAGAAAAGCAATTCAAAACAATGACCTTAAATAAAATTCTTACAGTGCCTTACAAATTAGAATTTTGGCAGTAACCAAGGTCAATTATTTCCTTACCACCTGGACTATTTTTCAAAACTTTTTTACCTTAGAGAGATGCATAACTTGAACCGTTCTCCTAACCCTGAAATTCTTGGATGCAGCACTGAGAGACCTTGAAAACCTGCTAGCTGACTTCTCAGAAATTGTTACCAAATTGTAATATTTAATGGGGCAATGGGAGAAAATGGAATGTAATCACATTAACTATATTGCATTTTAGTTAAATTTGAATGCAACTGAAATATAAGCAGATATATATTTTATTGCAATTGTTGGACCTAGTGTTGCCCTAATCCTGGAAGAGGTTAGGCACTCCTATTTTAAACAGAGGATAGAAAATCTGATGTTCTCCAAACATTTTGCACTTTATAACCTCTGACTTTTGGTTTTGTTCCCAAACTCAGATTCCTAAATATTGGGAGAGTTCCAAATTCTTTCCTCCCTGAAACAGCAGATTCAATCTATTCCTACTTAGAACCTAGATGTAGATAACTCCTAACCCTGAAATAAATGAAGTTACCCAAGAATTGACATTAGTTACGTACTGAAATACTGCATAAGGTTACCTTATCAAGAAGCTATTCTATTAAAAAACTTTAAAACAAGTTTATCTAAATATTGTTTGACACAATAACCTCCTTGTTTTTCAAATTCAGCCCATGTTGCTGAAGGATCAGTGACCTTAAAGTTTCCTATTAGCATTCTTAATTGTAATTGACAAGGTAATTTCCTGGTTAGCATTGTTCAACTGTAGATTGAGTGCACTAACCATGAAAAAGATGTAACCTTTAGCTGCCATATTAATTCCTCTAATTGAAACAGGCAGAACAATTATGCTGATGAACATCCCAACCAAACAAGTAGTTCATTTATGCTTTTCCCAATAGGAAACAGAACATTTGTCTTCTTTTGTTTTTTTTAAATGGCTAAGATATACAAGAATTTTTAACTAACTAGCTGTCTATTTCTTTTAGAAGATTTGGGATTATTATTATTATTATTATTTTATTATTATTTTATTTATTAGTCAAATTTATCACCGCGCATCTCTACAGCAGTAGACTCTGGGCGGTTTACAATAATAATATTAAAATTAAAAACCTATATATCTTAAAATACAATATAATAATAAATAGAAAAAATCCAGAGGATGGTGAGATCTTAAAAGGAGGATATTACTAAGCTGACCACTCCCAGGAGGAACCATTACTTCCTTCATCCTAAGCAAGGCGGCAGAACCAGGTCTTTAAAGACCTCCGGAAGGCCAGGAGCGAGGGCGCCCGCCTTAGCTCTGGGGGCAAGATATTCCACAGGGCGGGTGCTATCGCAGAGAAGGCATGCCTCCTGGACCCCGCTAGATGAAACTCTTTTATTGATGGGGTCCAAAGCATTCCCTCCCTGCATGACCGGGTGGGGCGGGTAGATGTGATCAGGATGAGACGGTCCCTCAGGTACCCTGGCCCCATGCCATTATTATTATTATTATTATTATTATTATTATTATTATTTCCAAGTTGAAATGATGATGATTTTCCAAGTTGTGTTTAACCCCTGATGATTACACTGGGATACATCCAAACAAAAGTAGTTTGCCATTGCTCTCTGTCTCTGTCTCTGTCTCTGTCTCTGTCTCTGTCTCTGTCTCTGTCTCTGTCTCTGTCTCTGTCTCTGTCTCTGTCTCTGTCTCTGTCTCTCTTTTAAATTTCCATTCTAATACAAAGACTGGGGATTTCTTGATCCCCTTTCAACCCTGTTTAGCTTTTTCAAGACCAACCAAGGTCAGTGAGGTCCTGAATACAGTAAGAGTTTTTGTGAACAAGAACTATAATAGAATTATAGGATTTAGAACTAGCCTACATATTCCTCAAATCTCCCAAGAAGATTTGGAGGCTCACCCAGTGTAATTGGATGACAGGCAAACCAGGTAGTGGAACTGCTTTACAAATTTGGACCATCTATTCTGTATTCATACAGAAATTGTCCAGGACCCTACCATCCTGGACAAATTTCGTCCAGTCTCCCACCTCCCCTTTTTGGGAAAGGTGGTTGAGAAAGTGGTGGCGTTGCAACTTCAGAGGACCCTGGATGAAACGGATTATCTAGACCCCTTTCAGTCAGGCTTCAGGCCGGGATATGGGATGGAAACTGCATTGGTCACACTTACGGATGATCTCTGGCAGGAGCGGGATGGGGGCAGTGCGTCCATCCTGGCTCTCCTTGACCTCTCAGCGGCATTCGATACCATCGACCATGGTATCCTGTTGGGGCGGCTTAGGGAGTTGGGGGTGGGCGGCGTAGTTTTGCGCTGGTTCACCTCCTTCCTCCAAGGCCGCTGCCAGTCGGTGGTAATAGGAGAGGAGAGATCTGACCCTCGGCCCCTCTTGTGTGGGGTGCCGCAGGGTTCGGTTCTCTCTCCTCTCTTATTTAACATCTACATGAAACCGCTGGGCGAGGTCATCCAACACCATGGGATGAGGTATCATCAGTATGCGGATGATACTCAATTGTACATCTCCATCCCTGGTGAAGTAAGTGATGCAGTGACCACCCTGTCCCAGTGCCTGGGGGCTGTGAGGGCCTGGATGGGGAACAACAGGTTACAATTGAACCCTAGCAAGACTGAGTGGCTGTGGATTGATGGCCTAGCGTCTTCTGGGAAATTATCATCTTTGGTTCTTGATGGGGTAGCACTGCCCCATTCGGAACCGGTGCGGAACTTGGGGGTCCTTCTAGACTCACGACTCCTGCTCGAAGAGCAGGTGGCAGTCGTGGCTAGGAGGGCTTTCACACAACTTCGGTTAGTGCGCCAGTTACGCCCATTCCTGGATTGCGACACCCTCCGAACAGTCACTCATGCTCTCGTCATCTCCCATGTAAATTATTTCAATGCGCTCTACATGGGGCTACCCTTGAAGACTATCCGGAAGCTTCAGCTGGTGCAGAATGCGGCCGCGTGAGCAATTTTGGGTGCACCAAAATCTGCACATATAACACCTTTGCTCCGCGAGCTGCATTGGGTGCCATTCTGCTTCTGGGTACAATTCAAGGTGTTGGTTATTACCTTTAAAGCCCTACATGGCATGGGGCCAGAATACCTGAGGGACCGTCTTATCCCCATTTTATCGACCCGCCCCACCAGGTCATTCAGAGAGGGCCTGCTACGAACCCCATCAATTAAAGAATGTCATCTGATGGGGTCGAGGAGGCGGGCCTTCTCTGTGGCAGCGCCCACACTGTGGAACATCTTACCCCCAGAGTTGAGGCAGATCTCCTCCCTCCCGACCTTTAGGAAAGAGCTGAAGACCTGGTTCTGCCGCCTAGCACGGGAAGGAGGAAAGGATAGTTCCTCATGGGGGTGGTTAATTCCTTAATTTATTGTCCTTCGTTTTAATTCCATCTCCATCTGGATTTATAATTATCTATTAATTTATATACTGTACATTGATGTTTTATATTCTGTTTTATTCCATTTTATTGTAAACCGCCCAGAGTTCCCCATTGGGGGAGATGGGCGGTTATATAAATTTAATTAAATAAAATAAAATAAATAAATTCATGTCAGGGAAAGGGATTAATATGGTCAGCTATTTTCATGTGACTGCTAGTAGAAGCATTGGCTAATCTCTCTTCTAGTCCCACCTTAGGCATGAAAGCTGGCTGGATGACCTTGGGCCAGTCCCCATCTCTCAGACCTAGGAAGGAGCGAATGGCAAACCAGGAGGCTGAGAGTTCTAGTCCTGCCTTAGGCATGAAAGCCGGCTGGGTGACCTTGGGCCAGTCCCTGTCTCTCAGCCCTAGGAAGGAGCCAATGGCAAACCAGGAGACTGTGAGTTCTAGTTCCACCTTAGGCATCAAAACCAGCTGGGTGACCTTGGGCCAGTCGCTCACTCTCAGCCCAACTCACCTCACAGGGTTGTTGTTGTGGGGAAAATAGGAGGAGGAAGGAGTATTAGGTATGTTCGCCACCTTGAGTTATTTATAAAAATAATAAAGGCAGGATAAAAAGTAAATAAATAAATAAGCACGGAATACTGCAGTTATGTTTTCTGATCAAAAGGAGGAACTACTGTGCATACTGGAGAGGGGTTTGCCAAAAAATAGAGAAAATTTCTCATGATTCATTAAAATAATGTCCAAAGACATTTGATCTTATTTAAAAAGTATGTTTCTCTTCAAAACAGAGATTCTCATGTTTCCATATTGGAGAAATTTGTATACAGAAGATTTGTAGATTGGATAAAATTGCATAAATGTGCATCTTAAGAAAAATAAACCTGAAGATACATCTGAATATTCATACAGAGAAGGCAGACTAATGTTGAAATAGATAAGGGATAAGCAGAATTATTAGATTGCCAACATTCTCTGGATCATGGAAAAAGCAAGAGAGTTCCAGAAAAACATCTACTTCTGCTTCATTGACTACGCTAAAGCCTTTGATTGTGTGGATCACAACAAACTGTGGCAAAGTCTTAAAGAGATGGGAGTACCAGACCACCTTACCTGTCTCCTGAGAAACCTGTATGCGGGTCAAGAAGCAACAGTTAGAACCGGACATGGAACAACCGATTGGTTCAAAATTGGGAAAGGAGTACGACAAGGCTGTATATTATCACCCTGCTTATTTAACTTATATGCAAAGTACATCATGAGAAATGCGGGGCTGGATGAATCACAAGCCGGAGTTAAGATTGCCGGGAGAAATATCAACAACCTCAGATATGCAGACGATACCACCCTAATGGCAGAAAGTGAAGAGGAACTAAAGAGCCTCTTGATGAGGGTGAAAGAGGAGAGTGTAAAAGCTGGCTTGAAACTCAACATTAAAAAAACTCAGATCATGGCATCTGGTCCCATCACTTCCTGGCAAATAGAAGGGGAAGAAATGGAAGCAGTGACAGATTTTATTTTCTTGGGCTCCAAAATCACCGCAGACGGTGACTGCAACCATGAAATTAAAAGATGCTTGCTCCTTGGGAGGAAAGCTATGGCAAACCTAGACAGCATATTAAAAAGCAGAGACATCACCTTGCCGACAAAGGTCCGTATAGTTAAACCTATGGTTTTCCCAGTAGTAATGTATGGCTGTGAGAGTTGGACCATAAGGAAGGCTGAGCGCTGAAGAATTGATGCTTTCGAACTGTGGTGCTGGAGAAGACTCTTGAGAGTCCCTTGGACTGCAAGGAGGTCAAACCAGTCAACCCTAAAGGAAATCAACCCTGACTGCTCATTGGAAGGACAGATACTGAAGCTGAAGCTCAAATACTTTGGCCACCTAATGTGAAGAGAGGACTCACTGGAAAAGACCCTGATGCTGGGAAAGACTGAAGGCAAAAGGAGAAGGGGACGGCAGAGGATGAGATGGTTAGATAGCATCACCTATGTAATGAACATGAATTTGAGTAAACTCCGGGAGACAGTGGAAGGCCTGGCGTGCTATGGTCCATGAGGTCACGAAGAGTTGGACACGACTAAACTACTGAACAACAACAACAAAAGCAGAATTAAAAAGTGAGAAATTGATTCATCCATCTCTAACCTTTAAACAGCCTATAACACTTTCAAGTCAACATTTTGAATTTCATTTCAAGTCAACATTTTGAATTGTGCTAAGAAGATAATTGGAATCCTGTGAATTTCTTCCAAAATGGACAAGGAATATGAAATATATTCTGTGCCAATTGCATTCTCTCCGTCTCTCTCTCTCTCTCTCTTTCTTCCCATGTTTCTTGAATTGTTGGCTTTTCTCCACCCCATGCATAGGTAACAAGTTCACAAAAATTGGAAATAATCTATTTATATTTAATGCTTCAGTAAGGCAGAATAGCAAATGAGCTTAATGCGTAAACATGTTCAGGTTTGCTGACCAGGCTCATCTTTCTGCCCCAATAGTGACTACCCTTTGGAGGGACAGCTAAGGATGGAACCCTGTTCTATAATTGTGGTATGTCTGCATGATTCAAGGTTGTCTTAGCAGATGAGAGCTGAACTTTTCTAGATTCAGAAGCTAAAGAAGTGTCAGCTCTCCAAGGTTAGTCCTTGGATTGAGCAAGCTCTTCATTAAATTCCAGGGCTGTAGACCTGATGTGCAAGTAACACACACACACACACACACACACACACACACTACTCTGTAAGAACATAGTGGCAAGCTACCTTCATAGAGTTTCCAAGAAAATCTACATGGGTGTATCCATGAAGTAACCAGGTAGCAAATTTGATCAAAAAGATTTATTTAAGGTTACAAATTTCCTGGTCTACAGGTATAGATTAGACTTTTCCTTTTCCACCTCTGTCTCAACATGTGGAGAGTAATATGGCTAGCCAACAGGAATGTAACAGAAAGGGAACATAATAAAAACATCAACCTCTCTCTCTTCTACCATATTTAATAGATAATATACCTAGATATGCAAGCAGTTAGTCCCAACAATTCACCTCACCCAAGTTATTAGCCAAACTTTAAAGAGGAGCAGAGTGGAAGTAGGAAGATCACAAAGTCTTGAATCTATCCAGGACATTTCATACCCACAGCAGAAAATCACAAGGGTATTTCCTATAGTGGTTAAAGAAGAAGCCTATAAAATAAGCAATTTACATCCCCTGTCTTTTACTTGGGTTCTAGAATCTGGCTCTGGAGACAGATAGGCTAATTCATCTTATTTATTTTATTTATTTATTATTTAAATTTATATGACTGCCCATCTCCCCCAACCGGGGGACTCTGGGCGGCTTACAATAAAATCTTTCTACTCTAACAGTTCCGTTGCTTCATGGAATAAAAATATGTAAATGGAAAACTCATTTCAAACACATTGGAAACTTCTATGTCTTAAAAATGCATATGCGCTTACAAAAACTTGACTTGGTCATATTTCTGTATATGATGTGGATGAACTGTCATTTATGCCACTTACTGCTTTAAGTTTTCTTTAAGGAATGTAGCCAAGGTACTAAGGTTTCATTGGTTGAAATAAATAAAAAGCCCAGGATTCAGGTAAACATGCAAAGAAATTAAGCTATACCCCACACCCCTGATCGTTCCTCAGTGTTTACCTATCTTAATTAAAAATAGGTCTCTTGGTATCTGCCTTGGCTTAGAGTTATGGATCTTTCTAATACTGCAGACCACATTTGAACTTTGATATCAAACTCTTTGGAAGAATGTACCATTTTAATATCAACTCGTTTCTTGACAGACAACTTGACAAGGAATATCCTATAGTGGAAATGTTGAAGAAAACTGTCATTGAGGCATTTTGAGTCCAGACAAACAATAGTGATATTATAAAGAAGGTCACTTACTGTGAGTTTTGGAATTAAAACTTATCCAACGGTGTACCTATTCTACCATGTGTGGTGAAAGCCATTTATTGCTGCTTTCCAGTATCGGGAAAGAAAAAAGTTCATGCTGTCATTGATTGACCTTTAAAAAGAAAAATGTAGCAGGCTTATGGGTAATAAGAAAACAATGATTTCTTTTCTCTTGTAAGATAGCCGACTTTCTCCATTAGGGCCTATGGCATGGTTTCACATTTTAAAAAAATCTGTCATAATGAAAGGATATTACTATCATGCCTATCTTCTTGGTAAACATGAGTTGGTTAAGTAACAGAAGTCCTTCTTCACAGTAATTAATTATCCAGAGGCCTGCTGATCAACTGTTCTGGTAGCCTCTTGGCAATCTGTATTTTACTTTGTAGATTCTCGACCAGTCTGTGCAAGATTATTTTTGCCTACGTCCTAAATATGTGTTCCTGTGTATCCATCTGCAATGGCAATTTAAAACTGCTACAAAGGTAACCTTTGAGAGTATTTTAGGGTACTACAGTACTGTCACTGTTGGCAGACTTGTTCCATAGACCTTGAAAAACATATTTCTTTGTCTCACTCACATATCCATTGCAGATGTAGCATTCCTGTACTTCTAACCATGAAGTAACAGATTAGATGTACTGTAGCTTGCGTATTCTCCTTCCTTCCTTCCTTCCTTCCTTCCTTCCTTCCTTCCTTCCTTCCTTCCTTCCTTCCTTCCTTCCTTCCTTCCTCCCTCCCTCCCTCCCTCCCTCCCTCCCTCCCTCCCTCCCTCCCTTCCTTCCTTCCTTCCTTCCTTCCTTCCTTCCTCTCTCCCTCCCTTCTTTCCTGTCTGTCTCTCTGTTTGTCCCCAAGAGGTCAGTCTCAAAGATAATCTTAATTCCTTCCATTTGCCCTCTTGCATAAAAATGTCTCCTTCTCTTCCCTTGATGAAATCGTACCAAAGGCAACAACAAAACTGTTTTTCTACTGCTGTACAAACACTGCACATGTAAATGCTGGCAACCCAAAGGTGGAAAAGCAAGGAGAGAAAGAAATTAATTTCTGCACTGCCTACAGCTGTTGACATTTAAAAGCAATGGGTTCTATGTTCTGTTCCTAAATGGAGAAAGGCATCAAGGAGTGTCTGTTACAATTCCAAAAACTGTAATCAGAATTGTTGCCATTGTTGTTAGGAACAGCTGCCTTTTGATTCTACTCACCGAGATGGGGGTGTGCCTCTGTTGTCAGATTGCAAAGACTCATGTGATTGCTGGCAATAAAAAAAAAAAAGGTAAAAGTTCCCCCCACACATTTGTGCAGTCGTGTCCGACTCTAGGGGCCGGTGCTCATCTCCGTTTGTTAGCCGAAGAGCCAGCGTTGACCGAAGACGCTTCCACGGTCATGTGGCCGGCATGATGCATGCGGAACGCTGTTACCATCCCACGGAAGTGGTACCTATTCATCTACTTGCATTTGCATGCTTTCGAATTGCTAGGTTGGCAAGAGCTGGGGCGAGTGCGGGAGCTCACTCCGCACGCAGGGCTAGGGATTCGAACCTCCGAACTTGTGATCTTCCGATCGACAAGCCTGGTGTCTTACCTGCTGAGCCACCACGCCCCTGGATTTGCTAGCAATAGGTAAAGGTAATTTGCATACTGAACTACAAGTTAAATGGATTATCTGCAGTAGACAGATACAACACATATGTTTCATTGTGAGTGTTTTAACTCTTGTCTCTCCCTCTTGTTCAGTCTCTGTCGCCAAGCTCTATGCTGTTTGTTGAAGTTGCTTTTGATAAAATCCTAAGAAATGACAAGGTGGTACAAACAAAGGAATTTCATAATGAAAGGAACCTTTAAAAAAACAGTGCATCTAAATGTACTGGAGCGATGCTAGAAAAACACCATTAAGTTCAGCTCAGGCTTAGAAGAGAAGGAAGACAACATCAAGAGTTCAAGGACAGAGGCTGCAAAATTCCCTGGAGATCCAGGTTCCCATGCAGAACCTCACCAATCTATATCCACAGATCCTGAACTAGCGCTAATCTAATCAAGAAAGAACAGCACCATATGTGGAAACTCAATGGATTGAGCAATGCTGAATGTGGGATTGCAAAATCAGACTCCCCCGGACACTAACCCACTCTCAGCCATCAATGTTCCCTGAAAGATGCTTCACCATCTTCCAATTCAACTTATTTCACAGGCTTATTCTGGAGGAAAACATTGGAGGATGGATCTGTAGCTTGAATCATGTCAACTGGATTTCTGTTTTCTCAGTGGAAACATTTCGCTCCTTATCCAAGGAGCTTCTTCAGTCTGAGCAAAGTTAGTAAGGGAATCCTTAAATATGTTTCTAGGGTGGCTGGGTGACCTTGCACCTGGGGCTAGGTCATGGTTATATTGAGATGTTATTTTAAGTCCTTTTATCATCTAAAGGAGGATCGTTAAGATCACCATGCTGCTGTTGAGCTTGTGAAATGGTCTTAATCTTCCTAGGCACAGAAGACAAAGCAGGGAGGAAGATGGGGGAAAGATTGTGCCTGAGGCCCCCACCTCTATTCAAGGAAGGATTTTCCAAGTTGGCATAAATGGATTCCTTGACCCCTCTCTCAAACCACCTATCTTTTCTGTCTAAAATGTGAACATTAATGTCCTCAAATGAGTGTCCTTTTTCCTTTAGATGAAGATAAACTGCTGACTCTGGTCCTGTGGTGTTACTTCTCCTGTGTTTAGCCATCCTCCTGTACAAAAGTTGTTTGGTTTCTCCAAATTGGAGAAAATTTGAGGATGGAGTGTGGTCTACAGCACCTTGAACTCCTGGATAAAACATGAGATATATGAGCAATACATTAACAAATAAATAAAAGGGGCATAAACTGACAAGCCCCCACTGGATCTGGAGGAGGATAATTTATTGATTAGATACATAGCTTGCTAAACAGATTGTTGCAAACATTTGGAACCACCCACTTCGTTGTTCCATCATGTTAAAACTAACTTCTTCTTAAGAGAGCAGACTGTGTGACTTATGCTTGTCTGGTGACTACGTGGTCATTTGAATCTTTCATACTTTTAAAGAACCATTGGCTGCAATGCTTGGACCTACCTGACTGGACTTGGCTTACCCTGTTCATTTACTCCTGTATTGTGGATAGATCTTCATGCTAACTACATGGACTCCTTGGCTATGCCATCTCAACAGCATTTGGAAAGAATTAGCATCTCAGTCATTCAGAACCAGGGTGAAGGGCATTTTTTTCCTATTGGCCAGATTTATATGTGGAGTCCTTGGTGCTCTCTGAGCCTTGTTGTTTTCTTGCAGACGTTTCATTGCCAGGCTAGGCAACATCTTCAGTGCGATTTATATGTATTTCATTAGACGGTGATATAGTTGGGAGAATGTGCAAATCCAAACAGTATTAATTATTTTGCAAAAGCCCACATTGAAGCTATCAGATATTAAGTTACTAATTGGTATTACTTCATATACCATAAAAATAACTCTGAAAAATGTAAATTAAAAGCATGCATTAGAAAGAAAAACTTATCTTTTGTATGCAAGGAAGAGTAGAAGGATTTTTCAGAAAGCAGTTAATTCATTCCTTCTATAAATATTCAATATTCTCATTGTTGTCAGCAATGTACTGATGGCAGCGGACATAACATTTTTCAGCTTCCCCCCCCCCCCGTGTTATTTAGTTCTACCATTTCTCATTAAATAGCCTTTGAATACCTCTCTTGAAGTTTCCTTTCAGCAAATAGCAATGGAGAACCTCCTTGGCATTCTAATCAATGAGATACAGAGTATTTTAGCAGCCACAAAGAGCAAATCTTCTTTAAAATGAGACTTATTGTTCACCCATTCATACTTGTGGCTGAACTCTATGGGCCCTTATCACATTAGAAGCGTGCAGCTTCGGCAAAGGGTAATTGCATCATCAGTCTCTGTTGGTCTGTGTCTACCGTCTTTTAACACAATTGTCCTTTCCATTACTCCCTAGTTTCATTTAATATTCTCTTGGGTTAGCCTCATATGAGCAGTCCTAACGAATTGCCATGGTGCCCTCTTTTAGAGAAAGGCTTGTTCTGTGAATTTATATATTGCTTCAAATAATACTGGATTATTTTCTCTGTTTACCTCAGACACCAAAATGGGATACTTAATTTGCTGTGCAGGGAAATGTTAAACATTGAGTTCAACAGAGCTTTGCAACATGCTGACACGTTTCTTTAATCTCGTACAGGGATTGTTGCTGTTACCAATAACTTGAATTTCCAAAGGTATTCCTGTTTGTATCAATTATAATTAGCATCATCTAAAATATATTGCACTGTTGGAGACAATTTTGGGGGTGGGGGCTTTATGGCACTGATGAACAACCCTTGTTAAAGCATGAAGTACATACAGCACCAATGCCTTTGTTAAAATTATACAAACCTTTTATTATAGAGAGATTTGGACAAATATGTGCCTTAGCTTTCTGTATTTTAAGCATGTCCCAGGAAACATCTCATCTTTGATCCCTGAAATTTATTTGAACTGATGACTCAGATTGTTAAAATTCTGAAGTTAACTTCCTAGAGAGGACCACAAAATTGAAGTGCTTATTCATTGTTTATTTATTTAAAAGATTTATATGGCCACCCATCTTGTAAAATGTAACTCTGGGTGGCTGACAATAGTAAAAACAAGAAAATACAAGAAAAACAAGAGCACAAACCAAGCACCTGATCCATTATCTTTTCCATTAGTCTATATACCATAGTCTGTATGCTGGCTGGGGAATTCTGGGAGTTGAAGTCCACCAAATGACAAAAAACTATTATGCCTTGCAAGGAATTGATGCTTAGCAACATTTCTAACTAATGCAAAACATCACTTAATTCTACTAACTCCTTTCTTTCTTTCTTTCTTTCTTTCTTTCTTTCTTTCTTTCTTTCTTTCTTTCTTTCTTCCTTCCTTCCTTCCTTCCTTCCTTCCTTCCTTCCTTCCTTCCTTCCTTCCTTCCTTCCTTCCTTCCTTCCTTTCTTCCTTTCTTCCTTTCTTTCTTCTGTCTCTCTGGCCTGACACTTGGGCATCTATTTGCGGGGTGGGTGGGTGGGTGGATAGACAACAGGCAAATGATGAATATTTTGCTGCAACATTGTGATGCATATCCCACCCATTACATGCTTGTGAGCAACACCACAACAGAAGTACAAAAGTGGGAAGCTTGCATTGTGATGTCACAAAGCACATTTATTCATGTTGACATTGTGGTTCAATATAGACACCTTTGTCTGGAATAGCAAAGTGACAATAAGTAAATAATAAACCAAACCTGTTGGATGTCAAAGTCTGTATTCCTTTCTTTAATTTTGTTGCAAATGTATTATTTATCAAAGATAAGTCAGCTTACAGGCAATTTAGCATGGGTTAACAATCAAATGCTCACAGCAACAAAGTATTTGACCTCTTAACATCATAATGGAGAAATACATTAATGTACCAAAAAGTTCTGACTAGAAGGGAAGATAATAATTTATGATAAATGCACATACAACTTCCTCTGGGAACAGAAACTACATCCAAAGGAATTGTGTATTAACAGCATGTTAAAAAATGTAAATTGGCTACAGATTGAGTCAACAATTAATACAATAAATCCCTGCCAGATACGATTCTCCATTTCATTCCACCTTCTTGTTGTGCAACCATTGTACCTTAGAGATGGGCTATAAGTTATCTATTCATCTCACATACCAGGGGGGCAGTAAGAATCTAATTTTCTGCATCCAGATAAAAAAATCAAATAAACCACCTAACCTGAAGAAGAAAGATTATTATTATTATTATTATTATTATTATTATTATTATTTATTCCCTTCCTAGAGCAAGATTGCATTAAATAAATCAGAGATTCACTGCAGGTGTAAAATTCATTGGAAACTGCCTATTCTTGTTTGTATACCCTCTAATTCCTCCATTTGTTGTGAGTAATTTGTTAACAAAAACATTGCTGTGTGTATAAAGAAAGCAAGCCTTACAATGTAATTTTATTGTCTTTTCTCATTGAATAAATAATACTGTAGTTAATTGACACAATATTAGGTTGCACTGGATTTTTGACAAGCACAGGCAGGAAGTGGTAAAGTCCAGTATACTATAGTAATGAACATTTGAGTAAGCAGAAGGCTGCAATAGTGTTCTAATTTGAAGAGCATGAAATTCAATAATGACAAACACACAGAGCCTAGCAAATTATTTAAGATATAGGAGCCAGCACAAACACAAGGAAGACAAATGTATAAACATTACATTTGCCCAAATAATCTACATTCTTAACCTAAATCATTGTCATTATTAACATATAAGGTTTGTTTTCAATTTTGGAACTAGAGGATTCAAAACTCCTGACATAGAATAATTTCCATAGACTTTGAGATACACTGCAATAATTTAAGGAGATGAACCTTTTGGAATTCTAGATCACTGGTTTAATAAAAGGTCATTGAGTTACCAAAATTTATCACAAGATACAGGCAAACTCTGATTCTATTGCTTCTGAATTTAACTCTCCATTTGGATCAGGTTTTCCAATGGATATAGTATATACAAAGTCTGAAATAAGCAAGTTACGGTATATGAAAGAAAAAAAAACACAATTTCCTATATTCATAGTATTATAAACAATTCGCTACACACAGAGAATGATGAAAAGTAGAGGTTCTGAGTAAAAATAGAGGAACAGAATAAATAAATGTCAATATAAATGTAATCTACATTCTATGAACAAATCATTGTTTCCACATCATTCCTCAGAAAATAAAATAAAATCAATCGAAGAGAAATAAATAAAATCACCCATTGGAGACTTCCTGGCTTTAAATGACTTTCAAGTAGAGTTTTAGAAGTGGGACTTATGCAAGAATTCATAATGCAAGAAAGTGTGAGCAATTATTGATCATCCCATTGCAATTCAGTAATAGAAACACAATCAAAATTAATAGTAGAAAATCATTGGATGTTAGATCATATCTACCATAACCCTAACCCATATCTACCATAATTATGAAAATGCATATTTTTAATACGCAAAGAAGATTTTTTTTATTGTTGTAGAGTAGAGGCAAGATTGTTATTTGATACACTTAAGAGTTAGTTGTATTAACTGTTCAAATCAAATATGTATTTATATGATCAAAGATCCGACAAACATCCCAAAATATTAACAGCTGTTACTGTTGCAAAGACATGTGAAAACCCCAGGCATAAACATGGGTTGGTAGTCATTGTCTTATGACATCTTTTGGATATTGTGGTCCTTCTATTACTTGGCATGATCTGCTTATTGAGAATCAATTTTCCTGGTTTTATCATTTGGTATCTCTAGTGATTATGTTTTTGAACTGGCTACATATGTGCATCTTGGTTGTTGAAGAATGACACGAGGATCGTTTTAAGAGTTAAAAGAAAGATCTACCATTCATGTCTTTCACCTACCTTACAGAGTAAATTATTTATTTATTTAGTTAGTTAGTTAGTTACTTTCTATCCCGCCTTTATTATTTTTATAAATAACTCAAGGCGGCGAACATACCCAATACTTCTTCCTCCTCCTGTTTTCCCCACAACAGCAACCCTGTGAGGTGAGTTGGGCTGAGAGACAGTGACTGGCCCAAGGTCACCCAGCCGGCTTTCATGCCTAAGGCGGGACTAGAACTCTCAGTCTCCTGGTTTGCCATTGTCTCTTTCCTAGGGCTGAGAGAGAGTGACTGGCCCAAGGTCACCCAGCCGGCTTTCATGCCTAAGGCGGGACTAGAACTCTCAGTCTCCTGGTTTGCCATTGGCTCTTTCCTAGGGCTGGGAGAGAGTGACTGGCCCAAGGTCACCCAGCCAACTTTCATGCCTAAGGCAGGACTAGAACTCTCAGGCTCCTGGTTTGCCATTGGCTCCTTCCTAGGGTTGAGAGAGAGTGACTGGCCGAAGGTCACCCAGCCGGCTTTCATGCCTAAGGCAGGACTAGAACTCACGGTCTCCTGGTTTCTAGCCCGTTGCCTTAACCACTAGACCAAACTGGCTCTCCTTAATTAAAGTATTTTCCACTAGTCTACTGCCTTTCGCCACTTAATCTAAATTCACTCACTTTCATTTTTTTCATTTGGAGAGGTAATATCTTTTGAATCCTGTTTCTTGTGTGAGCTTTTTTGTTTATTTTTTATTTATGGCATTTATATGGCCACCCAACTCAGCAAAGAGATCCTGGGTGTTGTACAAAAAGATCAATTAGAAATAGAAATAATAATATTAAAAAGGCAACATAATACATTTCAATAATGACAAACCAAATAAAACCATACAATGATGACCAGGCTAAAATATACTACAACTTGGCAAATAAGTCTTCCACTTGTCCAGACCCAAAGGCCAGGGGAAAGGACTCGGTTCCCTCTCTCTTGGTTTTCAAGAGAGCACTTGACTTTTTAAATGGGCCTTTGATGCCATGATTATTGTTTTCACCTGCATAGTGATGCTTTTGTGCATGGCATAGAGTAAACTGATTAGGGCACTACATAAATTTTGTTAACAATTGATTAATTAATAATGGGAAGCAAAATCTAATGCTATCTGGAGGAAGACATCATGTTGACCAGACATGAAGTCTTGCTTTTCCCACTGACTCTTCCCTTTCCATTGCCCAACAAATTCAGTCCTCTGTCAAATCTTGTTGCTTCTTCCTTTGTGTAATTCCAACATTATGGCCCTGCTTCACCCCTTCAACTTTCTTCCCCATACTGTGCTTGTCTTATGCGTTCATGATTGATATCTTCAACTCTCTGGTCTTCCATTTTATCATTTCATCCACTCACATCTATCTGACACTCTCATACCAAAGTTAATTCCCTTTCACTTCAAATCTAGCTGCCCAGAGCAATCTTTCTTGAAAAACTTCAACATACTGCCTAATAAACTGGTGGGATTCTATGCCAAGTCACAGGAAATATAATTAACCATAAGTTGAATAACAAATGTATTTTGGTTGGCGATATGTATTATAGACTGTGGTTGTGCAGAGCTTTGGCAGAGCAAGTTTTGATTCAATGGCAATTTGATGAAATCATCCCTTCTGAAATTCTGAAATCAAATTGCTGAATTAATTTGGCACGGTGAATTGAATCAGGTGCGTTTGAATCAATTTGGGAATTTGACTTTTGTGCTTGCACAGGTATCATATTTATCAAATAAAAATGATGATTTGAATTGAGTGAAACTGACTCATTGAATCAAACCAGTACTTTGATCAGATCAGACCTTCAGTGGATCACACATCCGTATTACAATCAGTTCTGGCTCAGGACAGCCAAAAGATGCAGTTTGTAAAAAATATCCTTTTATTACATGGTTTATACAACCGAGCAAGTGTTTGTACTTAATTCTTCAATACACTCAAATTCCTATTGTTAAAAAAGTCTGTGAGAAATGCTGGAGAGATTCAGCCTTCCCTAGATATTTTTCAGGGTATGACCAACTCAATGCAGAAATGCAAGGCACCTCCCACGTGCTAGCATTATGTGGTTGAACCAAAATACTAGAAATTAACTAATGCAAAAACTAAGGTGATTCATCAGTCATATTATTTTTGTCAATGACCAACAAAAACGATTTTTGAAAAACAAAGTCACGTTTAACTTGCCGAATATCAATACAGTTTATATACCACAAAAATTGACTAGAATAAAACAAGCTATAAAATCATATAGGAATACAACTAAAATTATAAATTAAAGAATTTTGGGTGTAGAAAAGCATTATTCAATTTGAATATAACAATTAAATGATTATTTAGAATAATGGAATAGTAAAAT
Organism: Charina bottae; assembly: GCA_023362775.1. Taxonomy (NCBI): domain Eukaryota; kingdom Metazoa; phylum Chordata; class Lepidosauria; order Squamata; family Charinaidae; genus Charina; species Charina bottae. The sequence goes on along the minus strand of JALMGJ010000019.1, from coordinate 5,928,025 downwards.
CACCAACCTAAAATATGGAACCATTATAATGCTAAAATCCATGGAAAAACTGTAATTAATATTAATATTCCTGGGGGGAGATTGGTGGTGGCAAAATTTGAAAAATAAATAAATAAATAAATAAATAAATAAATAAAATATTATATCTAGAGAAAAATGCAGTGATGTAGTGTATAAAGAAGAATACATAAGGGGTGATTATGGTTTAGAAACTAAAAGTTAGAATCCAGTTATAATGACTATTTATCTATGGTGTTAAAATGACTGTGGAAGCTATTAATGAAAATAAGACAGAAGTAAGAATCAATTGACAATAAGGACATGATCCATTGTTATAGAATGGTGACTTATTGGACAACTGCATCTGAAATTATTCCAAACGGAGAATGTCTAAGAGGTTTTTGAAGAAAGTTATGGCATATTATACATACATATTATACATACATATACATATATTATACATATACAGGGGCGCGGTGGCTCAGCGGGTTAAACCACTGAGCCGTTAAGACTGCTGACCACAAGGTTGGCAGTTCGAAACCGCGTGGCGAGGTGAGCTCTCATCACTAGCCCTAGCTCTCTGCCAACCCAGCAATTCGAAAGCTAATATAGCAAGTAGATAAATGGGTACCACTCACGTGGGGCAATTTGCGGGCGTCCATCGGAGGGTCATCCTCGATCCGAGAAAGACCTGGACAGCGGTGATGGTGGCGGAGGATGACAGATCCGGAAAAATAACAGCTTCCTGGACGTCAGCAGCCGGCGCGGAGCGAGGCATTCTGGGACATGTAGTCCGATGCCTGCAGCTGAAGAGCCGGTTCCCTTCCCCTCTCCCTATCGTGCGGTAAAAATTTGTAATGATGTATAATGTATAATTAATATGGAACTGAATGCTGTAAGCCGCCTAGAGTCCTCCAGTAGGGAGGGGATAGGCGGGGTATAAATAGGACAAATAAATAAATAAATAAATAAAATAAAATATTGTACAAACTATGGAGCAGTATTTGGCTATTTTATTTATTTATTTATTTATTTATTTATTTATCAAATTTCTATAACCGCCCATCTCCCCCTCAAGGAGGGACTCTGGGCGGTTCACAACATAATATCAATAAAATACAATAAAAACAACAATAAAAATATAAATACAATAAAAATACAATAAAATCCAAGTGGTAGGTGGTTCTTACAGTGACGCTGAACATATTTAAAATATTTGAGATATTTGAGGCGGCTCTAGGAAATCAGCCATCCCCAGGCTTGACCACTTTCCTTTTTGCCCTAGGCGAGATCACAGACCCAGGTTTTTAATTTTTTTCTGAAGTCCAGGAGTGAAGGGGCCTGTCTTATCCCTGGTGGAAGGATGTTCCATAGGCTATAGTCCTCAAAGTAGAATCAGATTGTTCTGATAGTAAGAATTTGAGATTGAAGGAATCAGTGTGACCACGGTGGTTGGTGATGAGTGGGAATAGTAATTCCTGGTGAGCATCAGCATAATAGGAACATACAGGACAATATAATGTGTTCCAGTGTTTCAATTGCCCTTCTGCCACCCAGGCACAATCTCCACTCAAAAGGGATGTTCTGGTATCTCCCCTCAATGACTACTGTTGGAAGGGCATTGAATCTAGCCAAACTAAGGTGATTGTGTTTACTAAGTAGCATATTAAACTCCCTCATATTTGGTCAATGAACAACATCCAAATTGAGCAGATAAAAGCCTTTAAAGTCCTAGGTATCTATTTACCTTCACCTTTATCTATTTACAGTTATCTACCTCCTAGAAATTTCAGTCCTCAAAGTTTGTCCTCCATGCACAACATACTTCTAACACAATAACCAGCTACAGAAAATGGTATATGTCTGTTGCAATGAAACTTTTCAAAACTAAAGCACTAAGCCTTTTGCTGTAGGACACTTACTGCTGTGTGTATAAAGATAGCCTTGTAGAAGCAGGTCAGTCCAAATTTCGGAGAACTCTGCTTCAAGTTCCTCACTCAGCTGCAAATGCATTTCTCTGGTTAGAACTTGGATGTGTCTTTGTTGAGGCTCATCTGAGGCTCTGCTGGTTAAAATACTGGCTCAAACAAAGTATTGGTGGTGAGTCCCCAATCCAACTTGTACTGATATAGTATAATTCCCTGTAGAAAAAGCAAATAATATCCTGTCTGGTCTAATGTGGACTCTGCCTTGACATCTGTCTATGCTGGGCTTGAGCAAAGCCAGTAGTAGTGATGTTCCACAGAGACTTTTTGATCTTGATATATGAAGCAATAGATTTAACACCTCAAACCTCTGCTACAATGAGCCTGTGTATCCACCTTTCACTATTTCCAAATATTTTTTATCATACTTTTGCACCCTCATATAAGAGGGTACTCATGCTGGCATGCTTAGATGCTCTGCCTCTCATGGTATTGACTGAGAGATTCAATAATGTCCCCTATCCAGAGCAATTATATATATGTTCACACAATGAAATGGAGACAGCACATGTTCTTTTGAAATCTTCTATATGCCTACAAAAATCAGAATCATGCAAGCCACGGCATTCCCTGTGACTTTAAAGAAGCAGGATCAGAAGAATATTGATGCTTTTGAACTCTGGTGTTGTAGAAGACTCCTGAGAAGATCATGGACATCCAAGAAAACCATACAATTGATCATCAAACAAATCAACCCAGAGTTCTCACTTGAGGCACAAATGACCAGTCTCAAATAATCCTACTTCAGACACATTATGCAAAAACCTAGATCTCTGGAGAAGGCTCTAATGCTGGGAAAGGTGGAAGAGAAGAGAGGAAAGGATGACCAGCAGCAAGTGGGATGGACTCAGTTATGGAGGCAATGAGTGCACCATTGTTAGACATGAAAGACCAGGTTAGGGATAGATTGTTATGGAGAAAATCTATCTATGTGGTCACTAGGAGTTGAAGATGACTTGATGGCACATAATCAATCAATCAGTCAATGTATCCATCTTGGGGAACAGAGTTATATTCTCTTCTAATCACAAATTACCTCAATCAATCCCAATGGGCAATTGTATGCTTCTCATTCAATGACCACGACCATGAAGTCTCTAAGAAGGTGGCCACATTTTGTGTTATAAGTCAGAAACCCTTGGGTCTGAATCTAACAAGGGCAGGCTTAGCTTCTGCTGTAAATATACTTTTATCCTGCATGTTGTATCTTTATGCTGTTGTTTCTTCTTTGGTCTACGGCTGTAAATTCCTTTATAAATAAATAACAGTCAAAATTTATCTATGGATCTGCATTCGCACTGCGATTTGGAGATAAATGTACAATAGACCCAACTCCTATGTGCTGGGCTGTAAAATCAAGGCACTCCCCTTCTGATGTTAATAGATCCACTAAAAATGTTTCTCTCACATTTTTCAGAGTATTCTATGGTCTTGAGGCAAGTAGGGGGTTAGCAAATAAAGGATATATGGTTCCAGTTTTATGAACATTGATGCCTGCAAGCTACATAGTGACAAATGGTCAGGAATTTAGCTTCTGAGTTGAGCTTATTAAGCTAGCCTTGCTCCAATGTTGCAAAGTGTTTACACAAATGACCTCCCCATCTATCATCCAGGGCAAGACTTATTCTAATTTTCCTGGCAGTGAAACCTGAAATCCTTTGTGAGTCATTTATCACCCTTATTAAAATGTTCTGTTGTGGATTAGAATAGCAATTTAGCATTATTTCCCAGCACTCATCCAAAGGCTTATTCGTTCAGCCCCAGAATTTGGATTTCTAAAATGTGTGTCTTTGCAAAGATATTGAGCTTTTGGTTAGGAAAGGAGGGACTGGCATTTGAAATTTGGCTCTGTGCATCTTGATGATCAAATCTCTCTGGCTTAATTCTGCATTTAAATCTGTCCTGGATGCTTCATACTTCATAGTTTCAAATGTTTGTGTTAACTGGATTCAATTATCTTTGATTGGTCAATCAGTAAGTTTTTGAGTATGTGCATACAACAGCCTCCAGCCTCAGAGTCAGCGTTTGATAATATGCATAGACTCTCAACATGCCTTTCTAACATGCCTACAGTATCCATACATACCCATTATGATGTTCTCTTTTAAGAGAAGCAAAGTATAGAAAAGGACTAAGACATACTCCTGTGCCAAATAAATTAAAGGCATATGGTAATAAAAATATAAGGAAACACCACAAAATCTAGTTTACACCAACACCTTCTACTACACCTCTCTGTATCTTTCTACTGCAACCATCCTTGCTTTATGTCCATACATGCCTTTTGTTCTAATGTCTCTCTTTCTGAAGCTCTCATCAGCTCTATCCAAACACAGATTTCTCATTCCTCCCCTTCCTCTTGACCCATTCATTCTTCCTTTTCCATTTGTTTTGTGATTCAGTTTCATTCCTACTTTGTATATGACCAAACCACTTCTGTGTACTTCTTCTATCCTGGTCACTCACTTTTGTACTCGGTCCTCATTCATTTAGCACTCATTCATCCTTCACCCCATCTCTTCTCTCTTTACTTTGCACATTTCTCAACTATGCTGGTCTTTGACCGTAATAAAGATTTGACTTGATTTGACTCAACTAGCCCATTCCCTCTGCATTCAACTCTTTTTCTGTTCACCAGCCATATCCAACTTTCACTTCCATATGACAGAATGGGCCGAAGCACCTTCTTAAACACAATGGTTTCTCAGATGTGCCACTTGATCATCATGTTACTATAATCAATGCAGGCACCTCACATCCCATCTGTGAGAATGTCCCTGAAATCTTCTTTCCAGGAATTTTCACAGGAGGGGTGTGGTGTTCTTGCACTGATATTCATGACAAGATGCCTAGTGGGTACATTTGAGATTTACATCCACAGTGTCTGGGAACAGGATACCAAGAGAAAACACTTTCATGAAAGGAAGATTTTCATGAGACTGAAATATTCTGTGCAGTTTTAATTTCTTGCTTTATTTATTTATTTATTTATTTATTTATTTATTTTGTATAGCCTCCCATGTCAAACCAGTGACTCTGGGCAGTGAACAATCATAAAAACAATTAAACAATTAAACACAGTACAAAAAGATTAATTTACATAAGGGTAAAGGTAAAGTTAAAGGGGCATGGTGGCTCAGCAGTTAAGATGCCAGGCTTGTCAAATGAAAGATCGCAAGTTCGGAGGTTCGAATCCCTAGCCCCGCGTGACGGAGTGAGCTCCCGCACTCGCCCCCGCTCTTGCCAACCTAGCAATTCAAAAGCATGCAAATGCAAGTAGATGAATAGGTACCACTTCGGTGGGTAGGTAACAGCGTTCCGCACGCGTCATGCGGCCACATGACCGCGGAAGCATCTTCGGACAACGCTGGCTCTTCGGCTAACAAACGGAGATGAGCACCGGCCCCTAGAGTTGGACACGACTGCACAAATGTGCGGGGGGAACCTTTACCATTACTAAGGTAAAGTTAAAAAAGCAAGTGATATCTGCTGAACAGGGACTGGATTTTCTGCTCTCTTTCCCTTATCTAATGATTAGTATGTGTGTGTCAACAGGCAATCTTCTAAATCCTTGACAAATGATACAGCTTGCTACTAAGAGTGCTTCTGGATAAATAAAAACATTTCCATTAGGAAAAGAAAAAGTATGGTTACTTATTTGCTTAATTTATATGGATAAAACTCAAATCTCCAGGTTCCTAGGTACTACATGAATGCAAGTCTCAAGAAGAGTGAAGTATCTAGATATATTTTTCTTTGCTGTTGAAACAAAAGAAATTGTACATTTTCCTGTCAACTCCCTTTAAGCTAATATCACTAGATATCAGCAAAATATTTAATCATACAATTGTATGAATTATAATAGAATCTTAATGAGAACGCTGAGCAGGAGAAACGAGAATTTCTAGAAGGAATTTCCTCTCTTTAAGCTTTTTTTTCCCTGTAGTTTTAAAATTAAATCTTGGCTGAAGAATGAACTCTCATGGATGGGAGAAATTGTTTCTTTTTATGAAGCTATCAAAAGCTAAAATGTTAGTTAGAAATAGATGATACATTTGACCAGTAAAAATATTTGTGTTTTGGACCTCATGAATTGATAGAACAATGCCAAACATATGTATATAGTGAAATTTGCCATATATGCAATTTTGCAATACAGTTTTCTATTTAAAAGATAAAAAATGTGTATATTGGGGATAATGCACGAACACACACAGAAACATATAATTAGGATAAAGTACGGACAAATTGCATTTTATTATGAAAAATACCCCCAAGGAAAATTACTGCATATACAAAAAGAGAGCCAGTTTGGTCTAGTGGTTAAGACTCCAGGCTAGAAACCAGGAGACTGTGAGTTCATGCCTTAGGCATGAAAGCCGGCTGGGTGACTCTGGCCCAGTCTCTCTCTCTCAGTCCAACTCACCTCACAGGGTTGTTGTTGTGGGGAAAATAGGAGGAGGAAAGAGTATTAGGTATATATAAATAATAACTACCTTGAGTTATTTATAAATAAATATTAAGGGCGGGATAATATATGTAAGAAAGAAGGCTGAACAGCACCTTTTAATGTGTAAAATGAACCTCTGTGCAAAGTTGAAACCAACAGACTCAGCCAGATCAAGACTATTGAAAGGAGGGGAGCTGTGTTAGTCTATGTTAGCCAAAAATCAGGAGGAGTTTGATAATACCTTTTCAGACTAAAAAATTTTATTAAAAGGCATAAGCTTTCAGCTCACTTCATCAGACTCCTTCTGATTTCCAGGTCAAGACTGCAGTTAATTTGATAATATTATAACAATGGACCATAATACCTATTTTCAGGTATTTTCATACCTATTTTTTCTTCCCGAACATTTTTATTATAGACACAGATTGTAAGATACCTCCCCTTCCCTCTCCCTCTTCTTTTCAGTTGGGGGAAAATTAACACAGATAGATTATATTTGTTGTTATTTATTCATTCAGTCGCTTCCGACTCTTTGTGACTGAGATTATATACAGACTATATAGGATTTGCTATAACTTTCCTTCCCCTCAACTTCTCCTCTCTCCAAAACATCAGATTCTCTCCTCCTCCTCCTAAATACTTAAAAGTGTAGCCTTTCTAATTCATTAGAAGAGAGGAAGGGAATAGATTCTTGCCACACCTTGCCTACATAGAAATTCAGTAAAAATGGGAGTTACCAGGAATGTCTGATCTTCTGCCAAAAGAAACAGCATCATTTTGCATTATCACTCTTGGTTTAGGTTGCATTAATGGAGTTGGGTTGCAAAAAGTGTTATATCACAATGGGTTTATAGTGTTTTTGATTGCTAGTAGATTCAAACCTGGCAGCTCATCAAAACTGAGAGAAGGTTTTCCTCTTTGCAGATGCTTCTCTAGAACTGGGCCACAGCTGTGGTAGATCGTCTAACTTAAGAACTGTGAGAGTTTCAATGAATTATTTGCCATGTCAATTTGAAAACAGTAGCCTTCCTTTCTTTAATAAATAAATGAAAAGTTTCATACCAGTCTTCCACTGCTGTATCATGGTTCTCTTTGGCATGATGTTCTCTGTTTTATGGCCACTGTTGCCTTAATTCCCTATAGTTGATTGATACAGCGGGAACAACACTGAAAGCCAAAGAAAGTTGGATGGACTATTTGAGATCAATGGGTGCTTATTGATAATGTACTCCATTGTTGGCAGCTAAGTTTTTCTTAGTTCAGGATTTTAAGATGGGGATAGAGAAGAAGAATAGGACACGTGTTGGGCTAAGAATCCTTGCATATAAATCTGGATTCAAGAAAGAGATTCTCAAGATGCTCACAGATAATTCTTAGTTGCAAGTCAAGGTAAGGCAGGTTGAAGGGTTGGTATAAATCTGGAAAGCAGGATGACTACCCCAAATGGGTACTAATTCCTCTGTTGAAGATGTCCTGATCTTCTGCTACATTGCCTTGCATCTAGAGGAAGAACAGATTCCAGCAATTCTTCCACTCCAGCTTTGATGTCTTTGAGAGAAGTGGTCAACTACAGCACTTCCCTGATAGCCAACTGTGGTTTCTTGCAAGTCTTGATTCTGAAGAAGTACCAAATCCTCTCCATCAGAGGAGATATGCATGACCAGGTATGGAAAAAGACATCTGCATGTCAGCATTAGTAATCTATTAACTACTTCTGCTTTCTTGCTTGCTCTTTTTATTTACTAGTCATGAGTGTTTGTTTTATTTTTTATAAACAATGGTCTTGTTTGTCCATTGCAACCCATGAACCCAGCCAATCAATCAATCTTACCACCTACCAGCTAGCTGTCAGTAGACAAGATGTGCAAGAATCATGGCTTTAATTGTCATTTTTAAAGTGTCATGATTTATTAAAAAATGTTGCAAAGAAGATGAAGCTGTGCCTTATTTTCTGTTGAACATAAGCTTGGCCATTTTGGCTAGGAAGTTGCATCTAGCTGATTTTATTTATTATTTTATTTATTTTTTCAAATTTATTCCCCGCCCATCTCCCATGCAAGGGACTCTGGGCGGGTTACAATAAATAAAATTTAAAAATTATACAAAATATCTCACAAGCATAAAATAAATAAAATAAAATCCAAGATGGATTAGGACCCGCAGAATGGATCATGGGGCTACGGGGCCAGCCAACCCCAGGAGGCACTACCACCTCCGTCGTCCCAGGCCAGGTGGCAGAGCCAGGTCTTAAGGGCCTTCCGAAAGGCCAGGAGGGAGGGGGCCAGTCTCACCTCCGGGGGCAAGATATTTCATAAGGCGGGCGCTATCGCAGAGAAGGCACGCCTCCTGGACCCTGCTAGATGGAATTCTCTTGTTGAGGGGGTCCGAAGCATGCCCTCTCTGCATGCACGGGTGGGGCGGGCCGACGTTATCGGGACGAGACGGTCCCTCAGGTACCCTGGTCCTATGCCATGTAGGGCTTTAAAGGTAATCACCAACACCTTGAATTGGACCCGGAAGCAAACTGGCACCCATTGCAGCTCGCGTAGCAGAGGTGTCACATGTGCCGATCTCCTGGCACCCATAACTGCTCGCGCCGCCGCATTCTGCATCAGCTGAAGCTTCCGGATACTCTTCAAGGGTAGCCCCATGTAGAGCGCATTACAATAGTCTATACGGGAGATGACAAGGGCGTGAGTAACTGTTCGGAGGGCCTCCCGATCCAGGAAAGGGCGTAACTGGCGCACAACTCAAAGCTGTGCAAAGGCCCTCCTGGCCGCGACTGCCACCTGCTCTTCGAGCAGCAGTCGCGAGTCCAGGAGGACCCCCAGATTCTGCACTGGATCCGACTGGGGTAGTGCAACCCCACCCAGAACCAAAGATGACAACTTCCCAGATCCAGGGGGGCCATCAATCCACAGCCACTCTGTCTTATCAGGGTTCAGTTGAAGCCTGTTGTTCCCCATCCAGACCCCCACAGCCTCCAGGCACTGAGATAAGGCATTGACCGCATCACTTACTTCACCCGGGACGGAGATGTATAACTGGGTATCATCAGCATATTGGTGATACCTCATCCCGTGGTGACGGATGATCTCGCCCAGTGGCTTCATGTAGATGTTGAATAAGAGAGGAGAGAGAACCGACCCCTGTGGCACCCCACAAGTCAGGGGTCGCGGGTCAGCTCTCTCCTCCCCTATCAACACCAACTGGGAACGGCCCTGGAGAAAGGAGGTGAACCAGCGCAAAACCACACTGCCCACCCCAAACTCCTCGAGCCGCCCAAAAAGTATACCATGGTCGACGGTATCGAAAGCCGCTGAGAGATCTAATAGAGCAAGGATGGACACACTCCCTCCATCCCGCTCTCGCCAGAGATCATCCATAAACGCGACCAATGCGGTCTCTGTCCCATATCCTGGCCTGAAACCTGACTGGAAGGGGTCTAGATAATCCGTTTTCTCCAGAATCCTCTGGAGTTGCAACACCACCACCTTCTCAACCACCTTTCCCAAAAAGGGAAGGTGGGAGACTGGGCGAAAATTGCCCAGGATTGTAGGGTCCAGGGAATGTTTCTTGAGGAGGCGGTGCACCAGCGCCTCCTTAAAGGCAGCCGGGAACACTCCCTCACTCAAGGACAAATTAATCATCGCCTGGACCCAGCCACATGTCACCTCACTAGCTGATTTCACCAGCCAGGAGGGACATGGGTCAAGCTGGCATGTGGTGGCGTTTACAATCCGGAGGATCCTGTCTACTTCATCAGGCACAACAGGATCAAACTGTTCCCATGTAAAATGGTAAGTACGAGCCTCTGGCATCTCCCCAGATCTTTTCTCATGCTTGGAGTCCAACTTGGAATGAATCTGAGCGATTTTGTCCTGCAGATGCTCAGAAAACTCTTCCGAACGACTTTAGTACATCTAACAAGCTATGCAAGGTGAGCTTTGGTTAAATATTGATGGGGGAACACCTGGGTAGGATAGACTGGGAAACCAAAAAATATCATGGAAAACTGCAGTGCAAATAAACTTCTGTACTGAAAACTGCATGGATAAGTCTAGGTAAGTCACCAGGATTCAAGGTTGACTTGGAGGACTTGTTTATTCTATCATCTCTGGTCTAATTACTTAGTCACCACATAGCCAACAAACCCAAGAGGTACCTGAAAATTAATCAATCCAGAGCATTAATTAAAAAATATAGACTCAGTCAAGAGGCATCGTTGTGTGCAGGATTGATCTAGAAAGGAACCCATCTGTCTATGCAGGATGCTTTTGTTATATGGGGCATTCAGCCTGGGTCCTCTCACTGTAATCTTGTTTGTTTGTGAAAACCCCTTATAGACATTTTGCGTAAAATGGGGGGGGGGGGGAAATGAAGTTATGATTTATGGTTTTGATGATTAAATGGAATTGATTATAGAAAAAAGAGAGGTATGTTCTAACCACAGAGTAAGAGGTAAACTTATAACTGTACTTATAATTGCTGCAATGAAAATCGGAAGCTACTTCTTTATATCTTTTTTCTCTCTTTTCTATTTTTTTCTTTACTTTCTTCTTTCTTTCTTGCACTTCTCTTTGATTTCTCTTTGATTTCTTTTCTTTTCTTTTCTTTTCTTTTCTTTTCTTTTCTTTTCTTTTCTTTTCTTTTCTTTTCCTTTCCTTTCCTTTCCTTTCCTTTCCTTTCCTTTCCTTATATTATTTTGCGTTAGTTTTTATACTTTTTAAAAATATTTAATAAAATTATATATGTAAAAAAGAAATCTTGTTTGTTTAATTGATTAATTAATTTAAAAGGCTTAGAACCACAACTCTGGGTGGCTCACAGCAATTATATAAAACAAAACGTCATACAAAAAATAAAAGAAAAAAGCAATAAAACCAGAAACAAATATTCTATTTAAATATTTCCACAAAATGACATTAAAAGAATGTTATCTATGGTGGCTGGCAGGCAGGCAAACAAAACCTGATTACTGATGACTTTTCAGTGTTCTTCAATGATCCCTCCCCTCTAAATTCTTGATAGTTTTAAAGCTGAAATAGAACTTTTCCAACAATGGAATATTAGCCTGGGAAATAAGATGATATTCTCATAAATGTCTATGATTTGCTATTCATGGGTAGTTGCAGATTGATCTCAGAGATCTGTGAATTCAAACAACAGGAGGGGAGAAAAGAGCTAATCCACAGTAGTATTATTAAATAAGCCTGTTATAAAGACCACATCTTTTTTAAGAGAGCAGAATGTTACATTCTAAGGAATTAGGATTTCACATCCTTCCATTTCATGGAAAATGAAAGTGGCTTGTCTCTATCAGCCTGGTGTAATGATACTAGTTGTCTCAATCGCAAAGTGATTTGGTCTTCCTTGTTTTCACCTTTGTAAAATGTGAACTTCCTGAATTTGAGCTTCTTTCCACCCCACCCTGACATACATTTATTCACAAGTTTTAGACGAAGCATGACAAAGAATAGCAGTCGTTCAGGATGGGCACTCAACCTTGGGGATAGCTGGACGGTGGGAAGGAGATTTCTTTTTAGTAGATGAACCTGAGAAAATAAATTCTACTAAGAACCATTTTTCTGATGCATACTCTAAAAGTGACTTCAGAGATTCCCTGATTTACATCCAAAGTCATAGCTGAATAAAAATGTATCTAGAGGTCTCCTGCTAATAAAGACACCTTTACAAGCATGGCAACAGATACTGAACAGATATATTTAAGCATGTAATGTTCTGTTTCTCCAGAAAAGGAGATCGTTACCTTGTTGTGGTGCTGGAGCATGAGCACCTCAATGACACCATGATCTAAACCGTGAAGGGACACCGAAGATGGGAAGGTCGTGGCAGAGAGGTCAGACTAAATACGATCCCTGGGGAAGGTAATGGCAACCCACCCCAGTATTCTTGCCATGAAAACTAAATGGATCAGTACAACCAAAGATATGTCGGTATACCATCGGAAGATGGGACTCCCAGGTCGGAAGATGGTCAAAATGCTACTGGGGAGGAACAAAGGATACGTTCAAATAGCCCCAGATGTGATGACGCAGCTAGCTCAAAGCCGAAAGGACGGCTAGCGGCCGACGGTGCTGGTGGTGAACGACGAATCCGATGTTCTAAAGATCAACACACCATAGGAACCTGGAATGTAAGATCTATGAGCCAGGGCAAATTGGATGTGATTATTGGTGAGATGTCAAGATTAAATATAGACATTTTAGGTGTCAGTGAACTGAAATGGACTGGGATGGGCCACTTCACGTCAGATGACCACCAGATCTACTGCTGTGGAAAAGAGGACCACAGAAGAAATGGAGAAGCCTTCATAATTAATAATAAAGTGGCTAAAGCAGTGCTTGGATACAATCCAAAAAACGATAGAATGATCTCAATTCGAATTCAGGGTAAACCATTTAACATCACAGTGATCCAAATATACGCCCCAACCACAGATGCTGAAGAAGCAGACGTAGATCAGTTCTATGAGGATCTGCAGCACCTACTAGATAATACACCAAAAAGAGATGTTATTTTCATTACAGGAGACTGGAATGCTAAGGTGGGTAGTCAGACGACACCTGGAATTACAGGAAAGCATGGTCTGGGAGAACAAAATGAAGCAGGACATAGGCTGATAGAATTTTGCCAAGACAACTCACTGTGCATAACAAACACTCTCTTCCAGCAACCTAAAAGACGACTTTATACATGGACTTCACCAGATGGTCGACACCGAAATCAGATTGACTACATCCTTTGCAGCCTAAGGTGGCGGACATCTATACAGTCGGTAAAAACAAGACCTGGAGCTGACTGTAGTTCAGATCACGAACTTCTTATTGCAAAATTTAGAATCAGACTAAAGAGAATAGGGAAGACCCACAGATCAGTTAGATATGAGCTCACTAATATTCCTAAGGAATATGCAGTGGAGGTGAAGAATAGATTTAAGGGACTAGATTTAGTAGATAGGGTCCCAGAAGAACTATGGACAGAAGTTCGCAACATTGTTCAGGAGGCGGCAACAAAAAACGTCCCAAAGAAAAAGAAAACCAAGAAGGCAAGATGGCTGTCTGCTGAAACACTGGAAGTAGCCCAAGAAAGAAGGAAAGCAAAAGGCAACAGTGACAGGGGGAGATATGCCCAATTAAATGCAAAATTCCAGAGGTTAGCCAGAAGAGATAAGGAATTATTTTTAAACAAGCAATGTGCGGAAGTGGAAGAAGACAATAGAATAGGAAGGACAAGAGACCTCTTCCAGAAAATTAGAAACATCGGAGGTAAATTCCAGGCAAAAATGGGTATGATCAAAAACAAAGATGGAAAGGACCTAACAGAAGCAGAAGAGATAAAGAAAAGGTGGCAAGAATATACGGAAGATCTGTATAGGAAGGATAATAATATTGGAGATAGCTTTGACAGTGTGGTCAGTGAGTTAGAGCCAGACATCCTGAAGAGTGAGGTTGAATGGGCCTTAAGAAGCATTACTAATAACAAGGCAGCAGGAGACGACGGTATCCCATCTGAACTGCTTAAAATCTTGCAAGATGATGCTGTCAAGGTGATGCATGCCATATGCCAGCAAATTTGGAAAACACAAGAATGGCCATCAGATTGGAAAAAATCAACTTATATCCCCATACCAAAAAAGGGAAGCACTAAAGAATGTTCAAACTATCCAACAGTGGCACTTATTTCACATGCCAGTAAGGTAATGCTCAAGATCCTGCAAGGTGTACTCCAGCAATTCATGGAGCGAGAATTGCCAGATGTACAAGCTGGGTTTAGAAAAGGCAGAGGAACTAGAGACCAAATTGCCAATATCCGCTGGATAATGGAGAAAGCCAGGGAATTTCAGAAAAACATCTATTTCTGTTTTATTGACTATTCTAAAGCCTTTGACTGTGTGGATCATAACAAATTGTGGCAAGTTCTTGGTGGTATGGGGATACCAAGTCATCTTGTCTGCCTCCTGAGGAATCTGTATAACGACCAAGTAGCAACGGTAAGAACAGAGCACGGAACAACGGACTGGTTTAAGATTGGGAAAGGAGTATGGCAGGGTTGTATACTCTCACCCTACCTATTCAACCTGTACGCAGAACACATCATGCGACATGCTGGGCTTGAGGAATCCAAGGCTGGAGTTAAAATCGCTGGAAGAAACATTAACAATCTTAGATATGCAGATGATACCACTTTGATGGCTGAAAGCGAGGAGGAGTTGAGGAGCCTTATGACGAAGGTGAAAGAAGAAAGTGCAAAAGCTGGGTTGCAGTTAAACCTCAAAAAAACCAAGATTATGGCAACCAGCTTGATTGATGACTGGCAAATAGAGGGAGAAAAAGTGGAGGCAGTGACAGACTTTGTATTTCTAGGCGCAAAGATTACTGCAGACGCTGACTGCAGCCAGGAAATCAGAAGATGTCTACTTCTTGGGAGGAGAGCAATGGCAAATCTTGATAAAATAGTTAAGAGCAGAGACATCACACTGACAACAAAGGTCCGCATAGTTAAAGCAATGGTATTCCCTGTAGTAACCTATGGCTGTGAGAGCTGGACCATAAGGAAGGCTGAGCGAAGGAAGATCGATGCTTTTGAACTGTGGTGTTGGAGGAAACTTCTGAGAGTGCCTTGGACTGCAAGAAGATCAAACCAGTCCATACTCCAGGAAATCAAGCCAGACTGCTCACTTGAGGGAATGATATTAAAGGCAAAACTGAAGTACTTTGGCCACATAATGAGAAGACAGGATACCCTGGAGAAGAAGCTGATGCTAGGGAAAGTGGAAGGCAAAAGGAAGAGGGGCCGATCAAGGGCAAGATGGATGGATGGTATTCTGGAGGCGACGGACTCAACCATTGGGGAGCTGGGGATGGTGACGGCCGACAGAAAGCTCTGGCGTGGGCTGGTCCATGAAGTCACGAAGAGTCGGAAGCGACTGAACGAATAAACAACAACAAAAGCTAGAAGGAAAGGACATAGTGGGTGTCTTCCAAATGATGTCACAGTCCCAGTGTAGCATAACTCCCCTGCAGATAATAAAAATGTCATCACTGGGGCTTGTGGTTGCGACCGGTTCTTCTTTTAGCACTATTTTCCCCCTTGAATAAAGAAATATTGTTTCAGCCCAGCAAATTTAAAACAGCAAATTATTTGCAGGTGGATGGTAGCCCAAATGCAGAACTGTTATTACACAAATATTAGAAATGTGGAGGGCACTGAAAGTTTGCTGTCCTGCTGAATGGGAAGAACATAAAAAAAGAAGCATTTTTAAGTGTATCTGTTTATATTTTTAGCCGATACTCTCACCTTCAGACAACTTCCTCTCAAACTGACTTGTTCACAAAAATATGGATCATTGCTAGTATTTTTTTCTTTCCCTTTCTCTCTGATTTCACAAATACAGAAAAGGGATGTGTGTTTTGGAATAAACTAAGTGAAAACTGAGGGTTTGGTCAGCAAGCAAACATTGATTGGCTGATGGTTCTCCATGCTATTGGTGAGAAAGAGCAAACTCTGATTAGCTGACAATTCTTTATAGAGAAAACCACAGTTACACACCATTCAAAAGAGATGATAAAAAAGCTAAGAAGGAAACAAAAAGACCAGAACACATTCTCTCCAGCAGCCAACACCCAGATAAACAGGGATTAACACCAGACAAACAATCAAGCAGAAAACAATACTCTAACCAAGGAACTACCAAGGAGAAAACCACATCCCCACCAACACTGGCAGGGCAAGCTACTGCATATAAACAGGGAGCAAACCCCACACTCCCTCGCACTGATGATGTTACCTAGTCGGGTAATGAATCTCTATTGACTTGCATATAAACACATCCATGCTTCCAGGACTTGATGTCCAAATAGATCTGTAAAGAGTAAAAATAACCCCGTTCAATCTTGGGTCCATTTTAAATTAGATTGAGAAAGGACGAGAGGCAGGAAGGCTGATCATCTGCAAAAACTACTCAAGTTGATAGATGTCATCCAGGAAAACAATTCTTACAGTCTTGTGCTTCTTGGTATATCTCACAGAAGAGAGCTCTTGGTTCATATTTGCAGATAATCATATTTAATATGATCATCACTAATCATTGCCTTTCCACTTACCACTTACAATAATGACATGAAAAATGGTTTTCATTATTCCTATTACCTGTATATTTTCAATGTCCAGCTGGAAGACAGCTCTAAGATAACCCTGGATTGTCTAGCTAGCAGATCAGTACTTAGACAATTTTGGATGATAATGAGTATTTGGATGGGAGACCATCAAGAGCATCAGAAAATCCTAGGGGTCTAGACTAGACTGGGAAATTTAAGAAGAAAATCCTGGAATAAAGCAACAGCAATCTATTTTTGCCAGGATAAGAACATGGATGTAGGCAGAGTTGAGTGTGCTTTGAAGGAGACTTTATTTCTGTCTCTTCTAAGAAACAACATTAAAATTGCCTTCTATTTGTATTTACACAATACTCCCAGATCAGATATTAGTAAATATCATATATAAAATGTACAAAATGAATTTTCTGCTTGAAGAAACAAGGGGAAAAAAGAGCTAGTTTCTATCCCCATTGTGGCAATAATAATAATAATAATAATAATAATAATAATAATAATAATAATAATAATATGTTAACAATTTGGGTTAACTTAATTTTTTAAAAAATAGTCTGGATTATCCTCAAGTCAGTTGAAAACAGAATCTGCTCAGATCCATCTGTTTCCCCCTTAGTTTCCTTTATCATCATTTAATTGATGAACTTACAAAAATTGGTATAAAGATAGAATCACATGGTGATTACACTTAGTAAAAGCTGCAATGTACTTCTATGACCATCTTCACTATATATGGGAAATTACATGATCAGTTATCTTGATTCCTGGGGGAAAAATCAGGAGACTGGTAGCATCTTTTCCAACTAACATTTTACCAGACTCCTGATTTTTTGCCACTATACACTATGGCAGCAATCCTCCTGTAATGTCTTGGCTTCTGGAATATCTGCTTTTTAAAGGATCATTTTGCATTCCATTAATTCATTGCACTAGCAACTCCTTATAATTTCTTGCTTATGATTCCTATAATAAATGTCCCGGATGCCATTGAGCAGCCATATTTCTAGAAATTCTGAACTGTTCCACTGGTGGGGACAATAAAAAACAACCAGAAAACTGGAAAAAAATTGATGGGGGGGGGTAAACCCTTGTATCTAAGGCAGAAGCAGACTTGGATATATATATATATATATATATATATATATATATATATATATATATATATAATCTCCAATATATATATATATATATCCAATAGGAGAGAATATCTGTAGCTCAGGGTTGAACTGTGAAGTTCTTGGTGCCCTCTGAACTTGGTTGTTTGCTTGCAGACATTTCTTTACCCAACTAGGGAACATCATCAGGGCACTTATGATCTACCTAGTCCGGTAATGAAATGTCTGCAAGCAAACAACTAAGCCCAGAGAGCACCAAGAAATCCTCAGTTATTAATTTTTGCCTAGAACATCCAATGGGTATCATTTCCCCATGGACAAACTACACATGTTTTTCCCTCCCTTCCCAAATACAGTATTTATCTTAGGAAAAATAATAAAGCAAAGGCTATCTAGGTAACAGTAGAGTAGAAGGACAGACCTTCTTCCTATTTACAGTTTAGTGAAGTTCTGACAGGTTACAGAAGGTGTATTCAGCTAGGTGTTTATTCAGGAGACTTCTTTCCCCAAAGCTAATGTTGAGAATTTAAACTGTAATCCAAAACAATCAGAATTGAACTTAAGATGGGAAAAATAAGAAGGTGAAAAAAAACGAAACACGAAAAACAAAACACCCCACTTTAAAAAAAGTCTAATGTACAGTATTATTCAAAAAGATATTCACCCCTACCCAAATTTCCAGCAGATATTCATAAGATCATAGACTCCTAGAATTGTAACAAGCTATTTAGGCCATTGACTACAACCCAGTGCTCACTGTAGGGATCCAAAAGATCCCCTCCAGCAAAGGGAACTCACCATCTCCTTTGGTAATGGATTCTTCTGCAAATTTATTTATTTCCCACTTAAGGTGGTACCCATTTATCTACTTGCTAGGCTTTCGAACTGTTGGGTTGACAGAAGCTGGGACTAGCAACGAGCCTGGGTTCGAACTGCCAACCTTCTGATCGGCAGTCTACAGCTCAGCAGTTTAACCTGCTGAGCCACCGCGTCCCATTAAATTGCTCTAATTGTTGGGAAGTTTGCCTTACAACCAACCAGAATTGCCCAGCCTTTTCATTGAAGACCATTATTCTGTGTCTTGATAATGGAGATGGTAGGGAAGAGGCACTGAACTTCTTTCCTAGACATCCTTTCAGATGCTCAAAAAAATTATTGTCATATCCCCCCTCCCCACTATTCTTTCTCAAGGCAAAACAGATTTAATGTCTCCTTGTAAGACTGAGTTTCTAGTCCCCTATTGCTCTTCTTCATACTTGTCCCAGTTTCTTCAAGTCTTTCTTAAACCAGGGTGGCCAGGACTGCATGTCGTGCTTGAGGTGGGATCTGATCAGCGTAGAATATGCTGAAACTATTACCTCCCAGATCTGAAAAGTATATTCTATTGAAGTAGCCTAATATTCCATTTCCAAGATTTGGAGCTATGGGTGATTGAGGTTATTGGTCATGTATTATTACTACCAAACCAGGTTTCCCCTATCATATACCTGCCCATTTAATTTATTTTTCCTAAGTGAAATATTGCATCACAACATGGTATGGAAATTAGAAAATGGAAATGCCAGAGGGAGACATAGTAACATGTATAGTACCTCCAACCATTCTACTACAAAATTTCTCTGGCCTGAGGAGCAACTATTGACATTTTTGGATCAACACAGTTATACTCCTTTCTGAGATCAGGATTGGAGAATCTTGTAATCATGGACAATGGTACTCATGTTTAACCAATTGTACTTAATGCCTCTGTTCAAGCTTTCTCAGTCAATATTTTTTTTAATCCATTCAATTGTGTCCGATTCTCAGAGACTGCCTGGACAGGTCCCTGCAGTTTTCTTGTCAAGATTTCAGAAGTGGCTTGCCATTGCCTGCTTCCTAGGGTTGAGAGAAGTTACTGGCCCAAGGTCACCCATCTGGCTTTGTGCCTAAGGTGGGACTAGAACTCACGGTCTCCCAGTTTCTAGCCTGATGTCTTTAACCACTACACCATACTGGCTCTCTCAGTCAATATTAGGAGTTTATAAAGTGGACTTGCAAGCAGCTTTTTGCTTACATTAATCAAAAACAGTGGCTGGGGACAAGATTGGGTTAAACCAGTAGAAATTAAGAAATACTAGCATCCATTTTTGCATTGCTTTTTTTAACTTTAGCTGGTCATTTTATGCTTCTTGTTCATCATTATTGTTTATCTCATGAGTTCCAGATAGGTTCATTTTTGTTTTGTTTTAAGAATTCATTTAACATGGCTCTTCTTCTTCTTCTTCTTCTTCTTCTTCTTCTTCTTCTTCTTCTTCTCCTCCTCCTCCTCCTCCTCCTCCTCCTCCTCCTCCTCCTCCTCCTCCTCCTCCTCCTCCTCCTCCTCCTCCTCCTCCTTGTCAGAACATTTAAAGAATGTAGAGAAAAGCTGGAAAAGATTTTGTAAGATTAGCACCTGGGGGTTTTCCATCAGGAGACAGTTGCCAGTGCATATCACCAAAGCAACATTCTCAAATTAATGTGGAGATTCTTGCCTGGACAAGCCATTGCTCAGAATTTCAAAGACAATTAAGAGAATTTGAATAGGGCTATCATACTATTTCACTGTCTGCTATTGTACTTTTGAGAGCTTACAGAAGATGGAATATAGCTCTTCTTTGGCATAATGAAAGCAGAATTATGTTTAGCAGTATTTATTTCCATGTTTCCAAGAATACAGGCATATGAGCAAATGTTAAGATTTTTGATAACTTGGTTTGACATCAGTTTTCATGGCAATGTGCTCATGAAATGCAGTCAGTCCATACAGATGGTTTTTTCCAACCCCCATTTAAGTTATTTATTTTTTATTTATTTATTTATTGGATTTATCACCGCCCAACTCCCCCAAGGGGGACTCTGGGCGGTTAAGTTAAGTTATATCTTGACAAACCTAGCTTTAATTTATTGATAAATGTACTGTATGTCTGTAAATATACATCTTTTATATTTTTGCTTCTTTTTTCAGCTTTCTTCTTTTTTGATAATTTTGTATATTCTTTTTCTTTGTTCTTTTTATTCAGTTAATAAAAATATACAAAAGAAAAAAAAGAAAATTATTTTCTATCCCTTATGTTATAAGCAACCTGAAACTATCATCATCATCATCATGGTTAAAACAGTCTGCTTTTGCAATTCATCTGTTGCAAAGAATTTCCTGGTCATTAATAAATTCCTCCCAGCAAAACCAGGATGTGAATTAGTTCTCAGTTATGGCACTTTAGAGCATGAAAAGCTTCAATACTGTTCAAAAAGGATTACATATGAAGAAAGTCTTGTTATTCTTATTTATACAATGTGGCACTCAAAGGGACATCTGCAGGATGATGGGTGTGACTCTGTGATCAAAGCCCCACCACTTTTAATTCACATCACAGATGTTGCACACATTAAAAAGAGTTGGGCTTTCACTTACATGGTTGCATGTCCTGTCTTGACTTTTTGACACAATCTGTGGATGTCCCTGCATTCATCTACACAAATATATAAAATACAATATATGCATAAAGTAGGGTACCAAAATTGAAATAATATTCCCCTTACCCCAATTCCATTTCCTATCCTTCTTAGCTTCTTTGATTCCTCCTTTCTTTTCCAAAGACAGGAGAATTTTATTTCCATTATGCTAACTCTGGCTTACTTCCAACACAAGCCTGCCACCCAGCATATGTGTAGGGATTACATTTTCAAGGATTCCCAGCCAGCATGTCCAAGTAATATAAGAATTAAAAGCAGCATCGCCAAGGGTTCCTGAAAAAGGTGTTTTGAGGAGCAATGTTATGGAATGCTGGGAGGTGAAAATATATTGATGTTCTAATTCAGGATAAGTGGACAGCAATTAAAAGGACCTCAATAGTGCCAACTGTCAGTATGGCTGACTTCTGGAAGTCCCAGTGTCCTAGGGTGACCATACGTCCCGTTTTGAACGGGACAGTCCCGTTATTTTAGCATTTTTCAATCGTCCCGTCGTTTTGATAAAAATCTCAATTTTGTCCCTTTTTTAAACCCGGAGGGAAGGAGGACAGGAAGACAGGAAGGAGGACTGGAGCTGGACTTGCCATTGGAGGCAGCCCGGAAGAGGCCCTATCAGTGTGGCAACTGGAAGCCCAGTTGCCACATGCGATCCCAGCAGCAGAAGTAGCACCACAGTCCAGGTTCCTGCCTCCTTACCTGATCCTGAGATTGTCTGCCCAGCAGTGGTGAGGCCAGGGAAAGCAGGCACGGGAAGGTTGTGGAAAGAGGGTGCGTGTGTGTGTGTGTGTGTGTGTGTGTGTGTGTGTGCATGCGCGCACATTACTTGCTCAGCGTAATCGCACGCGCACACACACACACACACACACACACTAGGCCAGGGCTTTCCAAACAAAAACACGGAAGTGCCGGTGGCGGTGCTTCCGGGTTGCCGCTGCTGCCACTGCCCCTTCAAAAGGGCAGGCTCCGGGGATCCCGAAAATGCCCTCAGTTCTGGCAGGGAGGCAAAAGCCTCCTCCCCGCATGCACACACTGCCCTGGAGCCGGGGTGGAAATTCTCCCCCCAGAACAGCTGAGCGCCGCTTGCGCGCAGCCTCCCTGCCTAAACTGAGGGCATTTTCGGGGTCCCCGGAGCCTGCCCTTTCGAAGGGGCAGCACTGCTGCTGCTGCTGCCGCTGCCCCTTCGAAAGGGCAGGCTCCGGGGACCCCGAAAATGCCCTCGGTTCTGGCAGGGAGGCAAAAGCCTCCCCTCCCCACAGGCACACGCTGCCCTGGAGCCGGGGTGGAAATTCTCCCCGCAGAACAGCTGAGCGCCCCTTGGCAACATGCGCGTGTGCGCAGCCTCCCTGCCTAGACTGAGGGCATTTTCGGGGTCCCCGGAGCCTGCCCTTTCGAAGGCGGGGTTTGCAGGCGGGAGACAATTGCGTGGACTGGGGGACGGGGTTTGGAGGCCGGCATGGTGGCATAAGACCCTGTCCCGTTTTGCCATCCCCAAAGTCCCGTTTTCGTCTGAAGGAAATATGGTCAGCCTACAGTGTCCTCATATTGATGTTGGTAAAGGTAAAGGTAAAGGTTCCCCCCGCACATTTGTGCAGTCGTGTCCGACTCTAGGGGCCGGTGCTCATCTCCGTTTGTTAGCCGAAGAGCCAGCTTCCGTGGTCATGTGGCCGGCATGATGCGCGCGGAACGCTGTTACCTACCCACCGAAGTGGTACCTGTTCATCTACTTGCATTTGCATGCTTTCGAATTGTTAGGTTGGCAAGAGCTGGGGCTGGTGCGCGAAATCACTCCGTCACGCGGGGCTAGGGATTCGAACCTCCGAACTTTCAATCTTCCAATCGGCAAGCCTGGCATCTTACCCGCTGAGCCCCCTTTTGATTGAGGTTGGTACTTGCTTTTATTTATTCTTTTGCTTATCTTGCTGTGCGTACCACCATATCCCAATTGTCTGCACATACTGTAATACAATTTACAGAAGCCACTTTGAAGCCATGGATCCTTATCCTAACTTTCATCCTATTCTTAATCTTGTTCAGAAGTTCGGATGTCATATTTAGCACTCTTAAAAAGGAATCATTAAAATAAAATCTGCAAAAAATGGCTCAGTGCTAGATCTGCATTAAACGTAGGAGACATTTAGCCTAATACTAATACTGAAAGGTTTTGTGGCTGGGGTTTCATTTTCTTCTTGGATTCGGCACAGTTGTCCCTCCACCCCCACCCCACCCAGTTCGGAGGAAAATTGTCCAACAATCTATTCCCTATAGCAACGGCACATGATTGCTTTGTATTTCATTTCATTTCTCAGCAAGGAGACTATCGGGAGCAAATTTGTCCAATTGCACAAAGCATTGTAATGGAAAATAAGAAACAATCAAATGAAGAAAAGCCTGCAGCATATTCAGGGCACACTTGCTTCTTTTGTGTTTTATTTAATTTCTTGACATGGAGGCTGAATTGTGCAGTGACATAAGGTGTATAATCAAGAAAAAAAGGGGGGAAATAGCCTTAGAACTGGACAAAAATGATAGTGGGTCCTGCTTCCTATTTCCCCACAAGAACATTCTGGTGAGGTGGGCTGGGCTGAGAGAGAGTCAGTGGGTCAAAGTCACCCAGCCAGCTTTCTTGCATAAGGGAAAACTAGAATTCACATTCTCCTGGTTTCTAGCCCATGGGAGATGGCCAGATCATGGCTGTGAATTCAGTTGCTTTTAACTTAAATCTAAATACATTTAACCTACTTTAGTTTGATCCATTTTTTAAAAAAAGGATTGCTACATGCATACATGTGCACACAAACACACACACACACACACACACCCTTAAAAGACAATATTAAGCAAAACTGATAATATTTATTTATTTATTTATTAAATTTCTATCACCACCCATCTTCCCCCAAAGGGCGGTTTACAATAAAATCACAATTAAAATACTAGACCAATAAATATAAAGTACAATAAATATAAAATAGAAATAAAAATAACAGCAAATATACACGGAATAAAATGGAATAAATTCTAGATGGGTAGAGTATGTAATATGTAATATAATATTATTGTAATAATACAGTAATTATCATAATGAAATTCAAAGATATCCTTCCAGATAAGGTGCAAACAGGATGCTTATAAGATCATTCTGTACTGGGACATATAATAAATGGACATACCATGTGTAAACAGAAGTAAATTTGGTCTCAATTCTTTTTGTCAATTTTTGCATTTTTTTTCTCCCCCTGAAAGTGTTATATTCCATGCTCTACATATCATCAGTTTAATAGTAGCACTCTTAATTGACAAATGGGAATGAGAGAAATGAGAAATAGGTAAGATAAGCAGGTGGCAAAATACAGGCGTTTACACCGAAGTTCAATCTTAACTGCACTTACTGGTGATTGCTGAGAAGAACATGAACATGCAAAATATTATGAAATGATGATTATAGAGGCAGACACTTGCTTTCAAAGACATTTATGGTGGCACATATAAGATACTGTATATTTGCATCTAGGGAAATTCAAGGATTGTGCAGTTTACACTGAAGAACACAATACCCAGATAAATGGCAGGACTGAAGGATTGCTCTCTAAAAGTACAGAAAATGGTGCAAACTGTACAATCAAAAGTTTTCTTTCTGGTTAATGAATGGTCCTCTGAAAGCCTTTCAGCAGTCTTCTCAAGCAATTCCTATCTCAGAGGCATTTTTCCTGCAGTATAAATTGCTTTGTTTAATTAGTGTTGGTTACTAAACAGACTTATATAAATGAAGACCTCTTTATCTCCCCTGATCAATCATTCATTAGAGCCAATTACCCAGGAAAAGAAGGAATCTGCCTGAAGAAATTCAGATGCCATTGTGGCAAATGTCCCTAGGCCTTGACAGATGCAGCTTATCATTAACTGGACAGGTTCTTAGAGGTTTAATCATGTGATTTCACATACCAGTGATTTCATTTTTAGAATTAACGTTGCTTTTCCTTCTTTAACAGCAGCTTGATCTACAGGTGATTAAATCATGTCTCTTGGCAGAGAGAAGTGGCAAAATTTTCATCTTTTTTATGTTAGGCTGGTATTAAATATACATGGCCAGGGCAGGCAAAATATGAGCCAGTGTGTGTGTGTCTACGTGAATAGGTGTATGGAAAAGCTAAGTGGAGTCTTGGTTGGTAGAACATCAGGAAGAACTACCAAGTTGGAAAGCAACCCAGAAGAAGACAATAATGCTTCTATATTGTTATCAGGAAAAAGATATATAGTCATTAGGGGCTAAGCATGACTTGAGGGAATTTTTATTTTTAAGTTTACCTCTCTTTATCTCTCTCTGCAAGAGAGAACATACCTTGTCCCAAAGAAGTGGGATGTCATGTAAAAATCCACACAAAGGGGCACGAAATAAGGTAACAACTACTGTATATCTCTCTTCTCTGAGAACGTAAGAGAAGATAGACTATTGGGATAGTCCCGAAGGAAAGGGATTTAGGGTAATCTGAGTTGGAGGAAGATGATGATCATCACAACTTTTAACCTAAAGTTTCTGAATTTTCTAGACCAATCTGACACCCATAGTGGTAAAAAGTGCCACCACCACCCCAATACACATGAACTGCTTAAAGTGTCCTTGTAAGAAAACATTCACAGCAAGCTGAATTGACCCTGAGTGGCAACAGGGAGAAGACTCGGTCAGGCACCTGTGGCCTAGTAAACCGCATTGTTTCTATTCACTGACCATATCTCAAAGCTGGTATGGCTAGCCAGCTGACCTAGTAGGGACGGATACTGTAAACAATAAGAAGGTCACAGAGATGAGCTTATCTAAAATATTCCAATGTCATGCTGTAGGTTCCACTGCGTCTGCCTTTTTCTTTGTTTGGTCTTTGAAATGTAGTGGGCCAAAGGCGCATAAGCTCTGTGTCCAAGCATTGCTGGGAGTCCAGTATATACTGTTTATTGACTGCATGCAAATAAAATTATGTGGTTATCTTAAAAGCGATTTGGTTGCTTTAGGTGAGTCAGATTTTGGCTAACCTTTCTCTCAGTTTACTCATATTTGGTCTCCATGCTAAGAAACAGTAAAGACTCTTGATGGAGAAGTATACAGTGGAGAGCAAGAAGACAGTAGCCAAACATAGTACTCTGAAAATAGTGGGAGCTCCTAAAAGAATTGAGTTTATGTCTCTTCCTTGGTGGAAAGATGACATCTCTCCTAGAGATCCTCTTGTGCATTTCTCATTGAAAGAAGACCATTTTAATGAGGCAATGTAAACTGATTTGCACAAGTGGCTATACCGTTAAAAAGGTCAGTTAAGGATTTTGCTTCAAATAAGTCAATATAAGATATGTATTCTGTTGTTGAGCACCATTAAAAAGAACACATGAGAAAACAGACACTGCCCAAACAGGATCACCAACACATATAGACAAAAATAAGGGACAAGCAACAGCCGCCCACCTCAGCAATCTGCTGGTAGAACAAAATCTCTCACTATGGAAAACCAAGACAGCATGTAGAATCACTGGGAAGTGTACGGGAAGTCTATTCTAAGCTGCTACCTCTCCATTAACCAATCCCTGGTCCTCAAGTCAACAGCCATAAATGAAGAGTACATTCAGTGGGATGGACACTGGACAAGTGAGCGGATAAAATGGAATGGAAAGAAACTGTCAGGGAGATAACTGGTGAAGAAGGAGGGGACTCCTTCCAGGGGGATAAACGTATGCACAGTACTGAATCACATTGCTTTCAACGTAAGAGGCTGAAGAAGGCACCGCCCTAATTTCTTGGGCCCTTTCTCTGAGCATCACTAGTTCATTTTAGTTTAGCTGAGTTCTGTCTAGCAAAGTAGAACAATATAACACTAGAGCCTGTACACCAAGTCTCAGCGTGTTCCTTCACTCAAAGTCAGGACCGAAACCCAGAAGAATTGGAAGAGGAGAGATAGACGAAGAGAATGAAGCTCATATCGTGGGAAGAAGCAGCTGGAATGGCAAGGGCTGGAAAGAAGAAAAACTAAGCAAGATGGAAACAAATGGTGGCAGTGAGGAGGCAAAAGAGAAGTGATTCTTCCTAATCATTGTTCAGGTATGCACAGACCTGATAAATAACCTTAATGGGAGGACAGGACAGATCTAAACATTAGCAGAACAAAGCACTGTTGGGCCCTTGGAGAGC
Source organism: Charina bottae (assembly GCA_023362775.1). NCBI lineage: Eukaryota > Metazoa > Chordata > Lepidosauria > Squamata > Charinaidae > Charina > Charina bottae. The sequence goes on along the minus strand of JALMGJ010000019.1, from coordinate 5,900,681 downwards.
TCCTTAGTATACTCTACCGGCCTTGAAAAGGTCCTTAGGTGATTCCTTCCTCCAACACCATTCATTGACTGCTCTGGACTCTGCCCTTGACTTCTTGGGAAGTCTTCATGGCAGAACTAACATTCATTCTTCAAGTCCCTGAGATGGCAGTGACACTTGACAACATAAAAGAGGTTGATCAACCTGCATCAAGCACTGCATCAGAAATTTGTCAGTTTCTTGGGAATGTGTTGGAAAATATAAACAAAGGGATAATACATAACATTTGTTTGATCAAACCACATGGGACATCATAACCCAAGACTAAGGGACTGAAAAGGTCCTCTTTGAAGAGCCATAACCAATGAAAACTCATGGCTCAAAGGATTGCCATGGTTAATAACATCAAAAGCCAGAACCAGTGGGGATGCACGACGTATGTGCATGCACAAACACATATACATACATATAATTTTATTTCCATTCCTAAACAAATAATAATAATAATAATAATAATAATAGTAATAGTAATAATAATAATAATAATAATAATAATAAAATTGATATGTCACCCAACTCCCAGTGCAAATTACTAATAAAGTCACTGACTGGAATTACTTAGGGATAAGCCATCTTGCTCCCAAGCATGGAATGTCAGAGAATGACCATGTATTATTCAAAACAATGTATTGTTGTTGTTGTTGGTGGTGGTGGTGTTATTTCAAAATGGCTAAAATTCTCGACCATGGGGGATCTGGGGATGGTGACAGCCAACAGGAAGCTCTGGCGTGGGCTGGTCCATGAAGTCATGAAGAGTCGGAAGTGACTGAACGAATAAAGAACAAAAAAAATTCTTTCATTGAATCTCCTTGGAGTATGACCTCCCTTGAGAGGCTTTTATTGTTTCTATTTATCTTTCAGCCAAAGAGGAGGAGGAGGAGGAGGAGGAGGAGGAGGAGGAGGAGGAGGAGGAGGAGGAGGAGGAGGAGGAGGAGGAGGATCTGGAGTGTTTGTATGCTATCCATGAAAATTATGGAGAATGCAGTAGTCGATTAGCCAGGATTTCCAATTTTCTGAAAAAGTCTTAGAAAGTATGAAGGCATGTATGTAACTGTGTGGGGGACTCCATAAAATGTTGATAACAAGCTGCTTATTAAAGCTAATATCTTGAAGGCAGAAGTTATGAAGAAGGGGGTATAAAGCTTCACAAAAGGCCCTTGCTTCTAGGATGCTTGCAAAACCATCTCCATGTCCACTTCTAAAAAGCAGAGTATCTGTGCTGCTTCATTTGAAGGGGAAAAAAATCCTTCTCTGCACATACAGAGAGTGCTAGCAGTCAAGGTTGACCACAATTACCTCCACCTTGCACCATGCTGCACAAAGTGTGGCATACAGAACAAGCATGTCTGGTTTACACTCTCCTATTGGAGACCTTATGCAAAGCTACAAATTGGCAGTCTAGACTGGTTTCTTTAGATGATCTCTAAAGGAAAATACAAGTTCAGCTCCTGGGACCTGCAGTTAAAAGAATTTCAAGGAGCAAGGTCAGATGAATCGCTTGACCCTTTAGTGTTGCTGCTGCTACTTGATTTAAGAAGTAGGGTAGAACTAACTCTCATACAAGGATTAATGGTAATTGTATTCTACTCACTTTTTATAAGAAATTAACTATTATGATGTGCTTACACATCAGGTTTACTTGAATAGAAATAATTGGTTGCAGCTGCAGTTGTAGCTTTGTTAGTGCTCACTCAGATCAGTAAAGAATTAAGGTTACATTCTGCTTGTGATATATTATTCACAATACATGCCCTTTTGTTTTCATAATTAGAACATATGCCTCTATCATCAGACTCAGTATAAGCTTAAAAATATAAGAATGTAAGCATACTGTATCTTTTGGGGGCATGGTGGCTCAGCAGGTAAGACGCCAGGCTTGTCGATCGGAAGATCACAAGTTTGGAGGTTCGAATCCCTAACCCCACGTGACGGAATGAGCTCCCGCACTCGCCCCAGCTCTTGCCAACCTAGCAATTCGAAAGCAAATGCAAGTAGATGAATAGGTACCACTTCGGTGGGAAGGTAACAGCATTCTGCATCATGCTGGCCACATGACCGTGGAAGCGTCTTCGGAAAGCACTGGCTCTTCGGCTAACAAACGGAGATGAGCACCGGCCCCTAGAGTCAGACACGACTGCACAAATGTGCGGGGGGAACCTTTACCTTTATACTGTATCTAGTCTGGCAGTGTCTTCTCACGGTGGTCAACCAACTGCACTAGGAATCCCACTGGTCTCCCTGCAGATGGGCCGCCATCGAGGCTAATAGCCATTGTTCCCCAGGACTTCCATGAATTGCTCCAACTCTTTTTTGAAGCCAGCTAACCTGGTAGCTAGCACAACATCTCAAGGTAGTGAATTCCAAAATTTAATTATGAGTTGTGTTTTTCAAAAAAAATTATTTTGTCTACCCTGATTCTTCCAGAACTCAATTTCACTGAGTGACCCCTGGTTTTAGTATTTTGGGAAGAGGAAAATAGCTTCTTGTTGTCCACTTTATCCACATTGTGCATAATTCTGTGCACCTCAATTCTGCCCCCTTTTATTCACCTCCTTTCCAGACTAAAAAGCTCCAAATGTCACAACCTTTCCTTACAGGGAAGCTGCTTCAGCCCCTTGATCATCTGAGTTGCCTTCCTCTGAACCTTCTCTAGCTCCATTATACCCTTTTTGAAGTGTGGTAACCAAAACTGCACACAATATTCCAGATGTGGCCACATCATTGAGTTATATAAGGGCATTATGATATCGACATCTCTATTTTCAATACTGTATTATTATCCCTAAGATGCTGTTGGCCTTTTTTCACAGCAGATTCACACTGTCAACACCTTCACTGAACTGTTTACCATTACTCCAAGATGTCTTTTTTCTTCAGATGCTAACTTCAGTGCTAGCTCCAATCCCATTAGTTTGTATGAGTATGAATGTGCATGCTGTTTATTGCTTGTTTATTACTGTTTATTGCTTGTTTATTGCTGTTTATTGCTTGTTTATTACTGTTTGACCTGCTTCATGGGTGGATCCTCAGCTCTGAAAGTAGCCTGATTCACCTTGTCTTGGTCCAAAGTAATCAGTAGCTCATCTCAACTTGTTTCCCATTCTGGAGCATTTTCAAAAGCCTGGAGTTCTGCCCTTCACCTAATGGGACCTATATCTGCTTCATTTCTAAACCATTACAAGTGGATGAAACTCACTAAATTAATCAAAATTGGTGCAGGGTTTTTCAATTTACGCTTCAACTTGCAACTTAAAGCTGTGTTATTTGTCTACAAAATCTCTGTTTTCATCCAAATGAGATGACACACAGGAACAGTAGATCATTTATGTAGGTGTTCTGCAGAAGCGTTCTGCACAACATTTGAAATTTTAAATGTTTAAATGTTTCATGCATAAGTTGTGCGACTTTGAGCTTGGAACAACAAAGTGGATTGTGCCAACCTCACAGGAAATGTTTTAATGCTATTCCAACCATACTGAAATGTTTTGAGCTCAGACATTTCTAGTGGGAACAGTGTAGGAACACATCCAGTGATATTGGAATAGCCAATCAGTTGTTTCAACCTTGGAATAGTTTTGTAGTTTTTTTTATCACATCTACCATTTGCTCAGACCACTTTAGCATTACAATAGCCAGGCCTTCAAAGTATGACTGTTAGAAGAATGTTTTTCCACCCCCACCTTTTAAATGAATATGTTTTTTTTCATTGAATATTGTTTTGTATCATTTTAATGTATTGTTGGTAGTGCTGTTTTTATTGTAAACTGCTTCAAGGTGCTTCAGATAGGGAAACAATATGTCTTTGTGTATGTGTGTTTGTGTATTACATAAAAATCAGAACAGTGTCCTCCACAAGGACAAAAATCTTTTAAAAATATCAGACTTCATCAACCACATGAAATAGACCCAATATCTTCTAGTAGCAATTGCATCGGTACCAACTTTTGCGACTTTCCCTTGAAGATTTCACTACAGTGATTCTTTACTTTAAAAAAAATGCTATCTTGGGTGGGAACCAGGCTAAGCATTTGCTAATAAGAATAAGAAATTAGCTCTGCAGCCCAAGTGAGGTATAAGGCAACTCAATAGAATACGTGCCATGGTCTCAATTTCTCCCTCTAGGGAAATGCACACATATTTTTATGACCTTTGAGGGTACAGCATCAAATCTTGCCAATATGAACATCTGTCTATGAGAAGTAGAGAGAAGATTATAAAAATATTTAGGGGTAGTATAAATGATGCCATGAATATCTCCATAGCACTGATATAAATGTTAAATCTCTTGTTATGTGTGTATAAGTGTGTATATATACTGTACATTTGTGTCTGGAAATCCTACTTCCTTAAAAAACTACCTGGAGCTTGATATAATGTCAGAATTAATAAAAGCAACATGAGATATTTTTAGATGAGTCAGAATGGGGTAAAAAGTATACAGATAGTCCTCGTTTAGTGACTGCCTCACACAGCGACCATTGGTGGTGTGTGACAATGGTGATGAAAAAGTAACTTTACGACTATCCTCACCTTTACAACCTTTGCAGGTCTCTAAAGCGAAGGAAAGCTGAAGTAAGATTATAAGCACAGTCACAATTTCACTTAGTCTTTTTTATTTTTTTATTTATTTTAAATATAATTTTATTAAGAATTTTAATTACAATAATAAAAAATAATAAAAAATGAACTTTGAGAAAGAAAAGAGAATGGAAAGAAAGAATAAAGAGTGCAGGAAAAAAGGAAAAGAAAGAAACAAGAAAAAGAACAGAGATGATATAATGAAGAAAAAGAAAAGAAATATATAAAGAAGTGACTTCCAACCTTCATCACAACAAGTATAATTACTCTTCATCCCCTATAAGGTTAAACAGATATCTCTTCTTTCCATATCCCATCCCGTATCTATAAGCAAATCCATAAAACATCAACTTTTCAATCCTGGTGTCAGCAAAAAGTCCATAAAGGTTTGCCAGAACATTGCAAAAAAAAAAAAAAAAAGGGCTTATTTTAATCTTGATTAAATAAACCAACTCTATATCCCTTTTACTTCTAATAGTCTTAATCTTTCCTCAATTTGATTTCTCTTCAATTCTTCTTTATCCCATTGCACAAATTTCTTCAAGGCTTTAACAAGCCTCTTTTGTAGATCCAATAAGAAAACATTTTCCAGGTCATTCTCTTCGTTTATCATTTTTATTTCCCTTTTAATTTTTAAAACTTCAGCCAGTTTCTTTTGTATATCCAGTAAAGTGTCCTTTTCTAAATCATTCTCTTGGCCTATCATTTGTAGTTCCACATTCTGTACTTTCTCTATCATGTGAAATAAAATTTGTTCCACATCTGTCATTCCTTCATTAACATTTTAGACATAATCTATCCATAGAAGCTGACATCATTACTGACAGTATTGACATTGTAGTTACTAACTTCTGGCTCCATTCTTCAAAGATCTCCTTTAATATTTCCGATATTATAATGTTTTGTATCATTCTGTAAGTCCCAGTATTAATTGACATGAGGTTTTTTTTATCTTCTCTTTAAAATCTTTAATCCCCTCTAGTGTCCAGTTTCTAAAATCATCACTTACCTTTTGTTATAACTTGCAATAGTCAGGATAGCCAAAATAAGTCTGTTTCCCATGAGAAGTTATTTATTTTTTATACTTAATTCCAAAAACTTACAGTATAAGTCAATATTCCAAATTTATCTGAACCCTTAATCCATTTACAACATTCTTAGATCAAAATCTTATTTAGCTTTTTACTATTTATTTCAAATTGTTTAAGTTCTTAAGCTTGCAATTACAGTTGCTGTTTCACTTAATGACCGCTTTGCTTAATGACCAAGTTGCTGGTCCCAATTGGTTTTTTAAATAAGATTTTTATTAAGTTCAAGAAAGAGATTAAAAACTACAAAAAAGCAAAAAACTACAAAAGGAAAAAAAGAAAACTAAAAAAGTGTGAAACACAAGAAAAAAGAATTTTAAACATTACACACAGAGGTGGCTTCCTACTTTGAACAGCAAGAATATACAGCAATTTCTCTAATCAATCCCTTACTCTATATCAAACCAAGATCACATCAGTTCTACAAATCCTTCCATTAGCACATATACAAATCACTAATGCAATTGCTCCTTCCCCATATATATATATATATATATATATATATATATATATATATATATAGAAACAAGCAATGTGCGGAAGTGGAAGAAGACAATAGAATAGGAAGGACAAAAGACCTCTTCCAGAAAATTAGAAACATCGGAGGTAAATTCCAGGCAAAAATGGGTATGATCAAAAACAAAGATGGTAAGGACCTAACAGAAGCAGAAGAGATCAAGAAAAGGTGGCAAGAATATACGGAAGATCTGTATAGGAAGGATAACAATATTGGAGATAGCTTTGATGGTGTGGTCAGTGAGTTAGAGTCAGACATCCTGAAGAGTGAGGTTGAATGGGCCTTAAGAAGCATTGCTAATAACAAGGCAGCAGGAGACGACGGTATCCCAGCTGAACTGTTTAAAATCTTGCAAGATGATGCTGTCAAGGTGATGCATGCCATATGCCAGCAAATTTGGAAAACACAAGAATGGCCATCAGATTGGAAAAAATCAACTTATATCCCCATACCAAAAAAGGGAAGCACTAAAGAATGTTCAAACTATCGAATAGTGGCACTTATTTCACATGCCAGAAAGGTAATGCTCAAGATCTTGCAAGGAAGACTCCAACAATTCATGGAGCGAGAATTGCCAGATGTACAAGCTGGGTTTAGAAAAGGCAGAGGAACTAGAGACCAAATTGCCAATATCCGCTGGATAATGGAGACAGCCAGGGAATTTCAGAAAAACATCTATTTCTGTTTTATTGACTATTCTAAAGCCTTTGACTGTGTGGATCATAACAAATTGTGGCAAGTTCTTGGTGGTATGGGGATACCACGTCATCTTGTCTGCCTCCTGAGGAATCTGTATAACAACCAAGTAGCAACGGTAAGAACAGAGCACGGAACAACGGACTGGTTTAAGATTGGGAAAGGAGTATGGCAGGGTTGTATACTCTCACCCTACCTATTCAACCTGTACGCAGAACACATCATGCGACATGCTGGGCTTGAGGAATCCAAGGCTGGAGTTAAAATCACTGGAAGAAACATTAACAATCTCAGATATGCAGATGATACCACTTTGATGGCTGAAAGCGAGGAGGAGTTGAGGAGCCTTATGACGAAGGTGAAAGAAGAAAGTGCAAAAGCTGGGTTGCAGTTAAACCTCAAAAAAACCAAGATTATGGCAACCAGCTTGATTGATGACTGGCAAATAGAGGGAGAAAAAGTGGAGGCAGTGACAGACTTTGTATTTCTAGGCGCAAAGATTACTGCAGACGCTGACTGCAGCTAGGAAATCAGAAGACGTCTACTTCTTGGGAGGAGAGCAATGGCAAATCTTGATAAAATAGTTAAGAGCAGAGACATCACACTGACAACAAAGGTCCGCATAGTTAAAGCAATGGTATTCCCTGTAGTAACCTATGGCTGCGAGAGCTGGACCATAAGGAAGGCTGAGCAAAGGAAGTTTTATTTATTTATTTATGTTTCAATTTATATACCACTCCATCTCCCCACAAGGGAACTCTGGGCGGTTTACAAAACACAAAAATTAAAATCCGACAATTAAAACAACCCAATAAAACACTCTAATATATTAAAATTAAGTATAAAAATCCAAGATGCGGTGGTATGATGTTTGGATGTTTAAAAGGGCCCTATGGCACTAGCCATCCCCAAGAGGAACTGTTCCCCCCCTCCCCCCACGCAAGGCGGCAGAACCAGGTCTTTAAGTTCTTTCTGAAGGCCGGGAGCTATGAGGCCTGCCTCACCTCCGGGGGTAGCATATTCCAAAGGGTGGGCGCCGTTACTGAGAAGGCACGCCTCCTAGACCCCGTCAGGTGACATTCCTTTACAGACGGGATCCGTAGCATGCCCTCTCTGAATGACCGAGTGGGACGGTTCGACGTTATGGGGATGAGACGGTCCCTCAGGTAACCTGGCCCCATGCCATGTAGGGCTTTAAAGGTGATAACCAACACCTTGAATTGGACCCGGAAGCACACAGGCACCCAGTGCAACTGTCGCAACAGAGGTGTCACATGTGCTGATCTAGGCGCACCAATAACTGCGCGAGCAGCCGCATTCTGGACCAATTGAAGCTTCCGGATACTCCTCAAGGGTAGCCCCATGTAGAGTGCGTTGCAACAGTCTATATTGCTTTTAGATATATGCTTTTGAAGATAGATGCTTTTGAACTGTGGTGTTGGAGGAAAATTCTGAGAGTGCCTTGGACTGCAAGAAGATCAAACCAGTCCATACTCCAGGAAATCAAGCCAGACTGCTCACTTGAAGGAATGATATTAAAGGCAAAACTGAAGTACTTTGGCCACATAATGAGAAGACAGGATACCCTGGAGAAGATGCTGATGCTAGGGAAAGTGGAAGGCAAAAGGAAGAGGGGCCGACCAAGGGCAAGATGGATGGATGATATTCTGGAGGTGACAGACTCAACCATGGGGGAGCTGGGGATGGTGACGGCCTACAGGAAGCTCTGGCATGGGCTGGTCCATGAAGTCACTAAGAGTCGGAAACGACTGAACGAATAAACAACAAATATATATATATATCAACTTCTCTCCCCCATAAAACAACTTCCATTTAATTATTTCCTTCCTATCACTATTCTATATATTTCTGTCCACTATAATGAAAATCAAGTTATAAAAATATATAAATTGTCTGCTTTTATAATTAATAACACTACAATATTCTTAAACCTATTAAACTTAAAAATCAAATAATTATTATTATATCTTATAGATATCTAATAAATCTTGCAAATCAAACAAACCTTTTAAAAACTTCCCAATAAATCTTAATCCAAGTCATTAAAAAGAAATGAAATCAAAATAACCTCATTATCAATCCAATTATACATTCTTAAATTTTTACCCCACTTCAAAATAAACTAAAACAGTTACATATCTCCCAATTACACTCAAGGCATTTTTCTTGTTGAAATCAAAAGGCCCAGCTGCCCCCCTTAAAAATTCAAACCTCTCAGTAAAAAAACTCCCACAAAATATATTCTCTTCTCTCTCATAACAATCCTTCAGAAAGAAATAACATTTCCCCAGAAAAACAAAACTCTTTATAATCTGCAGTTCAGACTGTCACTTTAACCCCTTCAACACCAAGATGTAGTCTTCGCCTAGCATTACTTCAATGTCACTGACAACACAAACATCTCCATCTTTGCCAAGATCTTCTTCCTCCATAACATTTTCAGCTGGATGGTACACTTTAGAAATAATGTCTTCCCCAATGTCCCATATATTTTGCAGAATAGCTTGACAACACTCTGAAAAAATCTCTTTAAAGGACTGCTTAGGCTCATGATGAAACTCTGAAAGAAACTCCCTAAAATCCTCCTTATGGAGTCCTTGGTGCTCTCTGAGCCTAGTTGTTTTCTTGCAGATGTTTCATTGCCAGGCTAGGCAACATCTTCAGTGCGAAAAGGGAGTGGAACTTGTTCTCTGTTTATATACCCTGGCTTGTCCTGCCTGTGTTGGTGGGGGTGTTGTACTCTCCTTGGTACTTTCTTGGTTGGGCTCTTGTTTGCTGCTTGGTTGATTGACTGAGTTAATAGTTCCTTGATTAGGGTCTATTGTGTTGTTTGATTGCTCCTCTGGTGATAATCTTGGTGTTAACCTTTGCCTATCTTGTTGCTGATTGCTGGCCAAGAGGTGTTCTGGTCTTCTGGCTTTTCTGTTGTCTCTTATGAATGGTATGTACAACAAGGCTCAGAGAGCACCAAGGACTCCACAGTTCAACCCTGAGCTACAAATATTCTCTTTGATTGGAATCCTCCTTATTTCAGGCAGTAGATTATAACACCCCCCAGATATTTGATTCATGTAGATAGGAGTTAATGAGTTAATAAGTTGATACAAAGTTTCCAAATGAAATTGAAACAGAAAAAGGTGCACTAACAAGCAGATCTTGAGGAAAGTGGACAGAAAAACTAAGAATTAAAAACGAGAAATCCAACGTGTAGGAAAATATTCAATCCTTCAAATTCAGTACAAAAATAATAACAGGAAGGCAATTATTTACTCTCAGACTTCCTTAATCCTTGAACAGGAAAGCAAGCCAAAACTTAAAAAGATTTTTAAAAGTAATCCAGAAATAACAATAAGCACCAAGAGAGTCCATTTCTTCTTACTGTAGAAAGCCTCTCTTAGGGTTCAAAACTTTAAAAAATATATAAATTGGGTGCTTTAGAAATGAGAAGGCAGGACTTACTGTCCCTTTAAGGGCTGCAGCGTGGCTCAGAAATGATGAAATCCCAGCCTCCCGGCGAAGTCTTTACTGTCGATCTTGCACGCTGTCCATGATCTCCTGGCTACAACTCGCCATCCGGAGGATGACTGGGTTGATTCCAAGCTTTTCCCTTAATCTGGAAAAAAGCTCTGGGCTACCAAAGAAACCAGCCTGAGCCCAAAAAAACTGCCTTGATGCCAGTTCTGCCTGCGGATCTTGCGGGCACAGCTGCTCAGTCTGCCATATTCTCACAGGAAGTCATCGGTCACAATTGTGGTCGCTAAATGAGGACCACCTGTAATTCTATGTGAATGATATCTGGCTAAGAATGAAGGGGAAGAAAGGGGTTAACAATCGGGCTTCTTTAAGTTATAGGCAATTGGTTTTAATAGATCCAGAGTTAGGCTTACTGCATTTATTTACAGGACCAAATCTCAAGCTTAAAAATAAGGAACTTATTGTCTATTTAATTTTAGCAGCTAAAATAATAATTGCCCAATGTTGGAAAACTCGAGATAACATACAGTAACAATTGAGATGTGGATTACCAATGGCTCATTCATTGCCACATTAGAAAAAATCACAAAGTTAAAATAATGAGACAACAGAGGCAGGAACCACAATTCTATCAAATTTGGATGGATTTTATGGTTTACCTCAATAGCAATAGAGTAATGCTTTACATATACAGTATGGTAAATTTGTACATGTACAGTATCTGTCTCTTTACCTACATAACCGCCCAGAGTCCCTTATTCGGGGAGACGGGCGGGGATAAATTGAATAAATAAATAAAAAAATAAATTTTAGTAGATTTTTTTTTGTATTTTCTGTATCTTTTTTCTCCATGCATCTTGGTTTTATGATAGTTTAGTTGCTTGATAATGTTGTTAATTATAGTTTAATAAAAGAAAGAAGATCCAGATCTTCTTTCAGACTAAAAAATATCCAAGTTTCAGACTATGTTATATTTTTCCTGTATTCATAGTCTGATTCTTTCTTTTTCCATCAGTGTTATTTTTAATGAGATCATCTGAGTCTCAAAACTGTTGTGTTGGGAATTTTACATGGAACAAACATCAAAAAGTATATATAAAAAAAAACACCAGGCAAGTTTGGAATATGTAAGGGAGTGCACTATTGAGGAAGCAATGTCCAGAAGGCATTTGCTACTATGAAGTAGAAAGATACCCCTAATCAGTTTAGATTTTTTTTTAAAAAAAAACAAATGCTTTTTTAACTTTATAAAAGAGTAGCTTGAAGAAATAAATCATGGTTGTAATCTCTGACATCTGTGGACAAGAGGTGTCCACAGGCCAGATTGATGTGTGAAAGTCAGCCTAGTGTTCTGATCGCATGGGGTACAGGCTAAGTGACACACTGCTGTTCCTGAAAGGCCACAATAAGCATTTTCTAAAGGCTAATTAAATCTTTTTTTAAAGACAAAAGGATGTTACAATGGAGAAGGCACTCTCAAAAAACTGAGCAGGAGGGGACTCCTCCAAATTGCTTTTAGGGGAAATTTACCCCCAGACAAGGTTATTTTGTTTTTTTATTACAATCTAGTTTAAAAATGAGGGAAGGAACTAGCTCACACTGTCTTACCTGCCAACAGGTAAGTGTGTTGGGGGTGCGGTACTCAACTTTCCAATGTGTACACTTTCCAATTGCTGTGAACAATTTAAATACAAGTTTAATCCTAATTCATGGAGAACGGGTGAAAAAGGAAATAATGAAAATAAAAGTAGTCAATATTTACCAACTGCGAGCTCCTCTTGAAAACTTTTACAAATATGTGGGATTCTTTCAAAGGAATAGGCTCTGCCAATATAAATCTTCACTTTTGCCAGTTTTTGAGAAATTGACAATCATCCATAAGCCTGTTCTTCTATTTGTCCAGTACTTTATCACTGTACACTGAATATCACTTATTTATGAAACAAGAAAATCATATCCTAAGGCAATGCACCTGACGAACTTTTCATGTTGAAATGACAGCAATAGGGGGAACAGGACAGGATATAAAAATAATTCTCATGAATAAGAATTTCCATTATAAGAAGATATTAAAATGACACTGTGTCAACTCCTTGATGTTCAGCAGCATTTATCAGTGTTAAGAATATGACAGTTTGAATCAAAAGGACTGGCTTATTAAATATCTATGTCATAATATGTGTTCCTGTGAAATATTAAAAAGAAATGAAATTATACTTTTTTCCTAAATTTGACACATATTTTATTTTATGTTATTTATCAGCCATATTTCATCCTTTGTGCTTAATGGTTGGTTTTCTCAGCTGCTCTTCTAGCAGAAGTTCTATTTCTTTCAATTTGTGGACTGATATTTTGGTAGACAGAGCTTCAGATTCTCATATGAAGAAAAAGATGGGAGGAACCTGTTTTAGAATGCAAGATAATACTACAGCATAGCACAGGAACATGAAGGTATAAATAGTATCTATATTCTACATGAAGGTATACAGTAGATACACACACACACACACACACCCTAGTTTATTTCACAAGAATGGTTTTGGCAAGTTCCCCTTTTGGACAACAATTACAATTTCACTGTTAATTGCTTCAGGCTTTTCCATATACATTTTATTTTGTTTTTACATTTTTATTTTATATTGTTTTGTATCTGATATTTTGTAATATTGTCTTCTTTTAAATATTGCTCTTGACTGTAAATAAATGTTGCCTGTGTGTGTGTGTGTGTGTGTGTGTAATGTGCCTTAACAAATTAAGTAGACTTGAAAAATGCAGTAGCATCAGAATGAAAAGGGAAACTTCCCCAGGTTTATCTGAACTAAAATACATTATATACAAAGCTAAATAAAATCTTGAATCATGTTTAGCGATGTTAAATAGCCTTCTAAAAATATATCCCCTGTAAAATCTTTTCTCATTCTTGAATTCAACCTTCTTCTTCAGACCTCTACTACCTACCATTGCTTTCCATGATTGAATTATGGTGTCAAATCCAAGATGCTTTTGTGAAAAGATAATGTCATTCCTTGAGTGCTTCCTGGTTAGGTGTCCAAACCAAGAAACATGGTCCACCCTCAAAATTTCCTTGTTGCCTTGAGTGTAGGTGACATGATCTGATAGCCAAATCTGGATATGTTGCATCAAGATGTCACTCCAATTGTTTGGTGACCTTTGGGGAGAAAACAAAGATATTTATGTGACTAGTCCAGAAAGGAGAGAGCCACAGAGGGAAGGATGGGTTCTTTTGTTTTGTTGAAAACGAGAACATTTTTTAAATGGAAATTTTCTACTCACCAGAAATCACAGTCCATCATCATTATGAAAAAGAACCACTAAAAGCAGAGCCGACGATCGTGGTGGAATGAAGAACTGGCGAGTAGACCACAAAAGGAACTAAATAATTAAGGGAGAAGAACACTCAAACTCAACTTATAATTACAGAATGAAGGAAAATATTTTAACATTGGACATATTGAAGGATGTTTTTGAACAATGGACCCAGAAGTTAATTTTAAGAGTCTCTGCCTCTTTGTTTTTTTTGTTTGTTTGTTTGTTTGTGTTGTTTATTCGTCCAATCACTTCTGACTCTTTGTGACTTCTTGGACCAGCCCACGCCAAAGCTTCCTGTTGGCCATCGCCATCCCCAGCTCCCCCATGGTCAAGTCTGTCACCTCCTGAATATCATCCATCCATCTTGCCTTGGTCAGCCCCTCTTCCTTTTGCCTCCACTTTCCCCAGCATCAGCATCTTCTCCAGGGTATCCTGTCTTCTCATTATGTGGCCTCTATAGATGGACTGTGTTTAAAATTGGAGCAAGTTTTACCTAACAAGATTGAGAAAGATTTGAAAGTGGATTTAAAATGACAGGCTACAAGAATGAGATGGAAAAAGATGTTACACTGGTCATACAAAAGAAACCGGGCTATGTGTTAATAATTAAACGGGATATACAAATAACAAAACAAGAGACTGACCTGGATAATTTTCCTATATTGGATTTATAAAAGAGGATTGTAAAGTTCTGAAGAATTTTGTGAGAAGGAAGAAAGAAAAAATGAAAAGAAATCAAGTTTGACTTTATTTGAATGGATCAAGATGGTTAGAAGTAAAAGGAAGGAATGTAAAGTTGGTTTATTTGATCAAGGTTAAAATAGATAGGTTGTTTTCTCTGGTAACCCTTAATAGACTTTTGCTGACATCAAGACTGAAATGATGAGGCTTTAAGGATTTGTTTATAGATAAGAGATAGGATATGGGAAGAAGAGGTCATTTGTTGTATTTTAAGAGAAGGTGATAAGTTACTAAAATTGTTTATACCTGTTGTGATGATGGTGGGAAGTCACTTCTTTATATATTTCTTTTGTTTTTCGTTACTATATTCTTATTTTTTTTCTTTTCTCTTTCTCTTTCTCTTTTTCTCTTTCTTTTTTTCTTTTTTTCTTTCTTTCTGTACCTTTTACTTTATATTTTTATTCTTTTGAAATTTGTATTAGTTTTCATTGTTGTAATTGTAATCTTTAATAAAATTACTATATAAAAAAGAGACCCATGGCTATACCATTTATCAATAATTTGGAAATTGAAAGAGAAGATTCAAGAAAGTGTTTTCCCAGTCTTAAATAACTACATTTGATCTGTTTACTTTTAATTAGTTGCATTCAGCTGCAAACTAGATTCCTACAATATGAAATAATCGAATGGTGTCTATAAATCCAGTAACATTTCAAACTTGTAATCTTTTCTTTGAAAACGAACAACGAAACAAAATCCTGTGATAATATTCTTATCAATGGAATCAAACATCTTCTTTTTCCCCTGAAAAAAGTGGGTGAGGCAAGGAAAAGTGTACTAAATAGTATCCCATCCCCCCCCCCAGATTCTGCTAAAATATTCACTGGCCCATTAGAATTCTTGTCAAAATAGAGCAGTATTTTAAAATGATATATACTGTAATTGCAGTTACTTAAGAGACTGAATTAAGAAAAGAGTCAAAAAATAATTTGTCTTAAAAAGTTCTCTGTATTTTAAATCATGCAATTGGTGAGTGGGACTATAGTAAAATGAGCACTGCATTTGTTTAAATTAGACAATTTAATTCAAAAGTTTGACTTTGACTTTAGTTTGAGGACTGATTCACATATCTATTTATTGCTTCCATCACAATTACTCAGTACTACTCATATTTTAAATTTAGTACTGTTCTCCAGGTGATGGAATTAGCATATCCCAGTTACTCAATCTGAAGATACCTACTAATTTTTTCTTCCCTGAAATGAATGGTTGGTTGGTTGAATGATAGATGTACATACATGTGCAAATCATCCCTTGGCATCAGCCTGCAAGTGACAACAATCCCACAAATAACTGTTAAATATAAGTGGTCAGAACACACAAGTCAATGCAGCTTGTTCAATTCTGGCATAGTAAACCAAGTTGTAGTAGACAAGTGTGATTACAAATTAAGGTTTATGGTTATAAAACGTGACTTATAGTTTGGTGCATTGTACAAACTATGTGAACAATGGTTTATGATTAATGTGCACCCAACCAATGACAAACTGCTCAAAAGTTTTAGGTTTAGTACACCCATGTTGCAGAGCTGATATGTATAATAACTCGTGGTAATTTCATTCAATTTTCTTGGCAATATTACTGAGGTAGCTTTCAATTGATTTCTTCTAGGATATTTTTTAAATTCTCAACTAGCCTACAGTCCTCATATTCTCTGGAGTTCTCCCATCCAATTACTAAACAGGCCAAACCCCGCTTAGTTTCTGAGCACAGTCCAACTATCTGCAATGATAATTGATTGATATACAAACCTGATCAAAGAGTGAGTCAGTTTTGATTTTATCTAACAAAAGGAAGAACTGAAGACTTGCACATATACTTTCTACAGCAGTATGTAAATTTCATCTTCTGCACTATCAGAACAATTCTGGGGGGAATTAAGAATATACAGAAACACAAAAAAGGCCATCTGGTCTAAACAGGATGGTAGCCAAGAACTGGCAGAAAAAATAGGTTTGACAGTCTTGATATAAAAATTATTTATTCCCAGTGCCATTTACTTGCTGCCTACTAGGAAAAAAACAACAACATTTTTGCCAGAATGGCCAAAGCCACAATTAGACACACCAGCCTCAGTGTTTAAAAAAAAACAAAAAGAAAATCACTGCTTGTGTAAAGTAGCAAAGAGAACACAGGAGGATTCTGGGAATAAAATGCAAATGCTTGATTTCTATTCTGCCAAACCTTTCTTTTTCATTTTGGCAAGGAAGGAAGAAATGTGGGGGAATGAAAACCAGATCAGGTTATACCTGACATAGAATAAAATCTGTCTTCGTTACTGTTTCCTGTGTTGTCTCCTGCAAATTCATGTTATGATAAATTTGACTCAAATGAGCTCTGTTTGCTCTGCTGAAAACATTGTTAGACAAATAGTATTTCTCAATATTTGCTGCACACTGTAATGCCCAAGAAAGTTTATATGTTTAATTAAGATTGATTGATTGATTGATTATGTGCCATCAGGTCAGTGTTGACTATTAGTGACTCTATAGATAGAACTTCTCCAGGATGGTCTGTTCCCAACAAAGCACCTATTGCTGCTCTAATCAAGTCCATGCACTTGATTAGAGTCCATCCATTTTTAGGTCATCAGCTTTTTTTATTTCCTTCCAGCTTTCCCAGAATTATACACTTCTCAAGAGATCTGGGTCTTTGAATAATGTACCTTAAATACAATAATTTGTGCCTGGTCATTTGTAAGAGCGAGAACTCTGGATTGTTTTCTTCTGTGATCCCATATGTTTGTTTTCTTAGTTATCCATGGTATTCTCAGGAGTCTTCTCCAACACCAAACTTCCAAAGTATTAATACTCTTTCTATCCTGCTTATTCAAAGTCCAACAAGACCTCATGTTATCAGCAAACATGGTTTCTTTACTTAGTACCCAGCACAGATGTTGGTAGAGGAAGACAAACCCCACTGTTTATTCCTGGAATGTAAGCATTTTATTGCAAAGCATGTCTATGTTCAGTAATATAGCTTAATGTTAATTTTAGGGATGCGTATATCCATGTGAATTTTGAACAAATAATATACGTATTTACGAATCAAATGCAGTAAAAAGAATGAATGCATTATCAGCTCATCCCCAAGTTTTCTCTTCATGGAATAATGTTCTACCTGGAGCACGAAGACCTTACAATGGTAATTCACACCCTCATTCATGTTGTAATGAATTTGACTGAAATGAGCTCTGTTTGCTCTGCTGAAAACATCATTGTTAGACAAATAGTATTTCTTAATATTTGCTGCACACTGTAATGCCCAAGAAAGTTTATATGTTTAATTAAGATTGATCATCCAGACTTCTGCAATGCATTGTACCTCGAGCTTCTTTGAAGACTACCTGGAATCTTCAGTTTGACCAGAATGAAGCAGCCTGGTTGTTGACTGGTAGAAGCCAACTATCCAAACATGCTAGGACTTACCCTGATCTTCTCCGATCAATGCCAATAGTTTTTTGATTCTACTTTATGCAAAGATAAGTCGGTATTTTTCACAAGCCATTGAGTTATTGTTAAGCCAGTACAAAGCCTGTTACACAAATTATTGAGGAATGGCTGTGTGTCTCATAGTGATTTCCTTAGGCTGTTGGTTGTTCTAATATAACAATGGCATATCTTGGGGTGGGGTGTTCCCCATTGACATGATTATTAGATGCAACTTTCACAGTCTGTACTGCCCCCTCCCCCAATGTATCTCTGTCTACTTTAAAGGAGGATAGAAAAGTCCCTGCCTACTGTTGCACAATGCCAAAAAATGATATGAATTAGTGCGACAGTCCAGCACTGTGAAGCTAACACTCACATGCACATGAATATACATTGCTGAACATGCAGGCTAAGTCATAACCCACTGTAATATTTGTGTGTCAGCTTTATCTGAATAATGGAATCAAATCTGCTAATTTGGCACTGCATCCATTATGAAACATATATGAGAGCTTAACACATTTGTCCATTTTATTACTCCACTGCACTGAGAATCTGCTGAATCAGTAAAAGACACAAGGAACCAGAGCAGCACTTTCATTAAGCAGAGAACTGTATTAGCAATTCAATTTCTATTCTTTTGTCAGTTTGAGGGTCAGAGCTTAGAGCAAAAATTGTGAGATCTTGGAAATATTTGCCTTAAAAGCAAATACAGGAATATAATGGAAAGAATTTCACCAGCATGGGCATAACTAGATACAGCAGCTAGCTCTTTCCCAATTTTTATTTTTGTTCAGTCATTTAGAGCCTTGAAATCCAATCCTGGGGGATTTGTGACCTTGTTTTTAAGGAAGTAGGCTTCAGGTTGCTACAATGTCCATTAGAAAAATCTCTCATTTGGTTATTTTTATGAAGTCCACATAAAATCTAACCAGAAAACAATTGCTAATGCAAAGTGTGTGATACCAGTTATTCATTCGGTGTTTAAATTCCTTGCCAGTAAAAATGGTAAAAATGAATTATAAATCCCTCTGTGTTCACTGAAACATTTTAGAAGACCCAATGACTCCAATTCAGAAAACATGACACACTTTTTAAAAAATTACTTATTTATTACGTACATTTATATCTCATTTTTAAGGGAGCTCTCCCAGCTTCTTCTCCAGATCTTAATCGTGACACCAAACTGGTTGTCTTTATCCTTTAAGCCTTTTATAAAAGCAGTCACTCTGTAAGTTCAAGTACAGCTTATAACACTTTTATTTACTTATTGAACTGTATCTCTTGCCAAAAAGATTTGAAAAGAATATGCATTAATTTAAAAATCGTTTTAAAAAATACAAACAGTATACAGATATTCATAGATTATCATTACCAGCACCAGGTTTAATATAACTTTTATAACCTGTACTAGGAGTATGATTTATTGGGGTCATGGACCAGAACCTACATAAACGTAAAAACATAATTATATATAAAATACAAAATTGTACTATTGGAAGTATAGCTTCTCTTACAACCCCAAAGCCAGACGTGAGTTCAGAAATCTCTGGGGAATACCAGCTTTTTAACTCAGAATTGGCTTTGGTGTTACAAAAGATCTACATATATTCATGAATGTGCTGCTAGGATAACCTGCCCTTTTCTCCCCATATCCTGTTTTTCTAGTGGTTATTATAGCCAGGGAGGCCACTCTGCAAATTGGAGCTGGTTATCATATTGATTCATTGATTCATTTGATTTATATCACCTAAGTCTGGATGATTCTAAGCAGTGAATATTACAGCAACAGTACAATATACCAATGCAAAAAATATTAGTAAAACTGCATGTTAAATATAACAACTGCATATAAAACAGTGCTCCCACCAATGATAAAGGGGTGGACAATAAAAGTACTCAGTGCATAGCTGCATACTGCTTACCCCTTTAATTACCCACCAGCTTCCAAAGTAGCTTTGCTTTGTGGAACTGGGATAAAATGGTAGAAAACATCTAAACTGCAGCTGTTATAGCTAGAAAAAGAACTACAGAGGGATTGGCCAGTCATCATTGGCGATCACTCATAGCCGAGTAAGATTGTTTTCCAAAGGTAAAATTTTAACAGTGGATCCGTAAGTGGCTATAAAGGCCAATTCTGGATCCGCACAACCTCCCACAATGAGGGCATAGGTTTCCGGGTGGGAGACAGTCATGATGAGGGTTTGCCTGACGTGCCTTCATTTTAGCTCCTTTCTCCCTTTCGCCCTGTACTCGTGCTTCTTCAAAGTCCATAGTGCCATTAATAAAGGATGACCTCAAATTGAAACGCTCATGAGTTAGGGCTTCCCAGTTCTCAATGCTGATGTTACATTTTTTTAAATTAGCTTTGAGAGTATCTTTGAATCTCTTTTGCTGTCCACCAATATTCCGTTTTCCATTCTTAAGTTGGGAGTAAAGTAGCTGCTTTGGAAGACGATGGTCAGGCATTCGAACAACATGACCGGTCCAGCGAAGTTGATGTTGGATGATCATTGTTTCAATGCTGGTGGTTTTCGCTTCTTCTAATACGCTAACATTAGTCCGCCTATCTTCCCAAGTAATTTGCAGAATTTTTCGGAGGCAGCGTTGATGGAATCTTTCAAGAAGTTGGAGGTGGCGTTTGTAGAGGGTCCATGTTTCACAGGCGTACAGAAGGGTTGGTAGTACAATGGCTTTGTAAACAAGCATTTTGGTCTCCATGCGAATGTCCCGATCCTCAAACACTCTATGCTTCATTCGGGAGAAAGCTACACTCGCAGAGCTCGGAGTATGCACAGACTACATTATCATCAGCATATTGAAGTTCTATAACAGAAGTTGCAATTACCTTATTTTTTGCTTTCAGCCTACTAAGATTAAAAAGCTTTCCATCTGTTCGATATATAATTTCTACACCAGTAGGAAGTTTCTCTTCAACAAGGTGTATAATCATAGCGATGAAAATAGCGAATAAGGTTGGAGCAATAACACATCCCTGTTTAACTCTGGATTCCACTTTAAATGGATGGCTTTGAGAGCCATTGTTATTCAGGATTGTTGCCATCATGTCGTCATGGAGTAACCGCAAGATGTTCACAAATTTATCAGGGCATCCGATTTTCAGAAGGATGGTCCAGAGAGCAGTACGATTTACAGTATCAAAAGCTTTAGTCAGATCAATAAACGCCATGTACAGAGGGCGGTTTTGCTCCTTGCATTTTTCTTGAAGCTGTTGTGCAGTGAAGATCATATCCACTGTTCCCCTGGAAGGGCAGAAGCCATTTTGCGTTTCAGGGAGGATGTCTTCTGATACAGATAGGAGACGGTTTGCAATGATCTTTGTCAGGATTTTGCCTGCTGTGGCTAGAAGGGAGATGCCTCGATAGTTTCCACAGTCTGTTCTATCACCCTTTTTAAAGAGAGTGATAATTATGGCATCCCTAAAGTCTGCTGGAATCTCCTCCCTCATCCAGATTTTTTCGATGAGCTTATGAAGTTGTTGTGTAAGTTCAGGCCCGCCTTATTTAAAGACTTCACCAGGAATCCCATCAGGTCCACTAGCTTTGTTATTTTTCATTTGTTTAGTGGCTTTGCTGACTTCCTCCAAACTAGGGGGTACTGCAAGCTCATCTCTTATTTGTTTTTGCGGGATTTGCAAGAAGACTTCATCAGCCACAGTAGAGTGACGATTAAGGAGATTGTAGTAATGCTCTTTCCAGCGCAGTGCAATAGACTCTTTGTCCTTTAGAAGTTTAGCACCATCTACTGAGCGTAAGGGATTTGTACCATGGTTTGTTGGTCCATAGATGGCCTTTATGGCATTAAAGAAGCCCCGTGCATCATGAGCATCTGCAAAATGTTGGGTTTCTTGGGCTTTTTTTATCCACCATATGTTCTTAAGTTCTCTAGTTCTTCTTTGGACTTCTGCCTTTGCACTGGCGTAGATTTTTTATTTATTTTTTATTTAACGGCACAGTTAATATATTTTTGCCATATCTGGAAGGCTTTCCTTTTCTTGTCAATAATATGTTCAGTCTCACTATCGTTCTCATCAAACCAGTCCTGATCACTGAGGTGCTGCCAGGTAGTGATATATATATATTTATATATATATAAAACAGTAAAAATAAACAAACAAACAAAAAACTTCTTAAAACTTCTGAGTAAATGTTTTTCTCATACTTATCTTCATTTTCTTTTTTTTAATAATTTTATTAAGTTTTACAATACATATTAAAAGTTAGAATAGAAAAAAGAAATAGAAATAGAAATACAAAATAAGCAAAAAGATAAAGAAAAAGTGAAGTCAAGAAATAATAAACAAAGAAAATATAGAAAATAGATGTCCTCCAATCTATCTTTGAACTTAAAGTACAATCATTAATTTTAAATGTTAGTCTTTCATACAATACACAGGAACTTTTATTTGTCATATGCCTTTTGATTTCTATAATCCAATCTTCTGATCTTCATATGGGTTTCACCTTTCTTGCTATCTCCCAATAATCCATCTTTGGCTTCCACTCCTTGAAGTAGTAAATAAATGTTAAATGTTCATTACTGCATTTTTATCTCTTCCATAAAGTCCAATTAGTATAACAAATAAAAGCCTTATTTACTTCTAATAAACTACAATATATTCTATTCATATTATGATTACATATTCCACTAGTACATAACCTAACATATTACGTAACTTAATAAATAATATAACAATTCTTATAATATTCATACATATATGTTTCTGTAATTTAATTCTAATATATATACACTGCTCAAAAAATAAAGGGAACACTGAAACAACACAATGTAAGTCCAAGTCAATCACACGTCTGTGAAATCAAACTGTCCACTTAGGTAGCAACACTGATTGACAATCAATTTCACATGCTGTTGTGCACATGGAATAGACAACAGGCGGAAAGCATAGGCAGTTAGCAAGACATCCCCAATAAAGGAGTGGATCTGCAGGTGGTGACCACAGACCACTTCTCAGTTCCTATGCTTTCTGGCTGATGGTTTGGTCACTTTTGAATGCTGGCAGTGCTTCCACTCTAGTGGTAGCATGAGACGGAGTCTACAACCCACACAAGTGGCTCAGGTAGTACAGCTCATCCAGGATGGCACATCAATGCGAGCTGTGGCAAGAAGGTTTGCTGTGTCTGTCAGCGTAGTGTCCAGAGCATGGAGGCGCTACCAGGAGACAGATCAGTACATCAGGAGACGTGGAGGAGGCTGTAGGAGGGCAACAACCTAGCAGCAGGACCGCTATCTCTGCCTTTGTGCAAGGAGGGACAGGAGGAGCACTGCCAGAGCCCTGCAAAATGACCTCCAGTGGGCCACAAATGTGCGTCTGGCTGCTCAAATGGTCAGAAACAGACTCCATGAGGGTGGTATGAGGGCCCGACGTCCACAGGTGGGGGTTGTGCTTACAGCCCAACACCGTGCAGGACGTTTGGCATTTGCCAGAGAACACAAGATTGGCAACTTCACCACTGGCGCCCTGTGCTCTTCACAGATGAAAGCAGGTTCACACTGAGCACATGTGACAGACGTGACAGGGTCTGGAGACGCCGTGGAGAACGTTCTGCTGCCTGCAACATCCTCCAGCATGACTGGTTTGGCAGTGAGTCAGTAATGGTGTGGGGTGGCATTTCTTTAGGGGGCCGCACAGCCCTCCATGTGCTCGCCAGAGGTAGCCTGACTGCCATTAGGTACCGAGATGAGATCCTCAGACCCCTTGTGAGACCATATGCTGGTGCGGTTGGCCCTGGGTTCCTCCTAATGCAAGACAATGCTAGACCTCATGTGGCTGGAGTGTGCCAGCAGTTCCTGCAAGATGAAGTCATTGATGCTATGGACTGGCCCGCCCGTTCCCCAGACCTGAATCCAATTGAGCACATCTGGGACATCATGTCTCGCTCCATCCACCAACGCCACGTTGCACCACAGACTGTCCAGGAGTTGGGGGATGCTTTAGTCCAGGTGTGGGAGGAGATCCCTCAGGAGACCATCCGCCACCTCATCAGGAGCATGCCCAGGCGTTGTAGGGAGGTCATACAGGCACGTGGAGGCCACACACACTACTGAGCCTCATTTTGACTTGTTTTAAGGACATTACATCAACGTTGGATCAGCCTGTAGTGTTCTTTTCCACTTTAATTTTTGAGTGTAACTCCACATCCAGACCTCCAGGGGTTGCTTACATTTGATTTCCATTGCTTTTTGTGTGATTTTGTTGTCAGCACATTCAACTATGTAATGAACAAAGTAATTAATACGAATATTTCATTCATTCAGATCTAGGATGTCTTATTTCAGTGTTCCCTTTATTTTTTTGAGCAGCTTATATATCTCCCTAAAAGGGAAAAAAGAAAAGTTCCTTATTTCTCCATTATCCATCTATAATTTCCACTTATTGTGATAGTGTCCATTTAAACTAAATACATAACCTATCATATCACTTAACCTAATACATAATGTACCAATTTTTATAATATTCATACATACATATTCATACATGATGTCATCCTGTAATAACCATCATTCTAATTACATCTCATCATCCAAAGAAAACAATAATCTATAATATCAACTTATGTTTTTATTTAGCCTTATATCTTACATTTAGAATATCACTTTTTTATATATCCATACAGTTTCTCATGTACAATCCAGGCCCATGTTTTCATTAACCTTTATATATCCATACAGTTTCTCTTATCTTCTGTTTAGGTTATGCCAAAATCGCAATACTCAATGGCAAATTCGCAATATACACCATCTCATCATATCATTATCTTAAGCAATAATCTATAATATCAACTTATGTTTGTGTTTAGCCTTATATCTTACATTTAGAATATCACTTATACTCAATGGCAAGTTCGCAAATATACAATCCAAATCCATGTTTTCATTAACCTTGTATCCCAGTCATGATACTGAATCTTCTGTTTAGGTTATGCCAAGTTCATAATATGCAAAGTCAAGTTTACAATATACAGCCTGCTTTTTTCTATGTCTCATGTAGAGTATCAGAGCAAATTTCTCACCCTTTCCACGTATTTCACAGTCTCTATCCAATTGCATACTCAAATTTTCTCCCTGTCTCCACAACCATAACATTTTTATACCAGAATTATAATGTATAGCCTTCCGAATGTTTTTCTGAACTAATATATTTAAAATTCCCTCCTCCTGTTTCTCTTCTATTTCAAAAACATTTTTCTTTCCTGTTTCAGATTCTATTTATTGTTTTTCTTTCTCTTGGTCTTGCAAACATATCAATAATAATTCCAGTGACCTTCTAATCCCTGAAAGAACTTGAATTGCAGCTGCAAAAGCCATCCCACTTCTGTGTCCTTCAGATTTTTCTAGTCAAAATAATAGTTGGTCTGTTCATGGAATATTACCAGCAAAGTCTATCAAATAAAGTTAAAAAAAAAATTCCAATAATCCAAAATACAGGAGGGAGCAATATTTCAAACAGTTTATAAAAGGAGAAATAAAAGATAAATTCCAAGTGAAACAAAATCCACTCTAGAAGAATATAAAGAGAAAAAGGAAAAAAAGATTTACAAACGTTCCCCTGTGCTTTTGTTCTTCAAGCTGCAGGCTGCTTAATCCAAACAAACAGTTTCTCAAAAATTAGATAGTCAATTAGTTTATCAAGCAAAGAATTACAAACAAAGTCTCTTAAATCCAATGTATTGACTACAGCAACCGGAAAAATCTTCAGTAGCTGAACATGCTCTCAAGAAAACGGGACACAAAATCCTATTTGAAAACACAGAAATACTGGACAACACCAAAAGCCACTACACCAGATTATACAGAGAAGCCATTGAAATTCACAAACACCAGCACAGTTACAATAAAAAAGAAGAAAGTTTAAAAATTAGCAAAACCTGGCTACCAGTCCTGAAAAACACAGCCTGCAAAAGGTCAACGAACTCAGTCCAACCACCAGGACATGGGAATACTTCTCACAATGAACATGCTAATCACGTTCATCAGCCACTCGTTAACATTTCAACACAACAAAAAAAAACCCACCTAATCTCCTATAATTTAGCTCTATAAATAGAACATTGCCACTCTACCTGGGCACAGAGATTTTGCTTCTATCTGTGCTCCTGCCCTCTGAAGATGCTGGCCACAGATGCTGGCGAAAAGTTAGGAACCACAACTTCCAGAACACGGCCACACAGCCCGGAAGACCCACAACAGCCATCTCTTAAATCCCTCTAATACAAAAGAAAGGTAAAAAAAAAATACAGACGTTTCATTATGTTGCAAATGTAGAATCCATCAAACTTCCACCAGAATCAGTTATAGCAAAGAAAGCACAAAATTAGCCAACATTTTAAGCAAAGTCCAAGAGATAGATCTTAGATATCAAAAACATTCTAATCTAAAAAAAAAATTCCTAAAGTGATCTAAAAGCGGCTGTGCGCTCTTGTGTCTCTTCAAAGAGACTTGTTTTCCCTGCGAGAGCCAGATATCTCTCGGCCATTTCCCTTGCACTTACCCCTGTTCCCTCCACGGTGGAAACTACAGAGAAAAAACAAGGGTAGGCAATTCTAATGGCCCCACGAGCAATCTTCTGGTCTCCCCTTCTTCAGGGGAAAAAGCTTCAGTGGTCCACAACTTCTGCAATCCACTGCAAGCAAGGAAAATTCAGCCAGTTCTCAGCTCTCTGAGAAATCTGACCGGTCGAGCTGGCAGCCAAGCCTGGAGTGATACTTGTCTTCATTTTCCATTGAATCCGACAGACACATTTTGTAATAACTAAGTGATGTATTACTGAGTTCAGTGGGGACTAAATTCATCTTAGTCCGGACAAAACCACATATTTTATACCCTGCCTTCCAAGGCTTGATGAAACTACTGATCTCCCTCCCTGAGCATCCCCAGAAAGATGATCGGGTTCCTGTTCATATTTTTAGATTGTCCTTGTGACCAGAAACGATCATCCAAAAGTGGAATGGAAATCAAACCTTGATGTTCAATCCAAGATCTTCCATAGTTCTGCATTTTAGAGCAACTTCCTTGATTTCACTTTTTTCTAGCATATATCTTTCAGCACCTTTTATTCCCTCTTCCTTTTTATTAAGCTTTATCTCTGCAACTGTGATAAATACTGCCATCCTTTTTTAAAAAAAATGTATAAAGGAAAGTCTATAAAATTCCAACTAGATCAATGAGGACTACAAAACAATATGCAACTGAATAAAAATAATTGCAGACTAAAGTCTCTGGAGAGTGAATGTCATTGGTGCAGACCACTGAGATATCTGGAAAGCCAGCTGACACCCATTTCCCTAGGCACCTGAAGTCACTGGCACAGATTATTCTTAGCTGAAGTCAGACATCCCATTGGGCTGGAATGTGAAAACAAATAAATATTCTTGGCTATTCCTGTTGGCATGAGTTTTGCTTCAGTAACTTCAGAGCTTTCTCTATATCCAGGCTGACAACATCTTGTAGAAGCCTTGACAGTATTAAGCATTGTCCTGTCTTCAGTTGATCGTTTTGCAATCTGATTTTCTTTTAATAATTAGCGTGTCACTTTTAGAGACTAATGTTGACAGAGAAACCAAATGCCCAGGTCACAGGGTTTTGCCTTTTGTGTGTCTATATATGTCTCCCTTTGCAACTACCCCAACATGGACTGTGCTGGAAGTTGATATGTATGTGTTTGAGTGTTTACATTTCATTATGTTCAAGGACATGCTTAGCTTTAATTTAATTATACCCTATTTACTTGAAAGAAAGCTTTGAACTTAGACAAAACCCCTTTGGAATGCCCATCTTTTCTACATTGTCAACCTAGAGTTGCCAAATCTAGCAGACAACCAGTCCTGACAACTATTGGTATGGAGGGGGGAATAAACACACACATATAGACACACACTAGAAGCCACACTCCAAGAAAAAAACAAGCCCAGGACACTTTACCTTATAAACCTCTTATTAAAACTGTAAAATAAGTTGCCCCATTTAGAAAATTTATAGAATTAATTGATCCCCATTTGGCTATAGTTAATATTAATCTCTTTCTTGTGTACAAACCAGTCTCACACACAGAAACATGAAAACACATATTTCTCTTCCTCCTCTAGCAAAAAAGAAGAAAAAAAACCCAGCACAGATATGAAGTAAGAGGAAGTGTAAATGCCCTGGGATGGCATGGAAAGAGAAAGGGGGAAACAAAATTAGATAAAGACTTTTTTTCAATCCGTTCAATCGTGTCCGATTCTTGGAGATTGCCTGGACAAGTCCCTGCAGTTTCCTTGGCAAGGTTTTTCAGAAGGGGTTTGCCATTGCCTCCTTCCTAGGGCTGAGAGAGAGTAAAGGATTTCAAAAGTGAAGTTTGCCCTTATCAGACCCACTTTGATTCTAACTTTTTGAACCTTACATTTTGTACAGAATACAAATTTCAGACTATGTGTTACAATCCAACTTCTATGTAATCGTTTATTTGCATGGGGAAATGTTCCAGCCACCATGAAATTCAATAAATTTTAATGTATGCATTTTAAAACCCAGTGCTATATTGTATTACAGGGTGCAGGAAATTCTTGAAGGTACATCTTTTATGATCCTAGGCAGTAGCTTCCTCTTCCTTTTTAATTTTTTAAAGATCTGTCTCTTTGTGCTTTGTTAATGTTTAACATGAAATCAGTGGGGTGATTTAGCACAATATAGGCTTTCTTTAAATGAAGGGAGATGCTTAACACTAGTTTTACATACACAAGGGCAGTAAATCTTTTGTGATTCTGCAGGCTACTCAACTTAATACACCTCTCCACGTGGTAAAACTGGAGGTTGGATTACCCTCAAAGAAATGGGAATGTTACGATCAATTCATAAAGGAGCCATAAGCCTATTAGAGGACAACACTATGAAACCTTGGATTCAATTATATTTTTGTGAAGGATTGAAACAGTCTGGAAAATATACACCAGTGAGCAACCAAGGTGAGAAGGTGCCTGCCTGTTATACAGTTATGGAAAGATTTTGCATGATACAGATGGCATAGGTAGCAAAAACAAAACAAAACAAAAATTCCTTCTTTATTCTTGCCTTAAAAACCGTTGTGAACATATCTATGAAATCATCAGGAACTGAAGTTGACTTAAGGAAGTCTTTTAGGGCTACCAGATCTGGCTGCAAAAAATCAGTTGGCCAAAGCAAAGAGATACAGAACCATCCAACTCTTTGGTTTATCTAATGCTCACCCAGATTTTTGCAGCCCAAATCCAGTAGCTCTAGAGTCTTTACCATTTAATACCAGCTGAAAATATTGTAACATCTGCATGTTTCCTTCACAAATGAAACTGGAAATAAAATATAGAGCCTATAAATGTATCCTGATTCATTTTGTTACAATCTATTCTCAATCAATATAATACTATGAATGTGAAATATTAATATTATTATCAAATATAGGATCAGAATAATACAATTGATTCCCTTAACTTTCCCAGATAATTTATTTATATATATATATATATATATATATATATATATATATATATATATAAATTTTATATAAAGTTCAAGAGTGGAAGTACCATCAGCCACCTCCTCTGCATAGATGACATCAAGCTGTATGCTAAGAGTGAATGAGACATCGACTCACTGATCCACCTGACACGGATCTACAGTGAGGACATTGGGATGTCATTCGGACTAGAGAAGTGTGGCCGGATGGTAGTGAAGAGAGGGAAGGTAGTCAAGATTGATGGGGTGGAACTACCAACAGGCCACAAAGCAGACATACAGACCAGCTACAAGTACCTTGGTATCCCACAGTCACATGGGAACCACAATGAGAAGGCAAGGAAGACAGCAACAACCAAGTACCACCAAAAGATAAGACAGGTCCTGAAGAGCCAGCTCAATGGGAAGAACAAGATCCATGCCATTAACATCTATGCCCTGCCAGTCATCAGATAACCTGCTGGTATAGTGAGCTGGCCAAAGGAGGACATGGAGGCTGCTGATGTGAAGACCCGGAAGTTCCTCACAATGTATGGAGGCTTTCAGCCCATGTCAAACACCCAGAGACTGTACACCAGCCGGAAAGAGGGCAGGCGGGGTCTGGTGAGTGTCAAAGCCACTGTCCTGGATGAGATCCAGAGCATCCAGGACAGGCAAGGAAGACAGCAACAAGAGTGCAGTGCTAGGAACAGCCAAGATACTGTGCAGAACCCTCAAACTCCCAGGCCTCTGGTAGAGGATCCGAGGTTGAGGAAGACACATAAGACTCATAGGGGTGAGAAGGGAATTTTTTTATATATAAATTATATATAAGGGAAAGTTGAGGGAAAGGAAGTTAAAGGAAAAATGGAATCACTTCCATTTTTTTCTGTTTTATTCTCAGTATGCTTTAGAATATCTTGTGGTGATGTTTCTGAATGTAATCTACCACAGCAATATGGCAGAGAATATTCTCATTTTTCATCTCTCTCTCTCTCTCTCTCTCTCTCTCTCTCTCTCTCTCTCTCTCTCTCTCTCTCTAGAAAAAGGTAATCTATTATTTATTTACTTTACAGTTTTTAATAGCCTTCCCCAATCAAAAGATTCTTACACTGCAACCCATTAAAGCAGGGCTTTCCAAAGTGCCGCCGCTGGCGACACACCCGGCGGCGGCGGCAGCGGCGGCGACACGCGCGCGCATGGCGACGGCGCACGGGGGCATGCGGCGACGTGCGCGCACGGCGGCGGGGGGGCGTGCGGCGGTGCGTGCGGCGTGCGGCGGCGCGCACGGTGACGGCGCGGGAGGGGCGTGCAGCGGCGTGGGGGGCGTGCGGCGGCGCGCACGTGCATGGCGGCCGCCGTGCACGCGCGCGCCGCCGCTTCCGGGTGGTGTGGCGACACACCACGCTGTGTGTGGCGACACACTTTTGTGTCGCGACACACAGTTTGGAAAGCTCTGCATTAAAGATATAAAATATTTCATTATTTTAATAATTTGCTATAAAAATAAATATAACATTTTGTATAAAAACAACAATAATAGTAGATCAATCCCCTGTCTCCCAGATAAACTCAGATAACACATAATTAGGGTTGAAGGCTCAGTGCAGTAAAACTATTTTCAGTGACCTTCAAATGTGGGGAGGGGTAAAGAGTTCGAAAGGGGAGGAGGAGTGCCACAGGAAAGGTCTATCATCTTGACTATGTCCTCCTAACATCTAATAGATATGTTCTTATGGTATGAGCATCAGGCACTGCCTTGCCAAAAACAAATTTCCCAGTCTCAAAATGTTCCTACTGGCAAGGCAAACCTAATGTAACTGGTGTATCTCATGATATATTCCTTCATTTCTTTGTGTTTGGATCCTGTCTTTTCTCCATGAAGCCAATATAGCTTTTAGGGATAGCTCTGTTCATTTTATCCATGGAACACAACCCTTTGAGATAGGTTGTCATAAGAGAGTGTGAGTGGCCCAAAGTCACTTAGTAGTTATCATGGCTGAGAGTGAACTTAAATATGAATCTCCAAGATCCTTGTCCAAACACCTTAACATTACAGTATTTTATAGAATTCATTTCATCTACAGGACACTAGGGAATCTGAAGTCTGCTAAATAATTATTTTGTCATGTCATGTCAAAAATGACAATTGTATCTCTGTGAAACTCCAATGCATTGTGGGGAATTTTGAAGAAGCAGAGTGTTGGGAAGAAAGTATCTGGTAAAGAACAATCAATAAACCTTCTAACAGAAACGTATTAAGATTCATTCTTATTATGATGGTTTCATTTGCATTGTAGAATCTCCTTGGTCAGATGTGCAAAGCTTCCATTAATCAAATTAAAGAAGCAATTTTGAACTGGGAGGATATAAGGATATTCCTTTTTCAAACATATCTCAACATTGTCAAAATCAGGTTACCTACTAAAGACCCAGAGAAATTATTGCTAAGCAAAAACATGAGTTCAGTTTAATGGTTCACAGTTATCCTTATTACATTATATAATATACAAGGGGGATCTGGGAAGACCATGGAAAGATTTTCCTTGGGGCTTCTACAGGATTTGCCTGAAGTTCGGACTACATGTTCCTCTAAAGGAGCAATTGGCAGTAGCATCTCTTTTCCCTCTTTAAAATTAAGCAGAAAAACCAGAATCTGGATTGGGGTCCTTTTAATTTCCTCTCTCCAGTACTTCTCTGAGTGACAGATTTTCATATCTGACCCATGCATTGTCCCAAACTGAACTGCATTGTTTTGATGTTCAAGGTTTGAGAGTGTAAATTTCACTTATGAGAGGGATTCAAATTGAACCTGGGTGGGAAAGGGGAAAGGATGGTGAATAACGTTGTTGCATTTCCTGAAGAGAGTAAAGCCCTCAGTCAGCTATATAGATGATACCTATGGTATATAGATATCCTCAAAATCATAACATGAATCTACCAAGTAAATGAAATGAGAAACATCTGAAATGCAAACATGTGTCAATGGGTTAAAATACTCATAACAGGCAATAAGTGAAAACATACGTGTTTGAGAAAGGTATTTGTTCTTTTCTCTACAACCTCTTGCACTTCATAAAGCAAACAAATCTGCTATAATCATGGTATTTACTTTTAATGTATAATTCTACAGTTCATCCCTCTATCTGGATTTACTCCAAAACTCATTATTTTTCTTGCTGGGTTTAGAATCATGAATTTTACTGTTCAATTTTCAAGGTGTGAGTTTGATACATGTCTTTTTTTAAAAAATAATATTTTTAGCTATGGGCTATAGGAATAGATCACCTGTCTTAATGGTGAAGAAAAGAAGAACGGGGTTCTTGTGGTGTCTGGCAATCAGAAGATGAAATAAAATTTCATCAGAATCTAGGAGTGGTCACCACTCCTTCAGAAGCTCAGGCATAAATGGGGGCTTTTGCATAGCTCTCTGGACTGATGCCATTGTTAACTGAGTTTGAGTTCACATAGCACACTGAGCCAAAAGCAAATTATGGCTAATACAATATATAAATCCACCTTTAGCCTTTGCTTCACCTTATCTGTTATTTCGAAGAAAATTTTTGAGCTGCTGGTGCCATTTTAGATAATGAACTCAGTCAGGAGACTTATTTTCTTCTTCCCTTCTCCTCTCCCTCCTTCTCCTCCTTCGCTGATTTGATGAATTGATTGTGTGAAGAATGAGTCCCTTTCTTGTGGGCACAAAAAAAAAACATTATAGGGTTTAAATGGAAGTTCGAAGATTGTGTGTGCTTTTTAAACATTCCAATAATAAATATTTAACTTTGTTTTTATCCCTAGGCAAGAA
Organism: Charina bottae; assembly: GCA_023362775.1. Taxonomy (NCBI): domain Eukaryota; kingdom Metazoa; phylum Chordata; class Lepidosauria; order Squamata; family Charinaidae; genus Charina; species Charina bottae. The sequence goes on along the minus strand of JALMGJ010000019.1, from coordinate 5,867,468 downwards.
TTAGATTTCCAGGATTACTCTGTGGCTTTTAATCTTGAAAAGCAGGTTAGTACTTACTGTAGATGGGAAGCTACTAGGAAATCAGTGAGCATTGAGCCTGACTTGAAGAAAACTTTATATTTATCTTTAGGTGGTATGTTCACTACAATATATATGCGTTCTAATAGAAGAGAATATATGTAGGCCAGGCTTGAAATGTGGAGTCCTTGGTGCTCTCTGAGCTTCCTTGTTTGCTTGCAGATATTTCATTACCAGACTAGGTAACATCATCAGTGTGAGTAAGTGTGGGGTTTGCTCCCTGTTTATATACAGTAGTTTGCCTTGCCAGTGTTGGTGGGGGTGTGGTTTTCTCCTTCCTAGTTCCTTGATTAGGATATTGTTTTCTGCTTGATTGTTTTTCTGGTGTTAATCCTTGCAGGTGTTGATTATTTGTCTGCAATATTTGTCTGCAATGATTATTTGTCTGCAATTATTTGTCTGCAAGGTTAATCCTGCAGGGATTAACACCAGGCAAACAATCAAGCAGAAATCAAGGAACTACCAAGGAGAAAACCACACCCCCAACAACACTGGCAGGGCAAGCTACGGTATATAAACAGGGAGCAAACTCCACACTCACTAGCATTGATGATGTTACCTAGTTGGCTAATGAAACATCTGCAAGCAAACAATGAAGCTCAGAGAGCACCAAGGACTCCACACATACAGTATGCATCTAATGCCTTCTGTTTGCCTTCCACTGTGGGGAGATCAGAAAATGCAATGTCCTTTTTCCCCATTTCTGACCATATGTTGTTGTTGTTTATTCGTTCAGTCGTTTCCGACTCTTCGTGACTTCATGGACCAGTCCACGCCAGAGCCCTCTGTCGGCCGTCACCATCCCCAGCTCCCCAATGGTTGAGTCCGTCACCTCCAGAATACCATACATCCATCTTGCCCTTGGTCGGCCCCTCTTCCTTTTGCCTTCCACTTTCCCTAGCATCAGCTTCTTCTCCAGGGTATCCTGTCTTCTCATTATGTGGCCAAAGTACTTCAGTTTTGCCTTTAATATCATTCCCTCAAGTGAGCAGTCTGGCTTTATTTCCTGGAGTATGGACTGGTTTGATCTTCTTGCAGTCCAAGGCACTCTCAGAATTTTCCTCCAACACCACAGTTCAAAAGCATCTATCTTCCTTCGCTCAGCCTTCCTTATGGTCCAGCTCTCGCAGCCATAGGTTACTAAAGGGAATACCATTGCTTTAACTATGCGGACCTTTGTTGTCAGTGTGATGTCTCTGCTCTTAACTATTTTATCAAGATTTGCCATTGCTCTCCTCCCAAGAAGTAGACGTTTTCTGATTTCCTGGCTGCAGTCAGCGTCTGCAGTAATCTTTGCGCCTAGAAATACAAAGTCTGTCACTGCCTCCACTTTTTCTCCCTCTATTTGCCAGTCATCAATCAAGCTCGTTGCCATAATCTTGGTTTTTTTTGAGGTTTAACTGCAACCCAGCTTTTGCACTTTCTTCTTTCACCTTCGTAATAAGGCTCCTCAACTCCTCCTCGCTTTCAGCCATCAAAGTGTTATCATCTGCATATCTGAGATTGTTAATGTTTCTTCCAGCGATTTTAACTCCAGCCTTGGATTCCTCAAGCCCAGCATGTCGCATGATGTGTTCTGCGTACAGGTTGAATAGGTAGGGTGAGAGTATACAACCCTGCCGTACTCCTTTCCCAATCTTAAACCAGTCCGTTGTTCTGTGCTCTGTTCTTACCGTTGATACTTGGTCGTTATACAGATTCCTCAGGAGGCAGACAAGATGACTTGGTATCCCTATACCACCAAGAACTTGCCACAATTTGTTATGATCCACATAGTCAAAGGCTTTAGAATAGTCAATAAAACAGAAATAGATGTTTTTCTGAAATTCCCTGGCTTTCTCCATTATCCAGCGGATATTGGCAATTTGGTCTCTAGTTCCTCTGCCTTTTCTAAACCTAGCTTGTACATCTGTCAATTCTCGCTCCATGAATTGCTGGAGTCTACGTTGCAAGATCTTGAGCATTACCTTACTGGCATGTGAAATAAGTGCCACTGTTCGATAGTTTGAACATTCTTTAGTGCTTCCCTTTTTTGGTATTGGGATATAAGTTGATTTTTTCCAATCTGATGGCCATTCTTGTGTTTTCCAAATTTGCTGGCATATGACATGCATCACCTTGACAGCATCATCTTGCAAGATTTTAAACAGTTCAGCTGGGATACCATCGTCTCCTGCTGCCTTGTTATTAGCAATGCTTCTTAAGGCCCATTCAACCTCACTCTTCAGGATGTCTGGCTCTAACTCACTGACCACACCGTCAAAGCTATCTCCAATATTATTATCCTTCCTATACAGATATTCCGTATATTCTTGCCACCTTTTCTTGATCTCTTCTGCTTCTGTTAGGTCCTTACCATCTTTGTTTTTGATCATACCCATTTTTGCCTGGAATTTACCTCCGATGTTTCTAATTATCTGGAAGAGGTCTCTTGTCCTTCCTATTCTATTGTCTTCTTCCACTTCCGCACATTGCTTGTTTAAAAATAATTCCTTATCTCTTCTGGCTAACCTCTGGATTTTTGCATTTAATTGGGCATATCTCCCGCTATCACAATTGCCTTTTGCTTTCCTTCTTTCTTGGGCTACTTCCAGTGTTTCAGCAGACAGCCATCTTGCCTTCTTGGTTTTCTTTTTCTTTGGGACGTTTTTTGTTGCCGCCTCCTGAACAATGTTGCGAACTTCTGTCCATAGTTCTTCTTGGACCCTATCTACTAAATCTAGTCCCTTAAATCTATTCTTCACCTCCACTGCATATTCCTTAGGAATATTAGTGAGCTCATATCTAACTGATCTGTGGGTCTTCCCTATTCTCTTTAGTCTGATTCTAAATTTTGCAATAAGAAGTGGAAGGCAAACAGAAGGCATTAGATACATATGTGTGGAGTCCTTGGTGCTCTCTGAGCTTCCTTGTTTGCTTGCAGATATTTCATTACCAGACTAGGTAACATCATCAGTGTGAGTGAGTGTGGGGTTTGCTCCCTGTTTATATACAGTAGTTTGCCTTGCCAGTGTTGGTGGGGGTGTGGTTTTCTCCTTCCTAGTTCCTTGATTAGGATATTGTTTTCTGCTTGATTGTTTTTCTGGTGTTAATCCTTGCAGGTGTTGATTATTTGTCTGCAATATTTGTCTGCAATGATTATTTGTCTGCAATTATTTGTCTGCAATGTCAATCCTGCAGGGATTAACACCAGGCAAACAATCAAGCAGAAATCAAGGAACTACCAAGGAGAAAACCACACCCCCACCAACACTGGCAGGGCAAGCTACGGTATATAAACAGGGAGCAAACTCCACACTCACTAGCATTGATGATGTTACCTAGTCGGGTAATGGAACGTCTGCAAGCAAACAACGAAGCTCAGAGAGCACCAAGGACTCCACACATATGCATCTAATGCCTTCTGTTTGCCTTCCACTGTGGGAAGATCAGAAAATGCAATGTCCTTTTCCCCCATTTCTGACCATATATATACAGTAATTGTCTCTCAGGAGAAATAGCTGAGTTAGATAAATCAACTACAGAACCAAGCAACTCCATCAAAGGACCCCTGATGTAACAGAATGGCCTCTTTATTTTGTTAAAGTTTCAGGGGGGAACATAACAACAACAACAGGAACCTAGTAGCAGGGAAATTTTTAGACTTAGATAGCAGATTAAGTATACATGCATTTAATTCTCTATCCTGGTTGCTAGGAGAGACTGAGCATTGAACTAATTAACTCTTTACTTCAAGGCTTGAAGAGATCTCTTGCCATGGTTGTTCCTACATATTCTTTAGATGCCAAGGACCTTTGGTCAGCTAAGCAATTGATTGGAATTTTGCAATTACAATGAGAAAATGAAGTCACAGCAACAAAAGCTCTGAAAATATACTATTAAAAAAATCCATGCCAAACTAGGCTTTTGAAAGCAATAAATCTTAACTCTTCCTTCTCTTCCTCCCACAAAACTGGCAAGGGAAATAAACCAGGATTTAATTTCCTGGAGGAGATTCCTGGATTGTCCTGTTGTGCAAATCAGGACTTGCAATCGGGGAGCTGTCTCAGTTCATTCAAAACTCATCCCCCACAAATGCTCGTACAGCTTTTGCATAATTGCACAAAATAAATAGGTTTCAAGTATTATGTGGACTGATTTGAGCGGGTTTATATGGGCTTCAAATTACTTTTTGACTGATACAAAAATTGAACCAAATTATGCTTCTCTCACCACTTGGCAGCATTCAACATGTGGCAGCTTTAAGATGAATGAGTGGGCACAAAGGATCAGTCAACAAACAGTTTGGCTTGAAATTTATAATGGCAATGTTAGCCAATTTTAAACTTTGAGCTTTAGCAAGTGCAGAGAAACCAGAAAGGAAAAGAATGTCTTGATGGGAAAATGAGCTGCATTCCTTTCATATCGAGTTAATTGAGGGCCAAAGTTCTAGAAGGGCATGAGATTTGTGGGAGACTTCAGGAGTCACTTTGTGACCAGTTCAATAAATAAATAAAATGAAGTCACCAACATCAGAACTGGTATATTGAACACTCTTTGCCCTTTTTCAAATAAAGCATATACATAGGGATCTGATCTAGACTGCAGCTATGCATATAAGAAAGGGAATTAACTCTCTCCCTGTCCTGCTTTCCTTTCAAAGAAATAATATATATTTTTAAAATTTCCTATTTCCCTTCCATTAGTGTTTATCCCAGTTAGCAACACTAATTTTTGTAGTCAAAGACCAGTGATGGGTGAGAAGAGTGAAAAAATAGCATAGGGAAAGATCTATGATCCTTCAGTCCGTTTCTTTTAGATTACTTGATTCTTTCTATCATGGACAGGTTTCATGCATTGCTTGTTTCCTAATTGGTCTTATATCGAGTTTCGTTGTTGTTTATTCGTTCAGTCGCTTCCGACTCTTTGTGACTTCATGGACCAGCCCACGCCAGAGCTTCCTGTCAGCCTCCACCATCCCCAGCTCCCCCACAGTCGAGTCCGTCACCTCCAGAATATCATCCATCCATCTTGCCCTTGGTCAGCCCCTCTTCCTTTTGCCTTCCACTTTCCCTAGCATCAGCATCTTCTCCGGGGTATCCTGTCTTCTCATTATGTGGCCAAAGTACTTCAGTTTTGCCTTTAATATCATTCCCTCAAGTGAGCAGTCTGGCTTTATTTCCTGGAGTATGGACTTGTTTGATCTTCTTGCAGTCCAAGGCACTCTCAGAATTTCCGTCCAACACCACGGTTCAAAAGCATCTATCTTCCTTTGCTCAGCCTTCCTTCCTTAAGTCTGTCACTGCCTCCACTTTTTCTCCCTCTATTTGCCAGTTATCAATCAAGCTGCCATAATCTTGGTTTTTTTGAGGTTTAACTGCAACCCAGCTTTTGCACTTTCTTCTTTCACCTTCGTCATAAGGCTCATCAGCTCCTCCTCGCTTTCAGCCATCAAAGTGGTATCATCTGCATATCTGAGATTGTTAACATTTCTTCCAGTGATTTAAACTCCAGCCTTGGATTCATCAAGCCCAGCATGTCACATGATGTGTTCTGTATACAGGTATAGGTAGGGTGAGAGTATACAACCCTGCCATACTCCTTTCCCAATCTTAAACCAGTCCGTTGTTCCGTGGTCTGTTCTTACCGTTGCTACTTGATCGTTATACAGACTCCTCAGGAGGCAGACAAGATGACTTGGTATCCCCATACCACCAAGAACTTGCCACAAATTGTTATGATCCACACAGTCAAAGGCTTTAGAGTAGTCAATAAAACAGAAATAGATGTTTTTCTGAAACTTCCTGGCTTTCTCCATTATCCAGCGGATATGGGCAATTTATTTATTTATTTATTGTATTTATACCCCACCTATCCCCTCCCTAACGGAGGGCTCTAGGCGGCTTACATACATTGCATTTTCATATATTATACATTCATATATTAACAACATTTAACGCGCGCTAAGGGGAGGGGTAAGGGAACCGACTCTTTTTTCGTGGGTATTGGACTACATGTCCCAGAATACCTTGCTTTTCAGAGTCGGATGCTGACGTCCTGGATGTTGCTGTTCGGGATGTTGAAATTTGGTCTCTAGTTACTCTGCCTTTTCTAAACCCAGCTTGTACATCTGTCAATTTTCGCTCCATGAATTGCTAGAGTCTACCTTGCAGGATCTTGAGCATTACCTTACTGGCATGTGAAATAAGTGCCACTGTTCGATAATTTGAACATTCTTTAGTGTTTCTCTTTTTTGGTATGGGGATATAAACTGATTTTTTCCAATCTGATGGCCATTTGCTGGCATATGGCATGCATCACCTTGACAGCATCATCTTGCAAGATTTTAAACAGTTCAGCTGGGATACCGTCTTCTCCTGCTGCCTTGTTATTAGCAATGCTTCTTAAGTCCCATTCAAACTCACTCTTCAGGATGTCTGGCTCTAACTCACTGACCACACCATCAAAACTATCACCGATATTATCCTTCCTATACAGATCTTCCATATATTGCCACCTTTTCTTTATCTCTTCTGCTTCTGTTAGGTCCTTGCCATCTTTGTTTTTGATCATACCCATTTTTGCCTGGAATTTACCTCCGATGTTTCTAATTTTCTGGAAGAGGTCTCTTGACCTTCCTATTCTATTGTCTTATTTCACTTCCACCCATTGCTTGTTTAAAAATAATTCCTTATCTCTTCTGGCTAACCTCTGGAATTTTGCATTTAATTGGGCATATCCCCCCCTATCACTGTTGCCTTTTGCTTTCCTTCTTTCTTGGGCTACTTCCATTGTCTCAGCAGACATCCATCTTGCCTTCTTGGTTTTCCTTTTCTTTTCTTTGGTATGCTTTTTCTTGCTGCCTCCTGGACAATGTTGCGAACTTCTGTCCAAAGTTCTTCTGGGACCCTATCTACTAAATCTAGTCCCTTAAAACTATTCTTCACCTCCACTGCATATTCATTAGGAATGTTAGTGAGCTCATATCTAAATGATCTGTGGGTCTTCCCTATTCTCTTTAGTCTGATTCTAAATTGTGCAATAAGAAGTTTGTGATCTGAACTACAGTCAGCTCCAGGGCTTGTTTTTACCGACTGTATAGATGTCTGCCACCTTAGGCTGCAAAGGATGTAGTCAATCTGATTTCAGTGTCGACCATCTGGTGAAGTCCATGTATAAAGTTGTCTTATAGGTTGCTGGAAGAGAGTGTTTGTTATGCACAGTGAATTGTCGTAGCAAAATTCTATCAGCCTATGTCCCACTTCATTTTGTTCTCCCAGACCATGCTTGCCTGTAATTCCAAGTGTCGTCTGACTACCCACCTTAGCATTCCAGTCTCCTGTAATGAAAATAACATCTCTTTTTGGTGTATTATCCAGTAGGTGCTACAGATCCTCATAGAACTGATCTACTTCTGCTTCTTCAGCATCTGTGATTGGGGCGTATATTTGGATCACTGTGATGTTAAATGGCTTGCCCTGAATTCGAATTGAGATCATTCTATTGTGTTTTGGATTGTATCCAAGCACTGCTTTAGCCACTTTATTATTAATTATGAAGGCTACTCCATTTCTTCTGTGGTCTTCTGGTCCATAGTAGTTGATGTGTTGGTCATCTGATGTGAAGTTGCCCCATTCCAGTCCATTTCAGTTCACTGACACCCAAAATGTCTGTATTTAATCTTGACATCTCACCAATAACCACATCCAATTTGCCCTGGCTCATAGATCTTACATTCCAGGTTCGTATAGTGTGTTGATCTTTAGAACATCGGATTCGTCGTTCACCACCAGCACCGTCGGCCGCTAGCCGTCCTTTCGGCTTTGAGCTAGCTGTGTGGAGCTAGTTGAACTTATCCTCTATTCCTCCCCAGTAGCATTTTGACCATCTTCCGACCTGGGAGTCCCATCTTCCGATGGTATACCGACACATCTCTAGTTGTACTGATCCATATAGTTTTCACAGCAAGAGTACTGGGGTGGGTTGCCGTTACCTTCCCCAGGGATCGTATTTGCCCTCCTTGCCATGACCTTCCCGTCTTGGGTGTCCCTTCATGGTTTAGCTCATGGCATCATTGAGGTGCTCAAGGTCCAGCACCACGACAAGGTAACAATCTCCTTTGCTGGAGTATGTCTAGCTACAATGTACTTATATAAGCAGAGTGTTACATTGTGGTCCCTAATTCAACTTTAAATGGTTGTTTGGGGTGCCCAGATACTTGAAGTTCTTCATCAAGATTGGCTGATATTGGAAAGCTAAGCAGAGGGATGGACATGGGATGATGCAGTGGTCTCAAAGTTAATCCCCCTCCCATGAACCTAAATCAGGCTCAGTAGCATGTAGACATCAAAAAGCTTCACATCTAATTAAAACACTACCTTCTAGCTATAAACATATAAAAGGGCAAAAGCATTAAGTAATGGAGGACTTGAGGAGGAGGAGGAGGTCAGCCCTAGAGTTGATGGCCTGGTCTGGCAATACCGTGTGTATCGAGAAGCAAGCAGGACCCAAGAGAGATCTGGCTTATGGAAGGGGCTGCAGTTTTTAGAGGACAGATCAGATGTCAGCAAGGACAGCTTGACAAATGTGCAGGAATCCCAGAAGTGAGTTATTTTTCTTCTTCCCATTCTCTTCCCTAGGATAGAAACAAGCACAGAAGCGAAAGCACAGAAAGAAACTGCATACAGTAAGTGAAGGAGGGAGTGAAACAGATAAAACAATGTAAAAAGCTCCATTTGACATTGTCTGTATATGTATAGTTTTTTTAAGCTAAGGACAGTGTACATATTTAATATCGCTATAAATAAAAGTGGGTCTGACAGGAATATTTTTTGCACAGAATTTAAAAAGATGCATATGTTAAGCACTTGATTAGCAGACTATCCGCTTTTTATTTCTAAAATTGGAGGAGACAGAAAAATTTGAACTCCACCTCCAGTTGCAATATTTTATTTTTATTTATTTATTTATTTATTTAAATGATTTGTATGTCCTTCCCCCTTGGCCACTGGCATGTAGAAATTAAAAATGTGTCCCTTGCGTACATAAAAACTGCTTGCTCTTATTACAGATTCTTTCATTGTTATGATTATTGAAGAAATTTATCTAGTGGTCTACAATAATCATAAAAAAATCACAAAAGTGAGATGATACAGATAGACAGCCAACATTTATTTGTTAAAAAGACTCACCAGCTTCAGCAAATAACAAGGACTTGTATCTGAAAAAGAAGGAAGAAATATCAGGAGGGGAATCTGTAGCTTGAATCATGTCAACTGGATTTCTATTTTCTCAGTGGAAACGTTTCGCTCCTTATCCAAGGAGCTTCTTCAGTCTGAGCAAAGTTAGTAAGGGAATCCTTAAATATGTTTCTAGGGTGGCTGTGTGACCTTGAACCTGGGGCTAGGTCATGGTTATTTGAGATGTTTATTTCTAAGTCCCTTTATCATCCAAAGGGGGATCGTTAAGATTACCATGCTGCTGTTGAGCTTGTGAAATGGTCTTAATCTTCCTATGCACAGAAGACAAAGCAGGAAGGAAAATAGGGGAAAGATTGTGCCTGAAGCCCCCACCTCTATTCAAGGAAGGATTTTCCAAGTTGGCATAAATGGACTCCTTGACCCCTCGTTCAAACCAAACCTTACAAACTTTGCTCAGACTGAAGAAGCTTTCATTTCTTTCATTGTTATGATTATTGAAGAAATTTATCTAGTGGTCTACAATAATCATAAAAAAATCACAAAAGTGAGATGATACAGATAGACAGCCAACATTTATTTGTTAAAAAGACTCACCAGCTTCAGAAAATAACAAGGACTTGTATCTGAAAAAGAAGGAAGAAATATCAGGAGGGGGAAAAAAAAGAAATCTTTGAGATCTACCGCATGCAAATAATACCTTGTCTCTGCAGTTTGTCACCCTTTCCTAATCAATCACACATCGGTGGCAGCAAAACAGCAGGGGTATACTGTATGGCAAATTCTTAACACATAAATTTCCTTGGTTCCTTTCCTAAAATAAAGGTGCCTTTTTTTCTTGTTCCAGTAAAAGGTAAAGGTTCCCCTGCACAGTCGTATCCGACTCTAGGGGCCGGTGCTCATCTCCGTTTGTTAGCCGCAGAGCCAGCGTTGTCCAAAGATGCTTCTGCGGTCATGTGGCCGGCATGATGCACGCGGAACGATGTTACCTACCCACGGAAGTGGTACCTATTCATCTACTTGCATTTGCATGCTTTCGAATTGCTAGGTTGGCAAGACCTGGGGCGAGTGCAGGAGCTCACTCCATCACACGGGGCTAGCTATTTAGTGTTACATGGTAGCAATTTAGATTGGATTCATTAAAATCCCATATTCTGACATCAGTCTGGGTCATGTAGAAAACATTTTAATTTCTCTAAGATGGAGAAGATGGATTTGAGTAGCTTGCATTTTTATCCTGGATCTCAAGAAAGCTTTGATTCCAGTCTTGTTTCTCTAGAGCTCTGAAAAAGCTGCAGATCAGGCCCTCAAACCAGTCCGTTGCACAGTTGTTGAAAGCCCTTGTAATTGTTTGAGAACTGGCAAATACCTGTACCTAGTAAATAAGCTCATGTAATTTCTGCTGAGGGTAGTTTCTGAACAGTCTTCACTGTCAGGCTGTGCATAACATATTGCAATAAATCTAAATTAGAAGGTATAAATAAGAATGGATGAATTTGTCTCTCTCTTCTCCATGCCAGTTTTGCACATGTTCATCCTTAAATCCATTCTGCATTAATCTGTATTTTTAACTGCCTGGAAATTCATATATAATAAACATGTATATGTTTTTCTCAAAATTTGCATGATTAAAAATGATTTCTTGCTATTCAACAAGAGAGCACAGGGCTACCTTCTTTATTCCAGCAGACACAAACGCTATAAAAAAAGAAAACCTTTGACATATAATCAGGTTTTGACTGATGAAGTTAGAAATCTTGCTTTTATAATATGCTTTTTGATTATGAGCATAACTGCGCTTAAATTATTTTGTTTGCAGGTTGTTGTTGCTTTGTCTTTTGATACCCTCCATGAACTCCATCCGTTGACATAAAGGCAGCATGCCAATTCTATCAATAAATATTTTCTACCCAGTCACACATCTTTAAATGTATTCTATCCTAAAATGCACTACTAAATACAACTGGAGCTGGGAACTGCGTCACAAAATTTGGAGAGCTGTAATCAGTGGGCTCAATGGAAATAAATACAACGAAATGGTCTAATTTGCACCTGAGTCAAGAAACCACAAATAAAGACAGCCTGTTTGGAAATGCAGAGATGGGGATGCGGGGAGAAAACCATCCTCAAGCATCACCGTACATAGGTAACTCAATGTGGTCCTTCTTTTTCTATGTAGGAGATACTACATTAATGCATCAGCTAAGTCTGGTGAAAGACTGCAAATCTGATCTAAACTTTCAGGGGAAGTTCAACAAACCTATCCAAAATATAGTGGTCCAGATAAATGATTTTGTTCATCACACCTTCATCTTTTGGGGGCTTAGTTTTGATGAATAGATCCTACAAATCAATCAGCAATTGTAAAGAAGGTTTAGTGGAAATGCAGTAGCAAAAACCCTTCCATTCGAGGAAGGACAAAAGGAGAGAATAAAATCTGACATTTCATTTTCTACTCTAGATGATTCCATGTATCTGTTTATAAGGATCATAAACAGCACCAGGAGTAAAACAGAGATCTGAACATCTCTGTAACTTCATCCAGCCATAAAACAGGGCAAAGCTTCTTCAATACTACCTTTTGCAACTAAGCAGCAAGAACCCAATTAGAATTTGGTACTCCCAGTTTCATTGCAACTAGTTGGACTACGATGATTCCATACTCAGTGGTATCAAAATCTATTGGGAGGCCCAGAAAAATCAATAGAGTGACATTCCCAGTTTCCCTGTCCTATCTCTGAATAGTCTACATTCATAAGGCTTTTCTCCTCAACTGCACTATAAATGGTAACATTTATATGTCCTTGATGATGAAAAATATACTGTCCAGATCTGAATTGGATTCCAGAAAGCAAATAGCATTTGCTTTCCATAGTAAATGCAGACAAGAATGCTGGTTCTTTACTAACCATAGCATTAAAATCAGAGCATTTTTCCTGCCCCACTTCCCCATTCCATATCATTAAAGCACATTGCACAGATGGTTTCCAATACCTAATTAATAAAACATGACAGGGTGTGAATTATCATGTAATCATTCATGTTTATGCACAGTGTTCAGGTCATTAAATCCCTGCTTTTAAATCAAAATATATCTGTATGTTTTCTGGAAAGCTTCTGTTTAAAAATTCTGGCTGCCTCCATAAACTCTAAGCTTAACTAATCAGTGAAGAAGTTTCTCTTGACTTTAAAATGTTTTCTGACGGTGGGGGAAAGTGGGAGAAATATAAGCCCGTCTTCCATAAAACTAGCCCATATTCTTCGAGTTTAATTACAAGCATCATTCAAGTGCTTCATATTTTCTTGGTTTGTGAGTCATGGCCGCAACATCCTCTTTTGACAGTTGTCCAATCTGACATTATAAAATGATAAAACTCTCAAAGGTATCAGAGAAAAGTAATCTAGAGGTCTCAGCACAAATAAAGAAAGTGTATTTTTATGTGTCAATAACGTTGGCATTTCGAACCTCTTTTGATCTGCATGACTTGTTGGAAGATTTTTACTGTTTGGAGCCATAGGAATAAATCAATATTAAATAATCCATACCCACCTCAGTTCTTTCACCTTTCTACATTTAAAGTCACTGGGAAAAATATTCTTGTTGCATCTAATAAAGTGACTTACATCACAAGGGATCCATAAATTGAAAACCGTTTTCTGATTTTCCAACTTTTCTTCCTCTATCTCATTCTTAGAATGCATCAGAATTTCTTTAGAATTGCTGTTCTTTTTAATGTTACGTTATTTATGTGAGCTGACCAGCACTGCTGTTGTTGACTTTTCAATTACTTGTCTTTTCACTGTTACATAACCAAACTGGTGGCCTCCGGTTCTCGATGATCCTTTCTTTTGGGATGTAATTAAAGTGTAGGGAGCCAGGAAGGCTGCAGACCAATGCAGTCATGGCTGTCTAAAGAAAGACATATCTTTCAACCACCTCATGACAAAAATACAATAAGTGCATCCTAAGAATTTCACCACAGTTTCTTTCCCTTTGAAAAAGCAATCTCTTTTCCATTAAATTGCCTGAGAATGGTTGAAAAAGAAACTGAAGACATTTTTGGTGCAGCCCTGATTTCCTAGGTCTCATAATGTTCACATGATTCTTGCACATCTCATACTTTGGTTAATTTTCATAGCAGCTCAACTGATATATGTATATCTCACAGATTCCAAGAACTGCAATTGGGCTTAACCTATTCTGTTGGGTCTTTAGCTTCTCTCATAGTAGGTCTGTAAAGAAATGAAAACATTTCAGCTATTTTCGGTTTAATTTTAGGATTGCTTCAGAGATGCTTACAGCATCCACCACTTTTGTTAAATTGAGGAAAGCAACATCGCACTGTTGGGATGCAAACTCTGCCCCTTTCACACACATGTACAACATTGGGACACAGACACAAAAGAGGTGGAACTTGCATTGCGTTAGTGTGATGCTACATTTCCTCATTTGCTCCCTTATCTTTCCTGAGGTTGCTGCTGGTTGTTTCTTCCTTTAATCTGAGACTCTTCTTCATAGAAAGGTCAAAGGCTCAGTACAGGAGACTCATAAAAGGCAAGGGAAATCTTTAAAAAATCTTACGGAGAAAAACAATCTAATTAGGGAATGTGTGAATGAGCTTCATTTCAATTAGAGTATTCAAACTGATCTGCAAAATTTGATTGACGTCAGCCTGGAACTGGTTAACCGAATCCCATGCCTACACTGATTTCTAAAAAGTAAAGATTTTGGTTGGGTTGCTAAAAGTGAACTTCCATTTCTTTCTCACTGATTGATGTCACTCAATTGTACTTTGGAAGTAGAGTTAATCCACCAAATTCCATTTAGAATTTTTTAAAAATAGTTTTTATTAAAAGATTTTACATAGATAATAAGAATTGCATTCAAAGAAAGAAAAAATATAGTAAAGTAAGTGTGAAAAAGAAAAAAGAAATGAAATGAAAAAAAACAAAGGAAAAAGGAAAAAGAAAAACAAAACAAAACAAAATAAAATAAAATAAAATAAAATAAGAGCAGAAAATATGAAAAATATAAATATAAATACAAATAAAGAAGTGGCTTCTGATCTTCCTCTCAGCAGTTATACAGATAATTCTAATCAAAGCTCTCCCTCTTAAGATTACATCATAACTCCCTTCTTTCTATAACCTATCATCGGTACACAATTGCACTTCAAACTCTGTCATACTTTGCTCTATACCATGGGTGTCCAAACTTTTAGCTTCCCTGGGCCACATTGAGTGAAGAGGAATTGTCTTGGGCCACACATAAAATATATAATATAGTTAATGTATATAAGTAATAAAATATCTTTTATTTTTTATATTTTTATTATAAAATTTTAAAAAAGAGGGCAGCATAAAACTAGTGGGATATTTGACCTTGTTTTTGTGAAACTAATCAATGTCTGGTTTGATGAAAATGGTTGCAATTCTCAGTAAGTTCTCAAGGTGCTCGTCAGAAATTTTAATTCTAATTTTACTCTTTGTGTGCTTCATCCTTGAAAATAGTTGCTCACAAATGTACGTGCTGCCAAAAAGCGATGTCATGAATAAGGCGTGATTGTGAAGCGAGGGATATTTTTCTCTGGGAAGATAGGTCTTATAAAAGTCCAGTAGAGAGACATGATCAATTTTTTCTTTGAGTTGAATGTCTGATTGCAACTCTATGCATTCCATTTGAAAATTCGGAGGTAATGTAGTTATGTCGACTGAAAATGGAGTCGAAAATATATCAAAATATTGACGATTTTTCCGGAAATCCTGAAACCTGTTTTCAAATTCCTGTATCAAACCGAAAAGCAAGGCTGCATGTTTCTCACTGTTCACAGGACTGTGTTTAGCCAACGTATTAAAATGTATAAAATTATTTTTCATAACTTGAGCTTGCCATACTTTAAGTTTCATTTCAGATGCTGTTATGGTTTAAAATATTGCAGTGATAAGTTGGTTTTCACCTTGAAGACACATGTTTAACTCATTTAAATGAGCGGTCAAATCCACCAAAAATGCTAAATCTGTGAGCCATTTTTCATCTTCAAGTTCTGGCACAAATTTTCTTTTTGATTCCATAAATGACTTGATTTCATTTTGCAAATCATAAAATCTTTCCAGCATTTTACCCTGACTTAGCCACCTTACTTCAGAAAAGTAAATGATGTCCCCAAAATCAGCATCCACACTTTTAAGGAACTCCTGGACTTGGCGATGATTCAATCCCTTGGCCCTTATGAAATTCATTGCTTTGATGACAATTTGCATGACATTATCCATTTTTAAAGCTTTCGCACATAAATTTTCTTGATGTAGAATGCAGTGGTACTTCATCAAACGTGAGTTGCCAGCGGCACTTGCATCATCTTCTATCAATTTTGTAAGTCCCTCACTTTTACCAACCATCACCGGGGCACCATCAGTAGATATACCAGATATGTTGACAATGGCTAAAGAAAATCACTTTAATGTCATTTTTACTGCTTTGTACAAATCAAGAGATTTAGTTGTACCTTTTAATGGCACCAAAGAAGACATTTCTTCAGTGACATTATATTTGTTATCAATATTTATAATATATTTATAATATATCTGTAGCACCAGTACTTTCATTCATTGGCAAAGCATAAAATTTGAAATTAGCAGCTTTACTCTTCAAACATCTTTCAATAGATTTTCCTATTTCTTCAATTCGCCTGGCTATAGTCTGGTGAGACAAACCAATTTTAGAAAAATCACTTTTTTTATCAGGACAAATTATATCTGCCACGCTTTCCATACATTGCTTAATAAACACATTATCGGTAAATGGTTTTGATTTTTTTGCAATCAGATTTGCTCCCAAATAATTAACTTTTATAATAGAGTCCTTTTGAGTTATGACTTTTTTTAAAAAAATATTGTTGAGACGGCAGACTTTTTTTCAGTTCTGCTAATTTGTCTTTACAACAAATTCCTTGATACACTTTGAATTTGGCAGCATGTTTTTCCACATAATGCCTTTTCAAATTGTAGTCTTTGAAAACGGACACATTTTCCCTACAAATTAAGCATAGTGCCTTAGTATTTGTCTTGACAAAAAAGTACTAATCTGTCCATTTTTTGTTGAATACTCTTCCTTCATCCACAATTTTTCTTTTTTTATTATCTTTTTTGGGTTCTGTTTTCTGTTGAAAAGACGTTGAAGCCATGCTGGAATAAATTTATTTAGGAATTTTTAAGAACTAACACAACAAGCCCATCGTAAATTGTTAGGTAGGCAAATAAACAAAGCAAAGTTTAATAATCAAATAAGAAAACTTGCATGTCTACTTAATAATAATAACAATAAATGCCTGTCATCACAGAACACATGTAGGTAGGTTGAAATAATATATATAATGACAAGTCGCCACAAGCTGATGTGTGTAGCAGACGTTAGCGGCGTTAGCATTGCACTGCCCCCTTCCCGACACAGCATTCTGTTGTTTCTACCTATGTTTCTATCTATCTATGCAGTCCACGCTTAAGAACCGCACAATTGAGTCATGAAAAAAATAGCAAAATAATGTTAAAAGTTTACGATTTTTTTGGGTCGCATTACTAGCTGTTCAGGGCCGCATGCAGCCTGTGGCCCACGGGTTGGACACACCTGCTCTATACCATAGAACTTTTTATCCATTTTATTTATTTATTTATTGTTTGGATTTATCACCGCCCATCTCTACCATGGTAAACTCTGGGCGGTTTACAATCATTTTAAATCTTTCTGCTAACTGTAAATGGAAAAACCATTGACAACTATATCCTTCTGCCATTGATTTAATTTTAAACTCCCCTTGGTGATTTTCCAATAATTCTCGGTACTTTAACCATTTATCTTTGCCTGCTATTTCTCTTCTATAAAATGCTTCTTGATCTGAGATCCACAGAGGTGTTTTCACGCACAGCCTGAGTTTGTATCTATTCCATATTCTCAATATGGCACATCTAATAAAATAGCTTTTAAAATCCAATTAACTTTAACAACAACAACAACAACAACTTTATTGATTAGTCTTACGAACATATCAAAGATAAAATGAGATAACAAGAGTACAATTTAACTGATAAAATTGAGAATAATACACCAAAATTTTCCATTTTGATAAAGGAAATGTGATAATTAAATAACTTGAAATAATGATAAATACAATACGTGTATATCAAGTCAAAATTCAAATGAGTTCATCACCCCTACATGACACTCTAATCTGTTCAATATAATGGGCTCTCAGCTGAACTGCCTTGTCTACAAACCTGGCAGTCCTATTCACAATAAAAGTATTTGAGCCCAAAAGAAAATAAGATAATCTGTGATTAGAATCCCAGTGTGCTGTTCTTTCCAAAAAAAGGAGACAGGAATTTAATCCTAAGTGAGTCATATAGTTTACAGTCGAACAAAATATGGGCAATATCTTCTATGGCTGGGTTCCCACATACACAGGTCCTTTCATCATATGGCAAACGATGGAAACGTCCACATTTAACCATAGAGTCCAACAATTCAAACCTAGCTCTGGAGTAGGCCCTTTTCAGATTTTGAGTTAGACTCATTGACAGGTATTTTTCGAATTTAAAAATAGTTTTATTCTTAGCTAACCATTTTAATGAACCATTTTTTGCCAATGTCTCCATGTCCAATTGAGCACTGATATCCAGGGCTCGCTGTTTAAAAATATCCTTTGCCTGCGGTGCAGTTATGAGTACCTGTTGAATGGGAAGTCCGTATTGTGTAATAACTTTGGTGAGATGTTTTAGGCAGCATGTGGTAAAATCCATACTTATTTGTTCAAGTAGGCATAATTTGGGAAGCCTATCATGGTCCATTGAATGGACCTTCTGCCATTAAGAAAAGACCTTTGTTACTGTCTGGCTATGTATAGAGTGGATACCTGTTTCTGCTCTAATTGCAGGTGCTGACGTGTTTTTATCAACTCCCAGTATACTTCTTAAAAAGCGGGTTTGAACACATTCAAGTGCGGCAGAATTTGTAAGACCCCAAACTTCCGCACCATAAGTCAACATTGGGACAATTTTTGCTCTAAATACTTTCAGAATAGGGGTCAAAGTGCCGGGATATTTATAGTTATACAGTTTAGATAGACTTTGGGCACAGACCTCAGCCCTCCCTGCGGTCCTTCTGAAATGATTGTCGCAGGCTCCAGTATCAATAAAAACCACTCCTAAGTAAGTGAAAAAATTCACTTGTTCTATAGGCTCCCCATTTATTTGCCATTTATATTTCATCCTTTTTCTTTTACTAAAAACCATCACTTTAGATTTAGACTTATTTATAGTTAAAGACTCCAGCAAAGGAGATCGTTACCTTGTCATGGTGCTGGAGCTTGAGCACCTCAATGAAACCATGAGGTAAACTGTGAAGGGACACCCAAGACGGGAAGGTCGTGGCAGAGAGGTCAGACTAAATACGATCCCTGGGGAAGGTAATGGCAACCCACCCCAGTATTCTTGCCATGAAAACTAAATGGATCAGTACAACCAGAGATATGTCGGTATACCATCGGAAGATGGGACTCCCAGGTCGGAAGATGGTCAAAATGCTACTGGGGAGGAACAGAGGATACGTTCAACCAGCCCCAGATGTGATGACGCAGCTAGCTCAAAGCCGAAAGGACGGCTAGCGGCCGATGGTGCTGGTGGTGAATGACGAATCCGATGTTCTAAAGATCGACACACCATAGGAACCTGGAATGTAAGATCTATGAGCCAGGGCAAATTGGATGTGGTTATTGGTGAGATGTCAAGATTAAATATAGACATTTTAGGTGTCAGTGAACTGAAATGGACTGGAATGGGCCAGGGTAAGCGATTTAACATCACAGTGATCCAAATATACGCCCCAACCACAGATGCTGAAGAAGCAGAAGTAGATCAGTTCTACGACGATCTGCAGCACCTACTGGATAATACACCAAAAAGAGATGTTATTTTCATTACAGGAGACTGGAATGCTAAGGTGGGTAGTCAGACGACACCTGGAATTACAGGCAAGCATGGTCTGAGAGAACAAAATGAAGCAGGACATAGGCTGATAGAATTTTGCCAAGACAACTCACTGTGCATAACAAACACTCTCTTCCAACAACCTAAAAGATGACTTTATACATGGACTTCACCAGATGGTCGACACCGAAATCAGATTGACTACATCCTTTGCAGCCAAAGGTGGCGGACATCTACACAGTCGGTAAAAACAAGACCTGGAGCTGACTGTAGTTCAGATCACGAACTTCTTATTGCAAAACAAATTGTGGAAAGTTCTTGGTGGTATGGGGATACCAAGTCATCTTGTCTGCCTCCTGAGGAATCTGTATAATGGCCAAGTAGCAACGGCTAACAGAGGGAGAAAAAGTGGAGGCAGTGACAGACTTTGTATTTCTAGGCGCAAAGATTACTGCAGAAGCTGACTGCAGCCAGGAAATCAGAAGATGTCTACTTCTTGGGAGGAGAGCAATGGCAAATCTTGATAAAATAGTTAAGAGCAGAGACATCACACTGACAACAAAGGTCCGCATAGTTAAAGCAATGGTATTCCCTGTAGTAATTTATGGCTGTGAGAGCTGGACCATAAGGAAGGCTGAGCGAAGGAAGATAGATGCTTTTGAACTGTGGTGTTGGAGGAAAATTCTGAGAGTGCCTTGGACTGCAAGAAGATCAAACCAGTCCATACTCCAGGAAATAAAGCCAGACTGCTCACTTGAGGGAATGATATTAAAGGCAAAACTGAAGTACTTTGGCCACATAATGAGAAGACAGGATACCCTGGAGAAGAAGCTGATGCTAGGGAAAGTGGAAGGCAAAAGGAAGAGGGGCCAACCAAGGGCAAGATGGATGGATGATATTCTGGAGGTGACAGACTCAACCATGGGGGAGCTGGGGATGGTGACGGCCAACAGGAAGCTCTGTTGTGGGCTGGTCCATGAAGTCACGAAGAGTCAGAAGCGACTGAACGAATAAACAACAACAAATAGTTAAAGAGTTATGAACAAAATAGACATTCAACTTTTTCAGGAGTCTTCTCAGGCCGACTTGTGAATGTGCCATCAAAATCATATCATCTGCATATAATAGGACATTCACAAAAATGCCATGAATTTTTAACATATGAGTATCTACGGTACGCATAAACCCTGGAATATCATTAATATAAAGATTGAAAATCATTGGAGCTAAGGTACAACCCTGCCTGACACCTCTATGAGTAGGAATACTTTAAGTTAAAGAGCCATTTACACCAGTTCTTTTTTTAAAAATATTTTTATTGTTTAAAATATTTACACGTCACAAAGATAGATACATTTACAAAGATTTACAACACATAAACAGCCTACTTACATACATTCAACTATTTATGACAATAACAACATACAAAGTTACGTATAGAACAATTAATTTAAAAAGACTTCCTGTTTCTTTTACGAAGAAACCTTTTAACATTTATTTAATATTTACTATTTTTCTATTATATTTCTCCATCCCTTTAACATTTCTTTATTATGTTTATAATTTATCTCATTGCCTAGTTCACTTTTCTTCTTTCCACATGTAGTATATTTATTACATTTCTGTTATTCCTTTTAAACCTGTTCATATACATTTAACGTTTGTTCTCTTTATAATATTTTTCCTTTTGATTTTCCCAGTTTTACAATGATAATTTTATATTGTAGTCCTTTCGTAAACATTCTAGAAAGGGATTCCATATTCGTTCATAATCTCCAATTTCTTTGCATTTTACTAAATTCGTTAGCCTGTCCATCTGTGCTATTTCCATTGCTTTAATAGTCCATTCATCTGTTGACGGGGTATATTCTTCTTTCCAGTGTTTCGCGAAAGTTATCCTTGCTGCTGTAATCAAATGGTGTAGATTTTTTTTGCAATCCTTATTTATTTTTATGTCCATGAGGCCCAATAGGTATAATTCTGGTTTTTTTCCCATATTGATTTTTATTATTTTACAAATGCTACCATGATTTTTTTCCGAATATTTTTTAGTTTTTTTGCAGGACCACCATAAGTGGTAAAAAGAGCCCACCTTTATATTACATTTCCAACATATATTTGAGCTTAAACACTTCATTTTATACAATCTCTCTGGAGGCAAATACCATCTAAAAATCATTTTATAACTATTTTCTCTTAGATTATTACTTAAGGTGAATTTAATATTTTTCATCCAGATAGTTTGCCAATCCTCATAACTAATCTCTCTACCCAAATTCTCTTCCCATTTTCTCAGATAGTTTTTGGTTTTTATATCACTAGTTTTTAAATCTAATAATTTTTTATACAATTTGGATATCAGATGGTCGTTCTCGTTCCATAATATATTGTCCCAGTTATCTGTTAAATTCACAAATTTAAATGTTTTTCGGTCTAATTTAAATTGTTCTTTTAATTGTAAATATTTAAACCAATGACATTCAAAACCCTCCTTTTCAAATTCTTCCCTTGTTTTGAATTCATAATTGTTTCTGTTAAATTTAAGTAGGGTTTTTGTATCTTAACCATTTTTTATCATTTGGATTCTCTATTCTGGCATTTGCCTCCTGAGGAGATGTCTACAATGGAAGTGAAGGTAGTAAAGAATTTTTGTATCTGTTCCATATTTTTAGTATTGATTTCCTAATTATATGATTACTGAATGCCTTATTGATTTTACTTTTGTTATACCACATATACCCATGACATCCAAATCTGTTATCATGACCTTCTAAATGTAATATATTTGTGTTTTCCAATTTTATCCATTCTTTCAACCAGACCAAACTGCAAGTTTCGTAATATAATTTTAAATTTGGTAATCCCAATCCTCCTCTCTTTAATATCTTGTAAGTATTTTAATTTTATTCTGTGTTTTTTCCCTTGCCATATAAATTTTGTTATATCTCTTTGCCAATTTTAAAAGGTTTGGTCCGTTATTTCTATGGGTATCGTCTGGAACAGATACAAAATTCTAGGTAGTACATTCATTTTTATTGTTGCAATTCTACCTAATAATGATAATTGTAGAGATTCCCACTTTTCTAGATCTTTTTAAATTTCTTTCCATATTATAGTATAATTATTTTTAAATAAATCTATATTTTTGGCTATTATCTGTACTCCTAGATATTTAATTTGTTTCACATTTTGAAATCCTGTTTTATGTTCCAATTTCGTTCACTCTTCTTTTATCATATTTAGATTTATCATTTTGGTCTTTTGTTTATTTATTTTAAAACCTGCTAAATCTCCAAATTCTTGTAACTTTTTGTTTAAGTTTTCTATTGAGTCTAATGGGTTTTGTACTGTTATCACCAAATCATCAGCAAATGCTTTTAATTTGTATGTTTCTTTTTTAATTTTTATTCCTTCAATATTATCATCTTTTCTATTTTTTTCCAGTAAGCCCTCCAGTACTAATATAAATATTAATGGAGACAATGGGCATCCCTGACGGGTACCTTTTTCTATGTTAATTTCTTGCATTTCTTCTTTGTTCACTATAATATTGGCTTTCTGTACTTTGTAAATAGCTCGAATTGCTTTTATAAAATTATATCCGAAATGTCTGTATTCTAAAGTTTTGATTATATAATCCCAATTTACGTTATCGAATGCTTTTTCAGCATCTAAGAATAATAGCATTATAGGTTTTTCATTGTGCACATTCGCATATTCAATTAAATTTATTACTGTCTGCAAATTTTCTTTAATTTGTCTGTTTGGCATAAATCCATTTGGTCACAATTTATCAAATTTTGTAAAAAAAGTTTTAGTCTTTTGGCCAATATAATAGTGAATAATTTATAATCATTGTTTAGTAAAGAGATCAGTCTATAGTTTTGACATTTTGTTAAGTCTTGGTTTTCCTTTGGAATTAAGGCAATCTTAGCCTCTGTTCATGTTTGTGGTATCTTATTTCCTTCTAGAATTGAATTAAATAGTATTTTGAGTGGTTCTATCAACTGTTCTTTGAAATGTTTATAATACATTTAATTAACAAATCTCAAGGCAAATTGCCAAAAGAATTTTTTGATATGGTTAAAAATTTATCCCTAATAGATGCATGGAGAAGCACAAATAGAAATGCAAGAGAATTTACATTTTATTCAAACAGACATAAATCATTTTCAAGAATAGACATGATATGGATATCAAAAAACTTGGAAAATAAAATTAAAGAAGCTACAATTTTGCCAAAAAACGTTATCGGATCATAACCCAGTGCAAACGATTTTGAAAATAAATCCTAAAAATTTCAGATGGAGACTAAATGAAAATATTTTGAAAAATAAGCAAGAGTCCAAGAGTCCATCAGATCCTGGAGTTTTGCCTATTTTCAATCTATTAATTGTGTCTATTATTTCTTGAGTTGTGATCAAATTATTTGTTATATCCCTTTGTTCATTGGTGAATTTTTCTAGATTGCATTCCTGTATATATTGTTCAATTTTTTCCAATGGTATTTTCTGTTTTTTATATAATTCTGTATAGTAGGCATGAAAGGCATTTTTAATTTTGTCATTTTGAATTAGGTCCACATCATTTTCTCTAATTTTAGAAATTATTCATTTTTCTCTTTCTTTTCTTAATTTGTAT
The DNA here is from genome assembly GCA_023362775.1 of Charina bottae. Lineage (NCBI taxonomy): Eukaryota > Metazoa > Chordata > Lepidosauria > Squamata > Charinaidae > Charina > Charina bottae. The sequence continues at coordinate 5,843,595 of JALMGJ010000019.1, read as the reverse complement.
GCCAACCATCTGCCTGGCTTATTTTCATGTTCAAAGTTTTTCTGTCTGATATATTTCAATTTTCTATCAATATCTTCTGTCATAAAAATTTGATCTTGAAGTTGTAATAATTTGATCTGATTTAAAGTTTCCTCTTTATTATTATTGTTTTGCAGTTTTCTTTCTTTTTCGTTAATTTGATCCATAATTATCTGTAATTTTTTGGTGCTATTTTTTTTTTGGTAGTTGTTCACTGATATAAAATGTCCTCTCATGTAGGCCTTACTAGCATCCAATATTGTTTCTAATTTTACTTCTGTACCTGAATTCCAAAGGAAAAATTCTTGCAATTTTTTTTAAGATCCTCTAAGTTTTGCTTATTTTTCAAAATGTTTTCATTTAGTCTCCATCTGAAATTTTTAGGATTTATTTTCAAAATCGTTTGCACTGGGTTATGATCCGATAACGTTTTTGGCAAAATTGTAGCTTCTTTGTATTGTCTAAGGCTTTCACGGCCGGAGTTCAATGGCTGTTGTGGGTCTTCCGGGCTGTGTGGCCGTGTTCTGGAAGTTGGAAGGAACCACAACTTCCAGAACACGGCCACACAGCCCGGAAGACCCACAACAGCCATTGTAGCTTCTTTAATTTTATTTTCCAAGTTTTTTGATATCCATATCATGTCTATTCTTGAAAATGATTTATGTCTGTTTGAATAAAATGTAAATTCTCTTGCATTTCTATTTGTGCTTCTCCATGCATCTATTAGGGATAAATTTTTAACCATATCAAAAAATTCTTTTGGCAATTTGCCTTGAGATTTGTTAATTTGACATTGTGACTTCTTATCTAATTTTGGCACAACTACTCCGTTTAAATCCCCCATCACTATCCAATTATTCTGTGTGTACTCTACACAAACGTTTGATAATTCTTTACATAATTTTTTTTAATTTTTGTTTGGAGCATATATACCAATTAGTAGTAATTTAGAATTTAGAGTTTCAATTTCAATAATAATATATCTCCCATTTTCATCTTTTTGAATTACTTTAGGTTTTAAATAAGATTTTATATATATTACTACTCCATTTTTTTTCATTTGCTGCAATAAATTCTAATCCTAATTTTTTGTTAATTAAATATTTAGTATCTGTTTTTTTAATGTGGGTTTCCTGGAGGCATGCAATACCAAATTTTAGTTTATTTAGTAATTGGAATATATGTTTTCTTTTAACAGGAGAGTTAGCCCCATTAATATTCCAAGTAATAGCTCTAAGTTCATTCATTTACCAAGAGTGAAGCAAACTCTTTAGTATTGGAGGCTCCTCTTTCTTTTTGATATTGGATTTTCTCCTTTCCCCCTTGTCTCTGATCCTTAGGCTGAGCTATTTCTTTTTCAAATCTTTTCAAAAAATCTTTCACTTTTAATAGTGAGTTTAGTTTAAATCTTTGACCTTTGAATGTCAAGCTTAACCCTTCGGGTATTTCCCACCTGAAATTAATATTATTTTTTCCTAAGAGATCCATCATAAATCTGTACTCTTTCCTGTTCTTTAGAATTTTAACCGGGATTTCTTTGAAAATAGTAATGTCTTTCCCTTCTATTTCTATTTTTTTATTATAGGATGCTTGTATTATTATATTTCTTATCTTTTTTTTTGAAAATTCTATCAAAATATCTCTTGGTTTATTATACATAGTTGCATATTTAGAATTTATCCTAAACATTCTTTCAATTTCCTCTTTTAAGCTTTCCTCTTCCCAGTCAATTAGATTAGCTTGCATTGGTATAATTATTTATCTCACATTGCTTTCCTTTTCCTCAGGTACCCCTCTCAGTCTTATACAATGTTCTTTTTCTTTTAGTTCCAGTAATGTTATACATTCTTCTTCTTTATCTAAATTTTCTTCACAATTTTCTATCTGCTTCTTAACTTCATAGATATCTTCTTTTATTTTTTTTTCTATCTTTCCCAGCTTCTGTTCTAATCTTTTTTCTAAACCTTCTAGTTTTTCTTCTAACACTTTCGTTACTGTTTGAGTAATTGTCTGTTCAAACAAAGATTTTAGACATTCGCCTTCCCCAGCCTCTGATCCTCTTCTACCTTGTATTATTTGTCTTCTGGTATTAACACTCTATCTAGTGTCTGCGACACTTGTCTATTTCCAAGACTTTCCCCCTGCAGCTCCGACTTTCGCTTTCCAGCTTTCCAGCTTGTTCTTCTCCGCAAGTCAATGAAAACACTTAGACAAACAACACTTAACTCGCTTTTCTTTCCAAGCTTTCCAAAGCCGCCGAAAGTTTTATTTTCTGAAAGAACCAAATCCTCCGCTCTTTCTATCGCCACTTTTAGCTTTTGGTCTCACAAAGACAGCTCGGGTCTGCGCGTTTTCGGATTTCTTCACGGAGCCTCCTCCACTTCGCTCCAGCAGCCGTACATCTTCACCGGAAGTCACCAGTTCTTACTTTTAGATAGGTATTTGAATAGAGGGCCTTTACCAGGAACAAAAGTCTGGGCTCCATATTTAAATTAATCAATTTCTTCCATAAAATGTTTCTATCTATGGAATCAAAAGCTGCGGTAAGATCTATAAATGCAGCAAACACTTTTTTGCCATTTGCCAATTGTTTTGAAATAAGATGATGTAAGGTGAAACAATTATCTATTGTGGAGCGATCTGGTCTAAAACCAGTTTGTTCCTCCACAAGGAGGTTTGTCCTAATTACCCAGTCCTCTATTTTGCCCAAGAGGTGTTTGGCAAACATTTTCGCAGCAATTCCTATAAGACTGATTGGTCTATAATTTTGTGGGTCAGTCCTATTTCCTTTTTTATATATAGGGACAACAATTGCATCCAACTGGAATGAATCCTGTGTTGTTTATATAAGAAAACAAACCTGCAAGTAATGGTGCCCACCAGTCAGTATGGGTTTTAAAGAGTTCTGGTGGTAAAAAGTCCTCTCCTGGAGCCTTGTTGGGTTTCAAGGAATGTATGATAGATTTGACTTCTGCCACTGACACTGAGGGCCAAAGAGGGAGGTTTTCAAAATATGTAGAATCAATTATACTTTCCTGCAGGGGTCTTTGGTTTGACTCAGTAAATAAACTTGTATAGAAATCCTCCCAGACTGAGGCAGGTATAGGAATGTCAAGTTGAAAATTGCGTTCCTTCAATAGACCCGAGACGTAATTCCAGAAAAATATTGAGTTAGTTCCTTTTGCTGATAATTCCAAGTCTGCCCATATTTTAGCCGTATAAAGAGCCTTTTTGGACACAATAAGTTTCTTATATTCACGCCTGATTTGTAGCATTTTGGATTGATTTTTTATGTTGGGATATCTCTGGGCCATACGCATTGCTGCCCTTAAATGTTTTCTTGTATGTAGACAATCAGAATCAAACCAGTTCGTACTGTTTTGAAAATGATTTCTAACAGGAACTTTATCTATTAGAAATTTCCTCAACGAGCTTGACAAAAGAGCGTATTGTGTCAAGATCTTGTGTGGGCATTGAAAAGGAGTAGAAATAGAATTTCTCCAAGACTGAACCTGCTCTGAGTTTAGATAAGTGGCTAAAGCCTACCTTGACCCACCTAAGTCTTCTGTTTTGCCTAATTTCAATATTTGCTGGTAACCCCTTATCATATAGCATAAATGATCTAATATCTGATCTGGCTGCAAAATAAACTGTAATCGGCTGATGATCGCTGTCTTCTCTCACATGGGCTTGAATATCTGAGAATAACCCAAACTTATTTCGAGAAACACAAATATAATCTAGGACACTATTGGAGTTTCCTTTATGAAATGTAAACAGATATATAAAATCAGATTCTTTGCCTCCTAAAATATGAAGGTTACACTTATAAATTAATGAGACCAACTGAGAACCCGCCATGTTCCTTTTGGAATCTCTAGAATGCCAGGGTGGGTTATTAATAAGGTAATCCTCAGGAATAACACCCAGTCATACAAAATCAAATAAAGAAGCCCCCACTCTGGCATTAAAATCTCCCGCTAAAATGACAATAGCATTGGGGTAATTAAGGTTTATCTTCAACACTAGATTTTCTAAATTTACCCAAATGTTGGGGGAAAAGTGAGGAGATGAATATGGTGGCAGATAAATGTTCACTAGTACTACTACAACTGCTTCATAAGAAAATTTAACCACTAAATAGAAAGGAGAATCAAAACCAAACACCAGTTCCTGGCCTTGCCAACCCAACTCAGCCTTGGCAAGTATCGACAATCCTCCCGATGCCCTTCCTTTAGTCTTGTATTTCACTGCCGGGACTGACCAGGAATTAAATCCTGGAATGTGAATCTTTTCTTCCTCTTTGGTCAGCCAAGTTTCTTGAAGAGCTATAAAATCAAAGCCAGAGAGAAATTCCAACAAGTTTCCATCAGATACTCAATTTTTCCAACCGGCAATGTTCCAAGTCAGTAGGTGGAGAAAGACCTTGCTATTATTGACAGCGGGCGGCCCCAAATTAACTTTAACTTTATCATATCATAAGTATCCATGCCATCCAATCCTCAGGTCATGGTATTCTAACTCTAAAAGTCTCTTGTTTCTCAGCAACACCCATTCTTTCATTCAGACCAAACAACAAACTGCAAAATACAATTTCAAATCCAATAAACCCAATCCTCCTCTTTCCTTTGCATCTTGTAACAATTTATATATAACACATGGTTTTTTCCCTTCTCATACAAATTCAGATATATCTTTTTGTCATTGCTTAAATGGCAAAACATTCATTATTATCAGAGAAATTCTAACAGTGACAATTTAAATTTCTTCCATCTTAACATGTCCTTTTTAATTTCATTCCATGACTTAACAAAATTATTTTGAAATAACATGCAATTCCAAATACTCCAAAATATACAATACATTCCTCATATCCCATAATTGTTTTTAGGGGGAAAAAAACCACATTGATATTCATGAATAAAGCCCTGTAAGATTATTTTCAACCTTTCAGCCAAAATCGTGGTAAACAATTAATAGTCATTATTCAATAAAGTTATTGGTCAAAAATTTCTTGTTAAAGTCAAGTCTTGGGTCTTTTTAGGTATTCATGCTATATTAGCCTCATTCCAGCTGTCAGGAATTCTGCAAAATAATATTCATCATTTGTTGTAAAGGTTGTAATAGTTCATCTTCAAAACATTTGTAGTAAGAAGCCAGCGGACCATCTGGACCAGGTGCCTTTAATAGTCTTTTTAATAGCTTCACAAACTTCCCACATTGTTATAGGTCTATTCAAAATTTGTCTCTGATTCTCTGTGATCTTTGGTAAATTCTATTTATGTAAATATTCATCTACTTTTTCCAAGGAAATTTCCAAGGAAATTTCTTGACCTTTATATAAAGTAGAATAACACTGGTGAAACACTTTTCACATATTTGCATTATCTGTTAATACAGTATTTCCTTCTTGTAACTTTGGTATCACTTTCTTTTCTTTTGGTTTTCACAATTTATATGCCAACCATTTCCCCAGTTTAATTGCAAATTCAAAATTTATTTGTTTTGCATAATTCATCTTTATTTCCATCTCTCTCATTGTTAATATAGATAATTGCCTCTGTGGAAGCTTAATTTGGTGGGTAATAGTTGTCTTCTCTGCGGATTTTTTTAACGCTTCTTTTTTTATTCTCATCCAAAATCACTTGTATTTTCTCTTGCCTTTTCCTTTTAAATTCACTGTTACATTGGATAAAATATCTTCTTGCAAACAGAGAATGAATGTTTGTTTATTCGGTCAATGACCAGCAACTTAAAATGAATAAAAATAACAATTAAAATCACACTAATCAATTAAATACAATTATACATAGGTAACTATGGGATAAAACTATAAATTTAGACAATTATAATATAATCTATAAAACCCTATTACAATAAAACCCTATTACAACAATGACATGTTTATTTATCTAAACATTAATAGATCTACGATTTTAATAGTATGTTATAAAATATACAGTATATCCTAAAAAAATTATTTAAAAATATTAGTAAAAATAGAAAAATATACACAATTCCCTACTTCTTTAACCAGTTTTGCCTTATTATCATTGCGGCAGCACAGAATTTTGCTACTGCACGTGTAATAACTGGGTTTGAATCCTGCAGAAGATGGTTCTCATAAAAGTGAAGATGGTTCTCAGGTCTCCCTTCTCCCTCAATTCTCAGCTAAGACCTTTTGGCTAAGATCATGTGTAGTATCCTCTTGCAAAAGCTTTGCTTGCATCCCAAATTGTCTATGAAGGTTCTCAGTCATCCAGGTGGAATTGTCTGTAGCTTGAATCATGTCAACTGGATTTCTATTTTCTCAGTGGAAACGTTTCGCTCCTTATCCAAGAAGCTTCTTCAGTCTGAGCAAAGTTAGTAAGGGAATCCTTAAATATGTTTCTAGGGTGGCTGTGTGACCTTACACCTGGGGCTAGGTCATGGTTATATTGAGATGTTTATTTCTAAGTCCCTTTATCATCTAAAGGAGGATTGTCACGATCACCATGCTGCTGTTGAGCTTGCAAAATGGTCTTAATCTTCCTAGGCACAGAAGACAAAGCAGGGAGGAAAATAGGGGAAAGATTGTGCCTGAGGCCCCCACCTCTATTCAAGGGAGGATTTTCCAAGTTGGCATAAATGGATTCCTTGACCCCTCTTTCAAACCACTTATCTTCCCTGTCTAAAATGTGAACATTAATGTCCTCAAATGAGTGTCTTTTTTCTTTTAGATGAAGGTAAACTGCTGACTCTGGTCCTGTGGTGTTGCTCCTCCTGTGTTGGGCCATCCTCCTGTACAAAGGTTGTTTGGTTTCTCCAATGTAGAGCTCAGAGCACTCCTCACTGTACTGGATTGCATACACTACATTGATTTTCTTGTGTTTTGGAGTTTGATCTTTGGGGTGTACAAGCCTCTGTCTCAGTGTGTTGGTTTTGAAATATACAGGTATGTGGTCTGTAGCTTGAATCATGTCAACTGTATTTCTATTTTCTCAGTGGAAACGTTTCACTCCTTATCCAAGGAGCTTCTTCAGTCTGAGCAAAGTTAGTAAGGGAATCCTAAATATGTTTCTAGGTAGCTGTGTGACCTTGCACCTGGGGCTAGGTCATGGTTATATTGAGATGTTATTTTAAGTCCTTTTATCATCTAAAGGAGGATCGTTAAGATCACCATGCTGCTGTTGAGCTTGCGAAATGGTCTTAATCTTCCTAGGCACAGAAGACAAAACAGGGAGGAAGATGGGGGAAAGATTGTGCCTGAGGCAGGGAGGCATCCCAAATTGTTCTTATTTCTTTGCCTTTATTAAGATTATTCTCAGAAAATTCTTTTAACTTCTTTTTGCAATCCTCCACTACCATTTTCTTTTGCAACAACATCTCATTCACTCTCCCTCTAAAAGAGCCATTTTTCCTTTTAAAAGTTCAAGTCACTGGGTCGTGGACTGAGAAAGTCTTTGGTAATATCTCCACTTTATGAACATTAGTGGCCAAAGTCTTAGGGATCCAAATCATATCTATTCTTAAAAATGAACTATGTCTTTCAGAAAAATAAGTATATTCTTTTGAGTCATGACTTTTATATCTCCATACATCAACAAGATCCAGATTGTCCATTAAATCAAATAAACCCTTTGGTAATTTGCCTTGTGTATTTTTAATATTTTTCTCAGAAGTTCTATCTTTTTATGGGGAAACCACCCCATTCCAATCTCCCAGGAGACACCAATTTTTATATGGAAAGTCCAATAGTTTATCCATATGCCCTTTAGAAAATGCTGTTTTATCTTCTTTTGGGGCATAAATTCCCAATATCAAAGTCTTAGCCCCTTGTAGATTAACTTCCACCCCAACATATCTGCCATAATCATTAGTTTTGCACTGAAGATGTTGCCTAGCCTGGCAATGAAACGTCTGCAAGAAAACAAGGCTCAGAGAGCACCAAGGACTCCACATAATCATTAGTCAATATAAGTTTTGGATATAGTTAAGAATTTATGTACAAGACAACTCCATTTCTTTTTTTCATTCCTGCTGAAATGAATTCTTCACCCAAATTTTTGTGACTCAAATATTTTATATCTTTTTTCCTAATATGTGTTTCTTGTAAACAAATCACATCTTATGGTTGTTGTGGGTTTTCTGGGCTGTGTGGCCGTGTTCTGGCAGTTTTGGTTCCTAACGTTTCGCCAGTAGTTGTGGCTGGCATCTTCAGAGGACAGGACCACAGCTAGAAGATTCTTTCTGTGCCCAATTCTCTCTTGTTTAGTCACATCTGTCATTGTCACTTCCATTTGCCTTTCCACAAATTCTTCTTTGAATTTTCCCAAGAAATATCTTACTTCCTGCACAGAGTTCAATCTGACTCTCTGCTGTTTAAAAGTAAAAATCACACTTCCAATTTATCCCATCTAAATGGAATCTTTTTCTGTTTAAGTTTGTCTATCAGAAAAAAAACTCTTTTCTCTTATGTAGTATTTTAATTGGAATTTCCTTAAGTACAATTACATGTGTATTATCAACCCTCTATCTAGTATTAAAATGCTGCTGCAAAACTTGATCTCTAGTTTTCTTCCTGACAAAGTGTGCAAGGACATCTCTTGGAACATTTCTAAATTTTGCAAATCATGTATTGATCCTACAAACCTTATTTATCTGTGTCTCTGTGTCATCTTCATCTCAATCCAAAAGGTTACACAGAGGCTTAACAATCTTTTCTCTGATATCTTCTCCATGGTCTTCTGGAATTGGTCTAAATCTTAAACAAAATTCTTTTTCTCTCAGTTCCAGTAATGCCAAGTTGTCCAAATCTTTCTCCATCTCTTTATTTATTTATTTTTTGCATAAAAACTTTATTATATTTCAAAGTATAATTAAAATACAAAATAAAGCGTACAGTAAAGGTAGAAAATAGAACTAAAGAAAAAAGAAGAAAACTATAAAAATGAAAATAGATAGAAAATAGAAACAGAAAATGACTTCCTCCAATACAGATATAAAGACAACTAGAAAAGTAATCTCTTACCAGTAATTAAACCATATCAACATTATTTCTATCAAAGCAAACCATCTAACCATTGAAACCCACAATCAAAACTTTTTTTTTCCAACACAAGCAAGTAATCTAAAAGGGGTTGCCAAATAGAGACAAATCCAGAAACAGTATTATCTCTTATTAAAGCTGTTAACTTCACCATTTGAGCCAAGTCCATTAATTTAATAATCCATTCTTCCACTGTGGGTATTTGTGGATCTTCCCATCATTGTGCATATAATAATCTTGCAACAGCAATCATATATAGAAGCAAAGTTCCATGTTGTTTCTCCAGATCCTTCTCCATCAAACCCAATAAAAACAGTTCTGGTTTTTTCTGTATATTCACTTTAAATAATAAGATGTTGTTACAGATGAATATGGGAGATGAACAAGTCAAGGAATGTATGATTAAATGGGCTAAGAACTTGGGATACAATATTATGTTGGAACAATGGGAAAATATGTGGACTAAAGGTTTGAAATTTACATTGAACTATAACTTAAAGGATAATTTTTATAAAATGATGTATCATTGGTATTTAACTCTTATTAAGTTGTCAAAAATGTTTAATGGTATAACGGATATTTGTTGGAAATGTTTGCAGGGTGAAGGAACCTTTTATCATCTTTGGTGGACTTGTGAAAATGCTAAAAAATGTTGGGATCAGATACATACTACTATCCATCTCTTTATTTATAACTTCTGTCTTACTTTCCAAAACTTCCACTTCATCATTAATTTGTTTTATATCTCCAGACAATTGTCCTACAGATTCTTCAATCTTCTTAATTTCTTTCATACCCTTTTTATCCCTGCAAATCCTTCTTCCATTTCCTTTTTAAAAGCATCCAAACTATTGGCAACTTATTCTAGTTTTCTTTTCTTTTACTAGCAACAAATTTGAACTGTAGCAAAAGTTACTTGTGTTTTCCAAGCTTAGAAATCAAAAGAAAATGGAAGATGGGTCTGTGCCTTGTTGATGGAAATGGGGACTGGAAGTGGTGGAAAAAGGCTTCAGCAACAAATATGCTGTTTTTTCTCATCCTGCGTTTATGCAACTCAGCTACTCTCTCTAAAAGCAGAATGTAATGCTGTTGTTCTGGATCACTTTTTCACCCTAAGTCTATCTTGTTTATCTTTAAAAGGTATCAGCTACTATAGCATATGAAGCTTCGATCTTGAGAACTGATATATCAGGCTGAATCAGATGCCTTCTAATCAATTCAAAGATTTGATGCATTTTTGCCCATCCACACACATGCTTTTATCAAATCAAATATTTGACTTAACTAGACAATTGGAATTGCAAATGTGAACTGAATTGACTCTTCAAATTGAATTGCAATTTTAAATTGGATCTTAGCTGATTCCCACATCCCTATTACCTACCCCAGTAATTTGATGCTCTCTGGAAATGCGATAAACATTTTCCCTAGTTCTTTGATCAACCTATTTACACATATATCACTGAACCTAGGAAAGAATCATTTGGCACTTTTCTTCAAGTTCATGAGAAGTTGTTGAAAATAAAGGTAAAGACTCCTTTACATGTGTGTCTATTTTTTGGTAATCATATGTCATTGCCTTCTTCTGGGTTGTTGTCTTTGATTGCCTAGTGTTTTCTAGTGGTCTCACATCCAATTATTACCAAAGTCAAAACTTCTTTAGCTTTTTGAGATCAGTCATGGTCTGATACGTGCTGCCTGCTAGATGATTAGTCTTGAAGTACAATACAACAAACAGCTGCTCATTCACTTAAAAGCAATATTTTCCCCTAGCAGCTAATAGAAAGAAGACATGCCACACTAACAAAAATCCATGATTGGATAATGTGGACATTAAGGTTGTGCATGCTTTGAAAATGATTCAGAAGAGGTGTTTTGAAATGTGTCAGCACTTTTTTAATGCAACCATGCCTTTTATCAGACTAATGCCTGAGCTTGAGAAAAGATATGGCTGCTTTAATGAATCACATTAAAGCGGTGGCTGCTTTACTGAACCACATTAAGGATGTAGTTGCTTTAATGAATCACATTACTGAGTTCACTATCCAGTCGGATAGTGAACGACCTGAACGTAGGACTGCCATTATTGCAAGGGAGCTGAGACGTTTTAATATTGATATAGCAGCACTCCAAGAAACTCAAAGAGCAGGAGAAGGACAGTTGAAGGAAGAAAAAGGGGGTTATACCTTTTGATAGGCTTTGCTATCAAAAACGACCTTGTGAAGCTCTTGTCAGAAGTTCCCACTGGGATTAACGAACGACTCTCAACTCTCAGAATAAAACTCGCCAAAAACCAACAGGCAACTATCCTAAGTGCTTACGCACCAACACTAGATGCAGATGAGGATATCAAGGAAAAATTTTATACCCAGCTGGACACCATCTTATCAGAGATACCAAAGGAGGATAAAATTATCCTCCTGGGCGATTTCAATGCAAGAGTTGGGCGTGACTTTGATTTGTGGCCAGGGATCATTGGGAAAGAAGGAGTTGACAACAGCAACACAAATGGAATCTTACTTCTGACTAAATGTGCAGAGCATAAACTTGTCATTACTAACACACTCTTTCGCCAGAAAAATAAATTTAAAACATCATGGAAGCACACACGGTCGAAGCACTGGCATCTTTTAGATTATGTAATTGTCCGTGCTAGAGATCGCCGTGATGTACTTCTCACCAGAGCCATGATGAGCGCCGATGACTGCTGGACAGACCATCGATTAATTCGATCCACGATGGCCATAAAGATTGTCCCTCATCGTAGGCTCCAAGGAAGAAAACCAAGGCGTAAAATGAATACACTAGCCCTTCAAGATCCTATTAAACGAGCTTGCTTTCAATCAACTCTCAAGGAACATCTGCCTATGGAACTTCCTGAAAATGTTGAGGAACACTGGACTAAATTGAAGACTTCTATTATTTCAGCCTGTGAACAAACTATCGGATACCAGACTAAGAGACATCAGGACTGGTTTGATGAGAACGATAGTGAGATTGAACATATTATTGACAAGAAAAGGAAAGCCTTCCAGATATGGCAAAAAGATAATAACTGTGCCATTAAGAAAAAAATCTACGCCAGTGCAAAGGCAGAAGTCCAAAGAAGAACTAGAGAACTTAAGAACATATGGTGGATAAAAAAAGCCCAAGAAACCCAACATTTTGCAGATGCTCATGATGCACGGGGCTTTTTAAATGCCACAAAGGCCATCTATGGAGCAACAAACCATGGTACAAATCCCTTACGCTCAGTAGATGGTGCTAAACTTCTAAAGGACAAAGAGTCTATTGCACTGTGCTGGAAAGAGCATTACTACAATCTCCTTAATCGTCACTCTACTGTGGCTGATGAAGTCTTCTTGCAAATCCCGCAAAAACAAATAAGAAATGAGCTTGCAGTACCCCCTAGTTTGGAGGAAGTCAGTAAAGCCACTAAACAAATGAAAAATAACAAAGCTAGTGGACCTGATGGGATTCCTGCTGAAGTCTTTAAAGAAGGCGGGCCTGAACTTACACAACAACTTCATAAGCTCATCGAAAAAATCTGGATGAGGGAGGAGATTCCAGCAGACTTTAGGGATGCCATAATTATCACTCTCTTTAAAAAGGGTGATAGAACAGAGTGTGGAAACTATCGAGGCATCTCCCTTCTAGCCACAGCAGGCAAAATCCTGGCAAAGATCATCGCAAACCGTCTCCTATCTGTATCAGAAGACATCCTCCCTGAAACGTAAAATGGCTTCCGCCCTTCCAGGGGAACAGTGGATATGATCTGCACTGCACGACAGCTTCAAGAAAAATGCAAGGAGCAAAACCGCCCTCTGTACATGGCGTTTATTGATCTGACTAAAGCTTTTGATACTGTAAATCGTACTGCTCTCTGGACCATCCTTCTGAAAATTGGATGCCCTGATAAATTTGTGAACATCTTGCGGTTACTCCATGACGACATGATGGCAACAATCCTGAAAAACAATGGCTCTCAAAGCGATCCATTTAAAGTGGAATCCGGCGTTAAACAGGGATGTGTTATTGCTCCAACCTTATTTGCTATCTTCATCGCTATGATTATATACCTTGTTGAAGAGAAACTTCCTACTGGTGTAGAAATTATATATCGAACAGATGGAAAGCTTTTTAATCTTAGTAGGCTGAAAGCAAAAAATAAGGTAATTGCAACTTCTGTTATAGAACTTCAATATGCTGATGATAACGTAGTCTGTGCACACGCCGAGGAAGATCTTCAAACTATCCTAAACATCTTTGCAGAAGCATATGAAAAGCTCGGCCTCTCGATTAACATTAAAAAAACCAAAGTGCTTTACCAGCAAGTTCGAACCAATCCCTCCGCAGTGCCATCAATCCAGCTTAAAGGTGTGTCACTAGAAAAGGTTGACCACTTTTCTTATCTTGGCAGCCATCTATCTACAAAAGCCGACATCGACGCTGAAATTCAGCATCGCCTGAGCTCTGCGAGTGTAGCTTTCTCCCGAATGAAGCGTAGAGTGTTTGAGGATTGGGACATTCGCAGGGAGACCAAAATGCTTGTTTACAAAGCCATTGTACTACCAACCCTTCTGTATGCCTGTGAAACATGGACCCTCTACAAACGCCACCTCCAACTTCTTGAAAGATTCCATCAACGCTGCCTCCAAAAAATTGTGCAGATTTCTTGGGAAGATAGGCGGACTAATGTTAGCGTATTAGAAGAAGCGAAAACCACCAGCATTGAAACAATGATCATCCAACATCAACTTCGCTGGACCGGTCATGTTGTTCGAATGCCTGACCATCGTCTTCCAAAGCAGCTACTTTACTCCCAACTTAAGAATGGAAAACGGAATATTGGTGGACAGCAAAAGAGATTCAAAGATACTCTCAAAGCTAATTTTAAAAAATGTAATATCAGCATTGAGAACTGGGAAGCCCTAACTCATGAGCGTTTCAATTGGAGGTCATCCTTTATTAATGGCACTATGGACTTTGAAGAAGCACAAGTACAGGGTGAAAGGGAGAAAAGAGCTAAAAGGAAGGCACGTCAGGCAAACCCTCATCATGACCGTCTCCCACCCAGAAACCTATGCCCTCATTGTGGGAGGTTGTGTGGATCCAGAATTGGCCTTTATAGACACTTACGGATCCACCTTTAAAATTTTACCTTTGGAAGACAATCTTACTCAGCTACGAGTGATCGCCAATGAATTACTGAGTCACACTAAAGATGTTACTGCTTTAATGAGTAGCATGAAAGTGATAGGATTTGCTCTCTGTGTTTGAAATGCAGTTCCGTTCTACCTTTTAGAATGATTAGTTTACAGCTAGGACAGAAATACTTGAACATGAATATTAGTGGAACTTTTGTGCACTTTACTTTCCCTAATGCCCTTGGACATTTGATCTTCTTAAAAAAAGAAAAAAAAAACCTGTTCCAGATGACATAAACTAAGTGTTAATTTCTGCATTGAGGTGTAAATATGTATACAAGCAACAGTCATCTGGTGTACCGACCTAAATAGCTGCTCCACATATATGTTGTCAAGCAACCTCACAAACTGAAAAAAATTTGTTTTATTCTATTTCACCTGGGTTTCTTGCATAGCATCACATGTGCATATGCTGCTATTCTGCTTTACCAGACAACAGGGTTGGAAAACCTCATTTATCTGGGCTTGTGTTCAAGTTCAGAAAAATAAGCTAATTTCTTAACCCACTGAATCTGATCTGCTTTCTTAGATATTGTAGTTAGAGGTCAGCCAGATTCAAATTCTGTTTCAACCCTCATTCTTCTGCTTTACCAGTTCATTTTGTTTTCTACCACATTGCAGATAACCAGTGATCTATTTTTAAATGCTTGAATCTATTTGTGCATCATCTTATTCTGTTTCACTCATAAACATTTTGCAGCAGTTTAGAAAGAGCAATAATAGTTCTGCAACAGATTTTGATAATGGCTGAACACCAACTTACAACTGTACACTAAACATTCTTCATCTTCGAAATGGCACATAACACAAAGTTTTATACCTTTTTAATGGAAATGTCTCTGAACTCCCTACGTTTTTAATTATTTTAATTAAATAGCATGTGTCTGTGATGGTGGAGGTAATGCAATAAGCCATAGGAATGTAATGGATGAAAGATGGTGCAATTTTATTCCTAGGCCTCTTACTAAACATTAATTACACATTTATTTAATCAATTAAGCATGAAAGTGACATTATCGTCAGGGGTGTGATGTATTATTTGAGTGGAATTTAATTAATGAAGGTCAAGGAGTTCTTTCTAAATAGCTCTGATACTTGGATGATGCCAGCATTTATTATGAGGGATACAAACCGACTGCATGATTTGATCCACACCTCAACTCAGCCTTTAGGCAAGTAACCTCATTCAATCCAAGACTGAACACAAATTGACTCCTACTGACTAGGCAGGGAACTCACATATTGATACTTAATAATATACCTGACCACAAATATTGCAAAACCTCAGAGAAATCAGTGAAGGCATTTGGTATTAGATGAAATGTTGATTGTTTAAAAAAAGATAAAATGAGTCTAACTTGCTTTTTTCCCCACTTCACATACAACAATTAGATAAAGTGGCAGACTGCCCGTATTCAGAAGGACAAGGGTGTGAAATTTATGCAAAGGAAAGTTTTAAAGAATTTAGTGTAGTTAAACAAAAGTCTGTCTTTTAATCCTGTCAAACGCCCACATTCACACGGCCAGTTTGGTGTTTGGTAGCAATTTCTATGAAAGTCTCAGTGTTTTTAAAGACTTTCCCTTAGTAAGAAATCTGCAAAATTACAGAAGGATTTATGAACTAGCTTTTATGCTAGGCAACATTGGAATATTGGTATAGAAATGAAAGATCTATAATGCATTTACTTCTTTTACTAACCTTCTGAGGTTATGTAGGTCGTTAAAAGATTACATAATTGAAATGGAAAAATAAAATGAAAATAAAATGGGAAGTTGTAACATAAACAGGATCAGTTTTACAAAAGAAAGATCTCAAACTCATTCAAATAAAGATCCACGGAAATATATTTTTAACACTATGGATAACATTTTGATGACTTTTCAGGTGACAGATGAAGAATGGAAAATAATTCCAATATGTGGGAGCCAGATCATCAAGACAATTTTCAGATTTTGAACAAATATTACTTTTTAAACTGCTTAGAGACCAATGACTATCTGGTAACCCTGCAAGCAGAATTTTTCTGTTTTTGTTTTTCCAAGTGGAACATAGACAGGAATTCTGATCCTCATCATTTTTGTTTCAGTATGAGATGTGCTGGTATGTAACAGAAGACAATTCTGTTGTCTAGTAGTCTAGTGGTAAAGGTGCTGGGCTAGAAACCAGGAGTCTGTGAGTTCTAGTCCTGCCTTAGGCATGAAAGCAGGCTGGGTGACCTTGGGCCAGTCACTCTCTCTCAGCCCTAGGAAGGAGCCAATGGCAAACCAGGAGACTGAGAGTTCTAGTCCCGCCTTAGGCATGAAGGCCGGCTGGGTGACCTTGGGCCAGTCCCTCTCTCAGCCTCACAGGGTTGTTGTTGTAGGGAAAATAGAAGGAGGAAGGAGTGTTAGGTATGTTTGCCACCTTGAGTTATTTAGAAAAACAATAAAGGCAGGATTAAAATTAAATAAATAAATTCATAGAGGATGAGAAATCTATCAAGACCAGGTGTTTGGATGGCCAGGCTGTAAGGTATAGGGTCTGGTTACCTGAGGGACCATCTTTCTCCTATAGTTTCTGCCCAGCTGATCAATTCTAGTGCACTCTGGGTCCCTTTGATTAAACAATGTTTAAGAACTTAAAATAAACAGCAAAACGTAAGGTTAGTTTTTGGCTACAGAAAGTTCCATGGGTGTAGAAAACATTGGAGTTTTTGGACTTTGAATATTAGGACTTTGAAGCTTTTTTTTTAAATGTACACTTGTGGAAAAGAAAAATTCATTTGGAGTCGTCAGACCAGCAATTTATAATTGAATTTAGAGACATCTTTGAAGAACTGCTTAGAGAAATGGAAGTTCTGTTGTGTCTTCAAGAGAGTTTGTTTTCAAATGAAAAGGTTACAGAACATAATACACAGCAAAATTAACCCGAGGAGAATAAGACTTTGAATGAAAATCTGTTACTAGATACATTGGATAGGGTTCTAAAAATCAAGAAGGAAACAAGAGTAATTTGAATAATCTCACTGTTTAGAATGTTAAAGACGTTTGCAACAGGGACTGGAAATTGCCTGAATGGATTGCAGAGAAAGACTGCCTTGTATAAAAGAAAAGAAGACTACAAAGTTGGCTTGTTAGATCAGGGATAAGATGGGATATGTTGTCATTCTGGGTGATTCTTGCTGGAATTAGTGATATCTTACTGGATTTATCTAAAATGAATATGATGTAAAAGCTTTCCCCCCTATAGTTATTCTATGTAATTCTAACTTTATAGTATTTAGATTGGCTTTACATTTATTTATTTATTTTATTTATTTATTTATCACATTTGTATCCCGTCCATCTCCCCCACAAGGAGGGACCCTGGGCGGTTCACAGCAAAAATTTAAAATCGATAAAAACTATAAATACCAATAATAAATATATATATATATATATATATATATATATATATATATATATAATCAATAATTATATATATATTTAACTGCTTTTAAAAAGGAGAAATCATTTCTTTTTGTTGTGTTAAGTCTGTATTAGGATGTTGGGATTATTTTATATTTGTGAAATGTGGATGTGCCTATACTTTAGATATAGAATGTGTATTTGAAGATAAGAAGTTAATTGGAATGTTGTGTATTGGGGCTTCTCTTTCGCAAAGGAGAAATGGTCCCTTTTTGACATGTTAAACTTGGTTGTTTTTTTTTTAAACTTTGTTTATATTAGGATATTGGGACCGCTTCATGACTTTTAAATGGGATTTTGTTATGGTTAAAAAGTGAGATGTAGGATATTGAGTTTTATATATGTTAATTAATGTTAACATCTTAGAGCTTTATTTGGATCTTTTGCTGGTAACTGGTTTGAAGATGTTACTTATTTGATTTGCCTATTGTTAAGACTACCGACTGTTGAACGAAAGGATGGCATGTCGGCAGGTCGAGACCCAGAAGCAACACGTAACGGGGTGAGATCTTGTTCTCGCCCAGCTCCTGCCAACCCAGCAGTTCGAAAGCACGTACAAATGTAAGTAGATAAATAGGTACCACTCTGGTGGGAAGGTAACAGCGTTCCGTGTGCCTTGCCGTTTAGTCATGCTGGCCACATAACCACGGAAGCGTCTATGGACAACGCTGGCTCCCTCGGCCGAGAATCGGAGATGAGTCCCGCCCCCTAGAGCCAGATATGACTGGAAGGGGAAACCTTACTTACCTTACCTTATTGTTAAGAAATGGACTATGGGATGAATTTGTTAGCTAAGAGGAGATGAAGAGATTATGGAATTGTTTATACTTGCCACAAAGTGGGTGGGTATTCGCTTTCTTGGGGGGGGAGGACTTTTTTTTCCTTTTCTCTTTTTTCTTAAGAGATTGGCATGTCTGAGCAGGACTCTGTTCAAGGCCTATTAATGCATCCTTGGCAGCCAAATAGGGAACATTTTTTCCACTTTTGTAGGGAGAGAATATGAACAGCAGGTGGTCTGTATGAATAATATATGAAGTTTGATATATTTTTACAATAGTATAGTCCCTTCCCCATTAATCTAGCCTTTATAATAGGCCTATAGATGTCTTTGCATCCCTAAAGAAATTTATGCCCTGGGTGAGAAATGCAAGACCAAAGCTGTGTAAAGGGATTTACATAGAATCATATCTCTCCTTTCTCTTTTCATAGTTAATTCAAGGTCACTGTGTAAGAATAACAGTTGCCTAGAGCCTTCTCCACATCACTTTGTTGTTTTCTTACATTTCAAAGAGTGTGCTCGTAATTCTCCATACCTTGAAGGATATCTTTCTCCTCTCTTTACCTCATGGTTGTATCAGTTGTAAAGCAAATCCCTTCACATTCAGACCATCATTTGATAAATGATGTGAATGCTTGGTCTGCTGGAATCAACGTTCTATATAATCTCCATGTAACATTGAAAACATTGTCCTTGTGTTAGGTGAAAGAAAGCTGTGCCTCTCTGTAACCTGCTAGCTTTGGAAAATAAACAGTCATTGGACCCTCTCCAGTCATTGGCATTATTTGATGGGTTTCTCATCACACTTTGGATCCCACATGTGATTCCTTCTTTCCAGTAATCTGAATTCTATCCTTGACCCTAACCACCAGGTTTTGTTTTAAGATGACAAACTTGGAAAGTTTTGTACATAAATCTGCTTCTTCTTCATTCTTTCTTTTTTGGATAGGACAATTTTTATTTCAAATCCTTCCCATGAGGTTTATTGCAAGGGTTTAAGAAAGAACCGTACCTTTACACTGAAGCCAAGACAGTGAAGAGCTTGTAATAGTCAACCACTGGGGTCAAAGATTTGACATAGACTTCATGACTTTCACCAGTTCTGCTATTTCATCCTGGTATCAGAGAAAAAGAGACAAACTGGGAGAAGCAAAGTTAGTTTGGTGGGTGAGGGGGAGGAGGAAGAGCAACCTTATTAGATACAGAGTCTTTAACATACTATATTAGAGTAGCAAAAATGTACTATACATCAAAACCAGTAAAAATGTAGATGATTATAATGAGGATGATGAGGATGATGTTATTACACTATTAATACTTTCATTTTTTATACCAACCTTCCTAAACAGCTCATGTTTAGGGTGTTTAACATTTAAATCTATTTAAAAAGGTAAAGGTTCCCCCTGCACATTTGTGCAGTCGTGTCTGACTCTAGGGGCCGGTGCTCATCTCCGTTTGTTAGCCAAAGAGCCAGCGTTGTCCGAAGACACTTCCGTGGTCATGTGGCCGGCATGACGCGCGCAGAACGCTGTTACCTACCCACCGAAGTGGTACCTATTCATCTACTTGCATTTGCATGCTTTCGAATTGCTAGGTTGGCAAGAGCTGGAGCTAGTGCGGGAGCTCACTCCATCACGCGAGGCTAGGGATTCGAACCTCCAAACTTGAGACCTTCCGATCGACAAGGCATCTTACCTGCTGAGCCACCACACCCCCTAAATCTATTTTATTATTTATTTATTTATTATTTATATTTAAATCTATTAAATCTTTAAAATGAGCTGACAAAATGGTATTTTAAGGCCATCTTGATGGCTTCTAAAGAAGGTAGACTCCCTGATATCCACAGGAAGTGCCTTCCTCAATTTAAAGGTGAGAGATACTTTGCTTTATACCTTGAGGTCCAGAGTTCACCTGCTGCATTGAAAGAATGCCAATTAAAAGTTGGCCAGGGTTAAGATACTATGAAAACACAGATTTCAAACTATCTTGGTTGAATGGTTACTAAAGATGGTACAATAGATAGAGAATTATTTTAGATGAATAGTTGCTGGTAGAAAGGTCATAGTTGGTTGCAAGAAACAAATCTTTGTTTCAAAAGTTAGTAGGTGATTAGAAGGATTTTTTCCTGAACTACTACCATCCAGAGTAGGCAGTAGGGGCTGACCCCACCGAAAAAAAAATCTGAGTGGTTCATATAACTCCATTCCTATATTACTAAAGCAAGCATTGTAACAATAAACATATTTTTTTCTGGAGAAACTTTCATATATTTGAGTGCTTTGCAATGGAATACAATAGTAAAAATTCCATGTTTTAAGAGAAAGGTGGACTTTTTACAAGCAACAAGAACCGAACTCACTAGATCTTTCTTCCTAACAATTGCCATGTGACATTATTTCTTCATATGGTCTACAACTCAAATCAAGTTAGAAATGATTCTGCAAAGAAGGATGGTCTGTATATTGCTGTTACAAAGCTATTAACGTCCACATCCTAATATTTCAATTGTAAAGTCTAACTTGTAAAGAAGTGCAATAACTCCTACTTTTTAATAAATGTAAAATAGAAAGTTCTAAACTTGGTTGCACCAAATGTTCTTATATGATTTTGCGGAACTGGAGAACTGACCCTGTTTCCACTCTCTTCCATCTGAATTTTGGATCCCACTTACACTTCACCAAACATAAAAGGGCTGTGAAATTAACATTGGATCTTTATTTGTTATTCATGAAAAATGCATAGAAATTATTCTCAAGCGTATGTGCTAGGGAGAGAGTTGTTCCATTAAACAACTTGAACAAATAAACAGATTGTAGGTGGACTGGGTTAGATAGTGTGACTGCAGATTGATTAGAAGACATTTTATTATACGGTGCATGCTAAAATTCAGTGAATCACTTACTCTCTCTTTACAATCGCTCATATACTCATTATGTGACAGATCATTCTTCTTTTACTCTAATTACTTGAAAAATAGATACCGAACAATTTCCCTCTTATGTCTGCATTTGTTTGGTATCTGCTGTTTTGCATTCATTTAACAATTTCTTTTCTTTCCTTGAATTTGGTGCCTGGAATTCAAGAAGTTATTTTTCTCAGCTTTGGGATGGAATGGAAATATAATGTGCAGCCATCAATTTCAGGGAGGTTTCTGAATAGTTTGGCTTGCTATGTGTGCAGAGTGTGCATATGCGACAAGGGAATTGTTCATTCTTTTTGCTCATGTTTTCAAATTCAGACGACTGAAAGCAATGAAAAAAGTTATATGTCTAAGTATCACCTCATTCTCAAAACTCTAGGTTATATGGTAGCTTACTATCAACTTCCTCAGAATTAAGTCTATGCAATAAGAAAAAAAAATCTGGTAGACAAAAATACGTTATTCCCAACAGCACTCAAACACTACATAGAACATTTGTTTCTGAAATAAGAAAATTTTAATACATTCTTCTATTTAACACAAAATCTTACCTTGATTGGTATTTCTGCTAATCTTGATATGTAGTACATAATATGAAATGATCACATCAAATAAAACTTTGTTCATGTGACTTATAATAATAACCAGAGCCGGTCAAAGATATGTTGATGGAAGTCATATTTTGTAGCAACTAGGACTAGCCAAAGTATTTGGCATCTAGTCACAAAACCCTGTGATAGATGATGATAGATAGATAGATAGATAGATAGATAGATAGATAGATAGATAGATAGATAGATAGATGCTAGTACAACAACAGTAACCTCCACCAGGGCATTTTGTTTCAAGAGCTTGAATTTGCATGGTATGGGGCAGCTACAATTTAATTATTATTCCCCCCTTCCTTAGCAAACTTTTCCACTTCTTGGGGATAATATACTCTTCCTTATTTCAAAAGGGGAGAAAAATAAGTAAGTAAACAAATAAAACACATTATCTTGGGATGCCAAGAAAAAAAACTATTTCTACTTCTTTGGCTATATTTTTGCTGTAGGACAACTTCAAATATCCTGTTCTTATAAGCTCGTAGTCACTTATCGCATTCTAGATCTCTCTGAGATCAATGCTCTTCCCTTCCTAGCAATCGATTTGGGTCAAAAAGAGCATTTTTGGCTGCTGAGCAAATGACCTCAAAACCTGATGTCATCTTATGGTGAAGCTTATTTATTAACAGTGGATGTTTACTTGTCATGGCTAATATTCAAATCTTGTTAGACAACCTGAGCTGTCATTAAGGGCTCACCTCTTCATGTCTGGTTAGCGAGAACAGCCCACAGCTCATTGATCATTCTCTACATGTGATATGAGGTCCTGCTTGAATTTCTTTCTTTTTTCTTTTTGGTCATTCCTCCTTCATGCCTCCCTTCAGGCCATTTCATGTTGTCTGTACATGATTTCTTTAGCACTCATTATAGGTTGTTATGGTCCCCAGTTGTAATTTGATACAGAGAGTACACAGTTGCACAGAGCTCTTTCCCTGACTTTCTGATTCCATTTTGACATGCCAAGAGCATTTCCATGGGAAATATAATGAGGGTTATTATTTTAACCGGAAAGCTTCCCAACCCCACACAACAGACCTCCCAATGAGCAAATGACATGACTTCTGTTTGACATCTATTAGCTCTGTAAAACTGCCACTTTTAATATGTCTATGAAGGTTCTCAGTCATCCAGGTGGAATTGTCTGTAGCTTATCCAGTTGACATGATTCAAGCTACATGCCACTTTTAATGTTAAACTGCCAGCTTGGTTTTAGCAAAAGACAAAAACATTTATATAATCAAGAGCTGTTTTTTTTAGTGTCTGCTTCCCCCCATCTCAAAGGAAATCTCATTCTCTCTCTCTCTCTCTCTCTCTCTCTCTCTCTCTCTCTCTCTCTCTCACACACACACACACACACACACACACACACACACACACACACCAAAATCTCTTCAGAAAGAGTTCAGTGAATGACATTTCAGCACCCAGGTGTAGTACATGAGATGAAACATTATTTGCATATTTTCCATATTTCCCTGGAGTAATCTGTGCAAAACACAGATATTGAAATAAAACTTTCACATCAAGGTTCATCAGGTCTGCAAGTTGGTTAAGGTGCTCTTTGGCTCTAGTTATCTTGCAAGTAAATCCAAGTTAAATTTCTATCCTCATAAAGGTTTCTAAGCTGAAAGTGACACAGATCATCACCATCCTGTTACAACACAGATCATCCAGTTCAAATCACTAAGCAAGGTTTCTTCACATTTGCTTTCAGATGTCCCAGGGTTGTAGTTATTATTTTTAACCACACTTTGAAAGTCTCCTAAACAGACTTACTGTACTAGTATGATACATGGAAATAAGCTATGTGTAATTTAGTATTTAGTATGAGGGGCGTGGTGGCTCAGCGGGTAAGACGCCTGGCTTGTCCATCGGAAGATTGCAAGTTTGGAGGTTTGAATCCCTAGCCCTGCCGGCGGAGTGAGCTCCTGCACTAGCTCCAGCTCTTGCCAACCTAGCAGTTCGAAAGCATGCAAATGCAAGTAGATGAATAGGTACCACTTTGGTGGGTAGGTAACAGCGTTCCACGCACATCATGCGGCCACATGACCATGGAAGCGTCTTCGGACAACGCTGGCTCTTCGGCTAACAAACGGAGATGAGCACCGGCCCCTAGAGTCGGACACGACTGCACAAATGTGCGGGGGGAACCTTTACCTTTACCTTAATTTAGTATTATTAACTCATACTAATACTAAATTACTCATACACAACCAGGATTGCTTATTGTGTACAGGCTATGAAAGAGACTTCAGGCGTGAAATTCCTTGGGAAGTCTCTTTCAGCAAGCTTTTATTTAATTATTTGTCACACTCAGGCTGCCTGGAAACATCCTCAGTGCCCTTCAGGTCCAGAAGGTAAAGACTGTCAACTCGTGTCATGTTTACAACTAGCACTGCAATTTAATCAAACGAAAATCTGAGAAGAATCTGGGGAGGAAAAGACATGAATGAGATTTGCTTGGCAGAAAATTATTTTTAAAGACTGGCATTAAATGGGTGCTCACTTAGATTCCCATTGTCAAGTTTATATTTGAAAATAAATAAAGAAAAATAAACCCAGCAGGATGTAGCACTGAAGGATAAGAGGCAGTAGATTCAAGCCCAGCCTTAACTGAGGAATGTATTTGGTGACCTTGGGCCAGTCACTCTTTTCCAGCCCAACCTATCCCAGATGTTTGTTGTAGAGAAGAAACGGAGGTGGAAATTCTATGCTCACCAACCTCTGTTCCTGGAAGAAGAATGGAGAATAAACATGATAGGCAAGCAAGCAAATGAGAAAACAAATACGTTCACCAAAGAGTGATAGCTTGAATTTCCTACCTCTTGGGGGAGGGAGAAGGTAACTGAAATGAGGGTGGAGAAAAAAACATGTTCTCTTAATATTAATTGCTTTTATTCCCTAAATAATTTGTAATGCCCTGAATTAAACAGACTTTCAGCTCTCACATCTCCTTTAGTGGTTTTAGCAGTTGTGTAGTCAAATCTATAGTAAGTCATTACATTTTGGTTAAATTTCTATATTGGCATTTCTTACCTCTACTTACATATAATATAAAGTCTAATTTGTAACTATAGGTTATAACTAGATAACCCGTGACCCATTGGGTCATCGTTTCAGAGATATTTCCTTACCTAAACAGAGAAACAGAATGACCATGGGCAGAAAGGTAGTGCAGTCTGATGTGACCAGAATGAACATTAAATTTTAGGCTGACCGTATTTTTTTTTACCCCAGTGCTGGACGGTCCCATGATCATCTAAGAAGAGTATATATCCTAAATAGAAAGATAATTGTAGTGGCAAATGAACTTCCATAATAAGTCAATATTTACTTATCTAAACAGATAAACAGAATGACCATGGGCGGGCAAAGAACAATGGGAGCGGGAGTGACTTCTGACTTACTGCTGGCTTCTCCATTGACTTTGCTTATGGGAAGCTGGCAGGGAGCATCAGAAATCACATTCACATGACCGCGGGGTAGAGTGGCAAACATCTCAGAAGGCACCCTCCCTAAGTTCTTGGATTGTAAAGGCAATAGGGCGAGATGTACTTTGAGAGTTGCAAGATTCTGTTAATGTAACCTTACAAAAAATTTAGAGATAGTACTTCTGGTTTATTGCCTGGACTACCTTGCAAGGCTGACATTTTGTCACTTTTCCATAACTACAGCACCAGCATGCCCTGAGCACATCTCTTCTCTGCTGTGTCCCTGTGACATTGCCTTCATTTTGAACCTAGACCATGAAAAAGACAGAGTTAAATCAGCCTTAGCTGTGGAAGTAGTATGTTCCCTCTTATTCAAGTAGTATATTCCCTCTTATTCCAACACTGTAGAAGGGCAGTCTGAAGATGTATCAAATCTATTACACTTTGTATAGTTGAAGGCTTTCACGGCCGGAATCCGATGGTGGTTGTGGCTTTTCCGGGCTGTGTGGCCGTGTTCTGGCAGTTTTGGTTCCTAATGTTTTGCCACTCGCTTTGGCTGGCATCTTCAGAGGACAGGAGCACAGCTAGAAGATTCTCTCTGTGCCCAAGTGGAGGGTGTGTCTTCCTGTTGGTGTTTATAGCTGCTGAGAGGGTGTGAGTCTTCTGTGGGTCATTTACAAGAGATTAGGAGAGGGTTTATTGTGGGGATTAGGGGGTGTGGTGCTGTCGTGTGTGGGATTAGCACATCTATTGTGTGAGTTGTTTGCATAATTCTGTGGTTGAGTAGAGTTCATTGACCTTTTGCAAGCTGTGTTTTTTCAGGACTGGTAGCCAGGTTTTGCTGATCTTTCTTCTTTTGCTGAAGCTTTCTTCTTTTTTATTGAAACTGTGTTGGTGTTTATGTATTTCAATGGCTTCCCTGTATAGTCTAACATAGTGGCTGTTGGTGTTGTCCTTTATTTCTGTGTTTTCAAATTAGATTTGATGACCAGTTTGTTTGAGAACATGTTCAGCTATTGCAGATTTTTCAGGTTACTGTAGTCTGCAGTGTCTTTCATGTTCTTTTATCCTGGTGTGGATATTTTATCTACACAAAAATTCCAATCACCACCCACGACAAAAAAGAGGCATCATCAGAACACTAGTGGATCGCGCAAATCAGAACTGTGAAGCTCAATTTCTCAATTCTGAACTCAACCATTTGGATTGGTCCAAACAGGTGAACTCCAGGAATGAAATCAGGAGAGCTATCAAACCGAAAAAACAGCACTCAACTGAAGAAAACAGTGCCCCACAAGCAAAATATTTCTGCCCTACATTAAAGGAGTCACGGACCGCATGGAAAAACTAATGAAAAAACATAACCTCCAAACAGTCTTCAAACCCACCAGAAAAATACAACAAATGTTAAAATCAGCAAAAGACAAAAGGGACCCCCTCACTGCTGCAGGAGTTTACCGCATACCCTGCAGCTGTGGACAAGTATACATTGGGACCACAAAACGCAGCATCCGCACCAGGATAAAAGAACATGAAAGACACTGCAGACTACAGCAACCTGAAAATTCTGCAAATCCGTTTGTTAGCCGAAGAGCCAGCGTTGTCCAAAGACGCTTCCACGGTCATGCGGCCAGCATGACACGCGCAGAACGCTGTTACCTTCTCACCGAAGTGGTAACTATTCATCTACTTGCCTTTGCATGCTTTCGAATTGCTAGGTTGGCAAGAGCTGGGGCTAGTGCGAGAGCTCACTCCATCACGCGGGGCTAGGGATTCGAACCTCCGAACTTGTGATCTTCCGATCGACAAGTCTGGCGTCTTACCCGGTGAGCCACCATGCCCAGAACCTGCATTTCCAGATACATAGTTTGACCTGCAACAAAATGAAACATTATTTATTTCTATACCTGAGTAGATTGTTCTGTTATTAGTTATTGTTTTTTTAAATATCCTATCATATTTTTATCAGATTCACGTACACTAGCTAATCCCATTTGGCAGGGTTGGCACACTCCAGTTTCCTTTGATTAAGCAATGCCATATATTGGGACCTCGGAAGTGCACCTTCTTTTTGGCAGCATCGGCCTTCCAGAAAGAGGTTCCCCCCAAGATTGGAACGGTCCACACTCTACTGCTGTTTTGAAGGGCCTTGAACACCTGGTTCTTCACCAAGGCCTTTTATGATGGTGGCTGAAGCCCCCATTAGATTGTGTGGGTTATTTTGTCATTCTCCCCATCTTTATTCTTCATTTTTGTCTTTTGCTGTTTTCTTATTTTTAATGTTTTAAACAATTTGTAAACCACCTGGAATTGCTGGGATTCAGGTGGCTAATAATAATAATAATAATAATAATAATACCCAAATTATTAGTCAAGCAGATTTCCATTGGTTGAAATATATTGAAAGGTCTGCTTCATGAAAAACTGATTTAACTAAGGGAATAGGAAACTTCTATTTTGGCCCATTATCCAATGCCTATAAACCAGACTTTTTATCTGGCTTCACTTCTCTCATTCTTCATGAATATGGTAATTGTTTGCTGAATAGCCTCAATGAAGAAGGAAAATATTAATGCTTTGCTGATTCAGATGGCTGTCATATAGCAGTGGCCTTTCTTCCTAATACTCATCATGCTTCTCCCTGCCATTTCTTAAAAAATAAAAAACGAAGCTCTTCAAAATTGACCTTTAAGACTTCATTTTCTGTTCTTTTTTCTTTTTGAATATAAAACGAAGATTCTCATTCCATTACGGCTGACCCCAATGGCTGGAATAAACAAAAAAGGATCATCTTGTTTAGGCCTACATGTCTACTCATTCATAGAAGGTGTGGGAGGACGTGTCAGATTGCCTTCATTCAATCAATCTCCAGTTCCCTCCAAGCTGACTGCTGCCTTGGATTTTTGAACATTCAGGAAAAGATCCAAAGGTGAAGTCTTGAATGAATAAGCCATTAGATGACCACAAACTCTAACGCTAAAGCTAACTAAATGTGAGGATCATAGTCTTTGAAGTCTCAAATCAGCAACACTCGATACAAGCCATGTAGGATATATGAAGTTCTAACTAACTCAACCATACCAATGCAAAGAAAAGTGGAGAAGAGAGGAGAGGAGAGAACTTCGCCAACCACTTCAAGTACCTCTTCCAAGTTCTGCACAGTCCTAACACATTTCCTTGGTGGTGGCTCAGCTTTCAAATGTTTCTGAAGACACTTCAACTGGCATGAATATCTTATTTTTTCAAGGCATGGATACTTGCCCTGGCATTTTAAATTGCCTTTAACATTACATAGTTGTAAGAATTTGTTATTTTATTGTTTACACTATCCAGCAAACCCAGTTCTATGAATATCTACTCATTGAATTCAATGAGTTTAGCATTGCAATCATACTTCCTAAGAGATTCCCTCCCATCTACAGGCCATCATCAGAGGTGTCTTACTTTAACAATCTATCATATGTCCTGAAGGTCCATAGAAATACTTTTGCTATGTACATGGCTTGATAGGCAAATCAGCCAATGCTAAAGGATCCAGGTTGTTTCTTTCAAACAGAGATCCCAGTTCCATTGCTGATCAAAATTACAGGGAAAATGTTCCTGAATGATAGAATGCTACATAGGTACTGCTCTTCAGATGATTGTCCATCTCCTTACCAATCTATCACTCAATTCAGAAGGTGACCCAGCTTCTTCCAGATTTATTTTATTTTTATTTATTTATATATCAAATTTATATGGCCGCCCATCTCACAAAAAGTGACTCTGGGCAGTGTAAAACAAGGATATACTGTATTCATTTTTAGATCCATACGCCTGGTTGCATCATTCAGTCTATAAAAGACAGTCATTATTACAAAATTTTAAAAAATCGTAAGGCATACAGAAGGTTTTGAGCTTTTCAGGTGTCACAAAGTTATCACATTAATTACCATATACTTCATGAATAATTTAGTATCTTCTGCTCCTTGTCTTTCTTGTTGTTTGTTTCTCTGCAGCCACTAAGTGTTTGATTCATGTAAGTCTCTAGGAAATCCTGTTTGTTTTATTGTTAATGCAGATTTACTGTATAATGATATCTGATGCTTTTCCTTAGTTTCTGTAAGGCACAGGCAAGGATTTAGTGCTTGGTTTGCAACAAAGTACATATTGATTGGAACCACAGGTCAACTCATCCACATGGTAAGAAAACTATATCTGCGTTTCTATCACAACCTACAAGAATTCCATCTAATTCAAATAAACATGTGTTGGAGGGATCAGTGAGTAGGTGACTCATACTACCAGAGAAGAATATGGACAAACCTTTTGGTGTCACTGATTGGAACACCCCAAGTGTATATGCTTCATTCGATCATACTTTGGTAATGTATAAGGAAAGAAAGAAGACAACAGAAAGAGAGAAATATGGAGTCCTTGGTGCTCTCTGAGCCTTGTTGTTTTCTTGCAGACATTTCATTGCCAGGCTAGGCAACATCTTCAGTGCGAAAAGGGAGTGGGACTTCCTCTCTGTTTATATACCATGGTTTGTCCTGCCTGTGTTGGTGGGGGTGTTGTTCTCTCCTTAGTAGTTCCTTGATTGGGCTGTTGTTTGCTACTTGGTTGATTGACTGAGTTAATAGTTCCTTGATTAGGGTATATTGTGCTGTTTGATTATTCCTCTGGTGCTAATCCTGGTGTTAATCTTTGCATATTTGGGTGATGATTGCTGGCAAGGAGGTGTTCTGGTCTTCTGGCTTTTCTATTGTCTCTTATGAATGGTATGTAAATGTTGTTTACCTCTATGTGTCTGTCGATGGCTACTTTGTCAAAATATTTTGAGATAAATATTTAGAAAAACCTTGATATATCATAAACTCTTAACAGAATCACTCTGCCTTTAACAGCTGGACATCACACTTTCATTTCCCAAGCTATTCTGAGTCTCTTCTTTATCTTCTCAGCATCCCAATTCCTTCACATTAAGGACATTCAAATATGTTTTGCCCTTATTTGCTCTATTTTGGTCAACAGCTCATAACACAACTATCCTTTGTATTCCCACTTCCTCAGACTTCACAATATAGTTTGATTTAAAAATCTGTGTATAATTTTCCATATAGTAGGGAATATTATTTATGTATACATATATAAGAAATGTGGTCCCTGGTCATGAAAATGCATACACAGATGATGCTGTGTTGATGGCTGAGAACTCAAATGGTTTGCAGCAAATTTTATAGACTGAATGATGCAATCAGGTGTATGGATCTAAAAGTGAATACATCAAATATCAAGGTAGTTTTATTTCAGTGAATAACTACAAATATGCATAATGGTTAAAAAGATAGAGCAAGTAGATGAACTTGTGTACAAACTGATGGAGAAATTTTAAGACAAGCAAGGCTGATAAAAAAGGTAATGGGTAGTATATGGTCTATTTGAAGAAAGGAATGTTTGTTGAAAGGAGTAAAATTGACTGTACAAAAGAGAATGCTTTTGCCCACTTGATTATACAGAGGTGAATGTTGGTAGGTCATGTGAAACATAAAAGGAAATTGAATTCAGGGGAAATTGCTTACTTAAGAGTGTGTGTGGTAAAATAAGAAAAAATAGGGTAAAGAATTAATCAGTGTTGATGAATGTGAACTGAATACAAAAGGGAGTGATCTGTATGAAAGACATGTATTTAAGTGAATTGGTCATATATAGAGAATGAATGAAGATCAAATTGCAAAATAAATATACTAATGAAGTGTGAATGTTTCGAGAGGAAAGGAATACTGGGAAATACTGATTTTTTTTTAGTCCCTAAGAAAGCAGTCCTGTTGTTCCAATCCCAGGTAGGTTCTTTTTATATAACTTGCTTAAGAGGTGATGACTTTCTCTCTCTCTTCTTTCAAAATTCAAAATGCCTTGAGTAAGCTCAGAGAGTCAATAGGCTATCAATTCAAAAAATGGAATCATAAACCAGTTCCATAAAGGAACGTGTTTCTTTGGGGCTGTTGATGACAATAGAACTTCTATGAAATGTTCTATGGAGAAATGTTTTTATCTGTGCATTAAATAAACAGTCAAAACTAAAACTGCTATGCCGTCATTGCAGATAATCTCCCAGTCAACTCATGAGAAATGCATCATATGAGAAATAGATGTCAGATAACAGCAAGATCCTAGGTAGAACAGCCATTTTCTTTGAGTGATGAACAGAAGAAAAAAAATCAGCATGGAAAACTATGGATTACAAGAAAACCTTCCAAAGATTCCTTCTACATGTAAATAATATTCCTCAATCAGGTCAAAAGACATTTTACAAAATTCGAGATCATGAGCCCATTGCTGGATTTGGAGTTGAAATGGATGCATATCTATGTATTTACTTAGGAATTTACTTACTGGAGCTTATATACTACTATAATCCCACAGGATACTGAGCAGCTCTGAAATGCAACAAGCAGAATAAGAAAAGGCCAAGTCCATTCATGGATGGATGGTTGGATGGATGGATGGTAGATTAAGGCAGGATTAGACTAGTAGAATTGTAGAGTTAAAAGGGACCATCTAGTCTAACCCTCTTTAATGTGCAGGAAAAACCAATTAAACCCTCTAGCCTCTTCTTTACAATCTACAGAGAAGCATAACCCACAAACTCCACAGGTAGACTATTCCACTGTCATACAAGATTTACTGCCATGAAGTTTTTCTTTATATTTAAATGAAATCTAGATAGTTGCATTTATACCCATTGTTCCTAGTCCTAGTTTCTGGGGCCATGGAACATAGTTCTTGGCTATCTTCTCTCTAGCTTTTCCTCATGTCTCCCTTCAGTCTTCTTTAATCCAGACTGAATATCCTGATTTATTTCAATCTATCTAGAAACATGTTTCTGCCTTCCTGGATCGGTGGACTTCATTCTTTTTTGCATTTTCATTTCTTTCAAAAATCTGTGTGCTTCCCTTCAAACTCTAGTTTTCCCAATGTGGGTTCTGCCAGTTTTGAAATAACAAATAGGGTTAAAATGGAAGCATTCATTGCCTGGTGCTGCAAAGTCAATGAAGTTAAAACGGAGTATATCTCCTTTTGTGTTTGTGTGTGTGTGTGTGTGTGTGTGTCATTTCAGAGTTCAGGGTGCCATAACTAGTCACTCACTAGAGGTAACATAGCAAGGAAATCCAGCAAATCAACAGAAAGCTGATGGCTAAGCATGTAGTGAATGACAGTTCTTGCTAGGATACTTCCAAACCTGCCCCAAAACACTCTTCCACCGAGTTTGCATTTCTCCTTTATTTTATTTTAATTCCAAACCTTCATTTACTGTAGATTTTGCTTTAGATCCTCCCCACTTTGCAGCCTAACCTTAGCTTCCTATGGTTATACTACTGAAATTCTGTAGTGGCTGATTTGGATCAGCATGATCTTTTATGCATAAAGCTATAAAATACAGTATGCACATTGTGATTCTGATATGCTAAATACCCACATTTTACTTACAAAAAAAAAAAAAAAAAAATCCAAATCCAATTCCTATAAAATTCTGCTTCTTTCTTTGGGACATCGCTACAATACTTATATCACAACAATATGAAACCAGAATTGGTCTATGTCGATTTTACTGAGAACTACAGATAGAAGGTACCTCAATATTATTTCCACCAAATTTTCCATCTCCAAGACTGAAATATCTGTCCAGCTTGGCTATTTAATCTATGCAATAGAAAAAAAATTGCATGAATATTCATGCCCAGTTTTGCAAGTTTCTCTTAATGTGTCTTTTCCCCAACAAATGCATTGCTTGGAAGATTTTTTTTCCATAGGAAAATGAAATGTTGTGTGCAGTGTTTTCCAACATATGAAATGTTAGTACAGTTTATGAATTTTAGACAATGTTGTGAAACCCTTAAAAAATTGCATCATTTCCCATTCACATGAGTAGGTATGGGGGAATGTTTGTTTATCCTCATTTCTACTCCTATTGAGGATACATCCATCTTAAGGAACAAACGCTTAATCCTTTCACTCTAACATCCATGAAATAGTAAAGGTAAAGGTTTTCCCCTGCACACTCGTGTCTGACTCTAGGGGGTGGTGTTCATCTCCATTTCTTAGCCAAAGAGCCAGCGCTGTCTGAAGATGCTTCTGCGGTCATGTGGCTGGCGTGACATGCACGGAAGTGGTACTTATTTATCTACTTGCAATTGCATGCTTTCGAATTGTTAGGTTGGCAAGAGCTGGAGCGAGTGCGGGAGCGCACTCCATCACGCGGCACTTGGGTCTCGAACTGCCGACCTTCCAATCAACAAGCCTGGCATCTTAACCACTGAGCCATCACACCCCTGCCTTCCTATCCATGAAATATTGACCCCCAAATAGGAAGTTTTCTTCCCTAGTTGTAAATATTCTTAATATCACTCACTGTTTTGACTTGGCTCCATTTATTTGACAGATACCAATGGTGGGTGGGAAATCCAGATGCAAGCTCAAATCAATTTAGAATAGAAAGCCTATCCTTGAGAAATCTCTGTTATGGCTGCCATAAAATCCTCAATGATATAATTCATTGGACATCAAAAACAGCCGCTCTCTCAATAGAATAATGCAGTAAATGTTTCCTTTCTCCCAGCTGTTCAGGATAATTTGACATTTTTCATTACCTCTTGGCTAACAAGGGCTAGATATTGCAGCTAGAAGCTTATTCATTTCATTAGCTATCATAATGCATCCAGGTGCTTTGCTGGGCAGGGTGTATAGCTGTGACTTGATTTAATTTTTGAAGGCTATGAAAAGCAAGTATAAGAAGGGTGGCTTTGCTCTAGCTCCATTCTGTAGCCTAGAATCTAGATTTGCTTTCTGAACACTAGGCTACATTCAGCTTCCCCTCCGAAGAAAGGATTTGACTCACTTAAGGTTTCATTGACTTCAAAAGGCAATTTTTGTACCAACACATCCTCTTGATGTTCCACTATTACTGCTGGAGTACAAAAGTCAGTTTCATTATCAGCATTTATTTGCTTCTTCCAATGTTTCTTTGGATGAGTGCTTATTATTTTTAGGAACATCTTCTGAAACCACAATTGTTTTTTCTCAGGGATCTGAGGCATTTTCACTTAGGAGTGTGCAGAAGTGTCCTGAAAAATTTCATTCGTCTCAACTTTGTTGACTTTTTCCCTCCTTCGCCCCACCCCCCTGTGGGTAAAATCTGATGGCAAATTTAATCTTCTGTGTTATCTGTTTCATACTGTGTGAAGATTTCTTCCCCACTCCCTGCATTATATCTACTCACTGTCAGCGAGAATCTTAAGAGACTGATAGCAAAGCTTACCTTTATGATTACTGTGGTAGAAGATTAAGGTTGTATGTCCTCCTCCCCTCCATAATAGGTTTTGGTTTGTTTTATCAAAAATTCTTTCCCAACACAACATTCCTCAAATCTTTTATTTAGACAAAACCCCTTACCCTAATTTTCAGTACGGTCTGTAGCATAGAACTCAGAAAAAAATTGTATAGATAGACATGCTGCTACAACAGTACAGAAGAAAATAAAATAAAACATTGGGGCAGGATTGACATCAGAATCTTGTTAATGTATGAAATATAACTGTTGCAGTAATTTCCCAAGATGTATTGCTGCTTTGTTAAACACTTGATAATAAACATGTCAACTGGATTTCTATTTTCTCAGTGGAAACGTTTCGCTCCTTATCCAAGGAGCTCCTTGGATAAGGAGTGAAACGTTTCCACTGAGAAAATAGAAATCCAGTTGACATGATTCAAGCTACAGACAATTCCACCTGGATGACTGAGAACCTTCATAGACTTGGTAATAAATGCATATTCACTGCATTGGGAGCACAAGTCATGTATCTCCTAGTTGTTGGAGAGGTTTTTTTCCCTTTTTTGGGGGGATATAATTTTATTAGTTTTCAACAAAGATAAAAACTACAGAAAAACAAAAAAACTACAAAAAAGAGAGAAAAAACTAAAAAAGTGTGAAACACACACACAAAAAATAAGATTACATACAAAGGTGACTTCCAACTTTCAACAGCAAAAATATACACCAAATTTCATAGTCAAAGCCTTACTCTTTGTCAAACCAAAATCACTTTATTTCTATAAATCCTTCCATTAACACATGCAAATCACTAATAGAATTACTCCTTCCCCTTATATAAAAAGATATATACTGTGTGTGTGTGTTTTTGTGTGTGTATATGAATTTCTAAATGAATTTCCCTCCCCCTTAAAGCAACATTCATTTAATTACTTCCTTCCTACCACTATTCTATACATTTCTGTCCACTATAATAAAAATCAAATTATAAAGAAGAAGAGTTTTTGATGACCAGCTGCACAATTGTAAGTTCCAGCTGCTGCTTTGTTTGTTTGTTGTTTGTTTGGTCTTATGTTGTGTCAGCCAATATCCATAGGTTCCAACCAACTTAATATTATTCTTCCACTTTTGATGTGTGATCGCCCCAAAGACTCATCGTAAAAATGAGGACTTGGATTTTTTTAGGTCAATTAGTTTCAGAACGAATGGTGGCAACTGCCAGCCTTGCAAGGTAGACCAGACAGGAAACACGGCCAGATGAGCTAATTCTGCTTTATTGTAAAGTTACATTAACAGAATCTTGCAAATCTGAAAGTACACTTCTCGCCCCGTCCCCTTTACAACCCATGAAACTAGGGAGGGTCCCTTCTGAGCCACTTGCCTTACCCACATTCCTGCTGCAGGCTAAGCTGCCTTTTATCTGACCATTCCCTTGGCTGTATCTCTTCGCCCTGTCTCCCAAGGTCATTCTCACACACCATTATAGCAACAGTCAATAGATGTTCCATGAGTGAGGTATTTGTCATACTGTTGGCTCAGAATGCCATTGTAGATTTGTCCTGGTTCTGTTCTACAAAGGCATACTGATCGTTATTTCTACATTTGATTCTACATCAAGAATCAACCACATTTTTATCCCTTTGGGTTGGCTCCATGTTTTCAGAATTTAGAGATCTCTGGGTCTCTGGATCTCTGGATCTCATCCGCATAGAAACATACCATTTTGAAGGGAGTGGAAAAGCCAGTTCTGTTACTAGCTGCCTTTGGGGTTTCACCTTGTTCTTAAGGGGAAATTCTATGCATACACTAACAAATGAGCTAATGCCCATGCCTTTGTAAATGGACAAAATTTTGTAAATGCAGTGAATGTTGACTGTAGACCATGAGATAAAATGTTGAATAAACTCTTCGATGTAAAACCTGCATTCAAAACAACTTCTTGACAATTACTGTTCTATGTATACAGATATATGTATGTCAATC
The DNA here is from genome assembly GCA_023362775.1 of Charina bottae. Lineage (NCBI taxonomy): Eukaryota > Metazoa > Chordata > Lepidosauria > Squamata > Charinaidae > Charina > Charina bottae. The sequence continues at coordinate 5,806,865 of JALMGJ010000019.1, read as the reverse complement.
ATACATATGAACTATCAATCAAAATGTGAATTGTTAAATAAATACACATAAGCACAGAGGCACTAATGTTGGTACACTGTATGTACTGTATGTGTGTATGGATAAGCACACATATAGACAAGCACATATGGAATTATTTGTATTGACCTTTTTCTTGCGTATGCAACTTAATGTTATCTAGATAATGAACTAAAACCCTGAAATAAGAGCCATTTCAAAGAAATCACTTCATCCCAAGTGGAATCACTTAATATTACAATTAGCAGTTTCTGCATTGCTTCTTCCTTGGGACTGAATTTGAAATATGACTTAGGCTACAATCTTCTATCCATTGACCTAGAACAAGCTTCGCTCAACTTAATGGGGGCTTATTTCTGAGTAGATATGTACCCTGCAGTGTTAAGTCACTCCATTCTAATTAACCTCTCCATTTCAACTATTTTCATCAAATCCAGTAAAAATCCACAGAAGGCAAAATCAATTCATTTGCACAGTTCCCCAGATTATATAGTCAGTAAGAATAATTACCCATGTTTCTGTGACTTTATATTGTTTATTGTGTTTTATATATACTACTACACACTATATAAACATTGGTTCTGGAAGCAGAGAAAACCAGAGTTTTATCCATCAAGGAAGGTTTATCTGTTTACTCCAGAGATAGACAAATTCCAATTTTCATTCTGAAGTCTAAAATAAAACATCAGCCATCAAAGCTTTAATCCCTGATGATAAGTTCAACCTCAAGTATATATTTGACATGTGTTGAAATTTTGCAAAGGAGAATTAGACATCCCTGTATTAAAATATTTCCGACTAACATAATTTCTACTTTAATGGGGCTATTATCTGGGGTGTGGATTTTAATATATCTTAGAACTTAGAAACTATATATCCTAAGTCCTTCTCAATTATGAACTTTCTTCCTATGAAAACAGTGGCAATTTAACCTCAAGGTAAAACCTTGAAATTATTAAATAGAATAACATACCCTGGCTTTTTTTTCTATAACACCTTATAAATATTTTCTATAATGCCTTTGTGATAAATATGAAAGAAAGGTTTCTTTTCTAAAAAAAAGTCTAAATACTGATAATTGTTCACTGGATAAATAGCACATTTGAAGAAGCTGAGACATCCAGGAGTGAGGGTCAAAATCAGCAAGATGGGGGCACAATACCACATCTAAGCCCCACCCCTATTGAACATGTGAGTCAATCCACATACAAAAGGGGTGGGGATTGGGTCATGATGCTGCGTTAATCAACTTTCAGATTTTGATACTCTTCCCCGCCCCCCAGGTGTAGCTGCCAACATACTTAGGAGAATTATGTCCACATCTTCTGTATTGACATGGTACCACTTCAAAATGGTAGCCACTTTCTATAAGTGGGTACTTTCCTATGAAAATGAAAACTTGTTGATATGGTTGAAGTAAAGAAATGACTTCTAATTTCTATCTTTGTCCTAACTGGTTTGATTAAGATATTATCCACTGCTTTGTTCAGCATCTACTACATGGTTGCCCTAAGATATCTCAATTGAAAGAAAAAAAATGGTTACAAACTTTTGATATGTAGGAATGGATAACCCATACAGATTGTTCAAATTTAAAACTGAACAAAAGCATTTCTGAACATTCATTTTGAAATAACTCATTGCAAATTGTATTGTTGATTTTTACTCTGCTTGCCTGTTTGTATCTGCTACAGTAAATGTTATACAATGAGTGGCACTGAATTAGGCTAGATATATTTGATGCAAACCTCTATGAACCAAGACAAGTCAACTTCTCACTATTACATTAAGGCTGGAAATCCTTATGCTACTACCAAAAACTTTTTAAAAGTTCATAGTTTTTCAAGGGGAAAAGTAATCACCTGAATTGGATGAAACCAAATAGTTAACAGGTTGTGGTTTGAATGGGAAACTGATAAACATCAGAATGATACCCAGTAATTAGCTGTAACTCCACTTTAGATGTTTTCAGTAGCCATTCTGCACTCTGAATGGACAATATGAGATGAATAGAAAACCAAGTGGTTTTCATTTTGGTATTGATTTTGAAGCTTTGCCTAAGCAGAACGTTTGCCTAGACAGACAATAAAGTTTACCATAACTTGAAAAGTAATAAGTGCTGCTTATCTGTGAAACTGTTCTAAACTTTCACTCACATAGGCACATGTGGGTATAACTATCCAACCAGAAGCATTTTCAGGAAAGGATTTATTTATTTATTTATTTGTTCAACTTATATCACCGCCCATCTCCCCCCACAGGGGGACTCTGGGCGGTTTACAACAAAGTTAATTATTAAAAACATATAAAAACAGGATGTCAAAAAATTCACAATGGCAGCTGACACTGTATGATTTAAGCCATGCATCCAAGTCACATGCATGCCGAAGAGGTCAGGTCTTTGATCAAGTGGTCACAACTTCCATCTAATATTTCCGACCCCTCCTGTGGATGCCCCTGTATCCATTTATCCATCTAGTTACCATATATCTGTTTTCACAACTTTTATTCCCCCATTGAGAATGACTATCTGTGTATTCCTTCCCATGTTATTATTTTAAAAATGCTGCCACTGCAGAAGAAGTCAAGAAGTGGGTTACTCAGAGACATACAGACAGGCATAGCTGACTACTCAGTGTAATGTAATTCTAAGAGTGAGGAGCCTGCAGCCTTCTCGAACTACAATTCCCACGATCCCTCACCTTTAGCCATCTCAAATCTGCTGGGAGGTGTGATTCAACAACATCTAGACAGCTACAACTTCCCTACCTCTAATCCAGGATCCAGATTCTAAGAGAAATTTCATCCTTTCTATTTTACTTTCCCCGGACTTCATTTTCTTTCACAATTTACCATAACCTTTATTGCAGAAATGGACTTTTGTCTTCCCTTCAATTCTCCCAAAATTATGTCTATCCACCAATTTTGCAGTTTTCTCTATATAGGATGTACAACAATTGTAACATTTTTTGCAATTGTTTTCACCCTGTGAAAGAAATTCACATCCTTGGGTTTCGTTTTTAAAGTCTTGGAGATTCTTTATTTCACACTGCACCTTCTCAGTTTCCTACTTAGCAGCTAAACTCATTGGAATTGGCTAAATTCATTGAAATCCATTTTTCCAGCTTGGTTTGATTTCCAGAGATATAAATTCCCGGGAAGGTCACTGGGAGGCAATATTCTTGTAGCTACAAATATGGCCTATTTTTCCTTGGTTAACTGCTAAGCAAGATCATTGATTCCAATTGCTTAATACTGTGCCCACAGCAAGACAGTTACATATTTCCCCACCATCTCTCTCTCAAGTGTAAGGGCTTATTCCTCCATTGCTGGGCACCTTGCGGAGTCATTTACAGCTCTACCAATAACTGGGGTTGCTTTTCAGCACTCTCCAGTGTGTTTTAGTTAAGCCGATCTAGGGACCAATAAAATGGCTTTTGCTGATTTGTGTATGTTGCTTCATAGAGCATTTTTTCTTTTTAAAGCCACATGCTGGCTTATGAGGTTTAGAAATCCATTCCAACTTGTTTCAAACCCTCTTCTCTTCTCTTCTCTTCTCTTCTCTTCTCTTCTCTTCTCTTCTCTTCTCTTCTCTTCTCTTCTCCCCTCCTCTCCCCTCCCCTCCCCTCCCCTCCCCTCCCCCTTTCCCCTTTCCCCTTTCCCCTTTCCCCTTTCCCCTTTCCCCTTTCCCCTTTCCCCTTTCCCCTTTCCCCTTTCCCCTTTCCCTATACCTGAGGGTGGGTAATCTTGATCAAATGCACCATTCAGAGAAGCTTAAATGTTCCCCTTAGCAACTTCTTTTAGAAAATCCCTCCTATCCAGTACATGCAGCTTAAACAACAATAACAACAACAACAACAGCCCAATAGCTTTGATATGAATTGAGGGGGGGATATGCTCACCCATCCATTCAATGCCTTTCTCAAAATGTTGTGTTTTTGTCTCCTCCATTCTCCCTTTTGTGAGATTACTCTCTGTAGTCTACTATTTTTCAGATGAATACAGGTACACTCTATAATATGAACCATTCCCAAAGAATGTGGTTTTACGTATATGAAACTTCTGCAAATGTAGAGTGTTTTGTTTGCAAATAAATTCTGCCTTGTACAAACTTTTCTGATAAACAAAGATGGATACCAGTGATTTGGTTCTGCTGTTGGACCATGGTGTTTTGTATATAAAAAAAATAAGCCCTGACTGGTTTCTTTTATACCAGCGTTTTAGTGGTAACCTAGTCCAGTTGTAAACTTGTACCCATTACTTTGAGCAAAGTTCCAATACAAATCATATTAGACTTTACTCTAGGCATATTTACTGTATCCCTGAAATTACAAAGTGAGTTGAGGTGGGCTGAAAGCTTCATTATACAATAGGTCACGTGAAAATTTGCAGACTAGTCGGAGGAGGAGGAGGAGGTGGTTGAATGGGGTTACATCTACCCATCCCATCAGGACCAGCAGGAAAGGCATGTTAGAGGTCCCATCTACAAAAGATTCTCATCTGGCAGGACCCAGGAAGAGAACGTTTTCGGCTATGGCACCTGCCCTGTGGGACATTCTCCTCCCGGACCTTACATTGGCCCTAAGCCTCTCGGCCTTTAGGAAGGCCCTGAAGACAGGGCTCTGCCACATGCCTGGGCGGCTGTTAATGGTGGGGCTTTCGATACCATTGACCATGATATCCTTCTGGAGCGGCTCAGGGAGTTGGGGGCGGGCGGCGTTGTATTGCGCTGGTTCGCATCCTTCCTCCAGGGCCAGTTCCAGTCAGTGTTGATTGGGAGCGAGAGATCCAACCCGCGGGGCCTCTTTTGTGGGGTCCCGCAGGGCTCGGTACTCTCTCCGCTCCTTTTTAACATCTACATGAAACCGCTGGGTGAGATCATCCGTTTTCATGGGGTGAGATATAATCAGTATGCTGATGATACTCAATTATACATCTCCATCCCAGGGGAAGTAAGTGATGCAGTTTCTACCCTGTCCAAGTGCCTGGGGGCTGTAGGGGCCTGGATGGGGAAAAACAGGCTTCGACTGAACCCTAGTAAGATGGAGTGGCTGTGGATTAACGGCTCCTTGATATCTACGAAGTTGTCATCTCTAGTCCTGGATGGGGTAGCACTGCCCCAGACAGATCCGGTATGTAACTTGGGGGTCCTCCTGGATTCACGACTCCTGCTCGAAGAGCAGGTGGCAGTCGTGGCCAGGAGGGCCTTTGCACAACTTCGTGTTGTGCACCCGTTGTGTCCTTTCCTGGAGTGAGAGGCCCTTCGAACAGTCACTCATGCCCTGGTTATCTCACATATAGACTGCTGTAATGCGCTCTACGTGGGGCTACCCTTGAAGAGTATCCGGAAGCTCCAACTGATCCAGAATGCAGCTGCACAAACCATCTTAGAAGTCTCATATCGGACTCATGTGACACCATTATTTACGCGAGCTGCACTGGGTTCCAGTTTGCTTCTGGGTGCAATTCAAGGTGTTGGTTATGACCTTTAAAGCCCTTCATGGCATGGGACCAGGTTACCTAAGGGACTGTCTTATCCCCATCACATCAGCCCGTCCCATCCAGTCATGCAGGGAGGGCATGCTACGGACACCATCAGTTAAAGAATTCCATCTTACGGGGTCACGGAAGCATGCCTTCTCTGCAGTAGCGCCTGCCCTGTGGAATATCCTTCCCCCAGAGTTAAGACAGTCCACCTCGCTCCTGGGCTTCAGGAAACAACTTAAAACTTGGCTTTGCCAACAGGCCTGGGGCGGAAAGAAGAGTGGAAACCCTTGGGGATGGCTAATATAGTACGATAGCCCAATAGCCCTTCCAAGGTTGAAAGAACACATCGCCATTTTAATTTTATTAAATTTATGGTATTTTAAATGGTTATTTTAATGTTTTAATGTTTAATATTCATGATTTTGATGATTTGTAAACCACCCAGAGTCCCTTGAGGGAGTTGGGCGGTGAGAAATCGAATGAATAAATAAATAAATAAATAAATAAGATATATAAAGAAGCAACTTCAGATCTTCTTTACAGCAGTGGCAAACAACTTATCCTCTTTCCTTCCTCATTAAATTTACATCATAATTCTCTTCTTCCTATACTCAACCCTTTTTAATCAGGAAATCCATAAATCACCAGTTCATTTTTTTTCCATCTTCAGCAAAACGTCCATAAGAGGTTTCTAGTCTTTAATAAAACTAGTTGTTGTTTTATTCCTGATCAAACAGGTCAATTTTGCCATTTTTGCAAAATCTTTTCAATCCATTCCTCTGTTGTGGGTATTTCAGTATTTTTCCAACTTTGTGCATACAAAAGTCTTGCTGCAGTTACCATACACAAAACCAATCTTTCAAAAGTCTTTTCTAACTGGTTATCAAATAAGTCCCAGCAAAACAGTTCTGGTTTCATCTGAATGTTAGTCTTTAGAATTCTTTGTATCATTATTACAATCGGTGTATTGAGCTGATGTCAAATGAATTTTTCTGCTGATCATGATTTTATGTTTTTTAAATTGATTATGGACAGTTCTTTATATTTTTGTATATTGTTTTTAACTTAGATGAGATGCTTAGATGAGATGGGCGGCCATACATATTGAATAAATAATAATAATAATATTGATGAGCAGTAGTTGGATTAATAATAATGCAGTAGCATCATCCTTAAAAAGGATAACCAATGAAAAATGTTCCATTAGAATGGATTTAGAGCAATTTCCCTGTTATAACAGTTGCACTGACAATACATCCTGGGCTTCTCATGCAGGGCAAGATGCTTACTCGGTGCTAACTGATGGCATTTATTGAAATGATTGGAAATGATCTATAACCAAACAAAAACACTAGTGAAAAGAACACACCCATCCACTTTACTTTATGGAGATAACAGCCTGTAGCCTTTTCATGAAGATTGCCAGCAAATGCTAACCTGAAGTCTTTCATGCTGAACCAGCAAATCAAATACTCATTTGTTAATGCATTTAAACTGATAAATTGGTTATCATGACTCATGATGCCATATTCTAAATTTGGGGGGGGGGAGGGAAGAGTTGAACTGGAGTACATGCTATTTTTTTTTTTTTTTTGGCAATCTTATAGAAATGATTTGCCATTGTTTTCTTCCAGGAGATTGATAGATGATAGATGATAGATGATAGATGACAGATGACAGATGACAGATGACAGATGACAGACATTCAGATGACAGATGACAGATGATAGACATTCAGATGACAGATGACAGATGACAGATATAGACATTCAGATGACAGATGACAGATGACAGACATTCAGCTTCCCAGTTGAATTAAAATTTCCTGGTAGTCACCAGCCAGTTTGGTCTAGTGGTTAAGGTGCTGGGCTAGAAACCAGGAGATTGAGAGTTCTAGTCCCACCTGAGGCATGAAAGCCGGCTGGGTGACCTTGGGCCAGTCCCTGTCTGTCAGCCCTAGGAAGGAGCCAATGGCAAACCAGGAGACCAAGAGTTCTAGTCCAGCCTTAGGCATGAAAGCCAGCTGGGTGACCTTGGGCCAGTCCCTCTCTCTCAGCCCAACACACCTCACAGGGTTGTTGTTGTGGGGAAAATAGGAGGAGGAAGGAGTATTTGGTATGTTCGCCGCCTTGATTTATTTACAAAAATAATAAAGGCGGAATAAAAAATAAAATAAAATAAAATACTAAAAAGGACCACTATATAAAACAGATTTAAAAAAAACAACCAATAACTATTTCCAAGCTGAACATTCAGATTAAGCCTGCCAGTTCCTTTTTTGTAATCATCCAGTTCTGAGATATTTTGCCCTCCAGCTAATGTCTTGGATTGAGGAAAAGAAAAGAAAAAGAAAAAGAAAAGAAAAATGTGCATGATGAGACCTAGAGCACCACAATGTCCCATTTCAAACAACATTCTGAATGTTTGGCTTAATTAACAATTTAACACATTTTGCATCCAATTTAACAATTATAATCAAGTACCACCCACAGATTATGCAAGGCTAGATCTTCAGCAAGCAAAATGGACTTTCATTTAGACATCCACCTCCATCCTGAGAAATGTTGACTGACCTTATGGACCTTATACAGTTATTTGCTATTAGAAGCCTTTCCAACATTCTGAAGCTGTCTGCCCCCATTTCCACAGCTGCAAACCCATCTGATATCTTCCCTTCCAATTTAATTTAAGTATGGGAAGACAGGGATTGAGGTATCTATTGGGGTGTGGAGGGAGGTCAAAAGATCAAGGTGGCTCAAGTCACAACCTCATGCTTGAGGCCCTGCCCCATTTTTACATGTACTGCACATGTGAAAAAGGTCAGAACATCAATTTATTTATTTATTTATTAGTCAAATTTATCACCGCCCGTCTCTACAGCAGTAGACTCTGGGCAGTTTTGTATGGTAATGACCACCATCTTGACTTTTTAGCCTCCCCTCTGCAGACACCCCTGACCAGGGAGGTTGCAAACTGTTAAGGAGTGTTAAGCTAGTGTCATCTATACCCCTTGGCCACTTCATAAATTAAATAAGTACAAGGAAATTGTATATTCCATTCCTGAGCATTTCACTGAAATTCTCTTACCCTTTGAATGAAAATTTGAAAATATATTAAAATATATACTCATTCACTCATTCTATTTGTATACCACAAACTGGTAAAGCATCATATTGGTATCACGGACCTCTGATGATTTCTGTGTGTATCCTTTTATGTGAAACCAATGACCTTGCAATTACATGTGTTAGCCAACAGGCTTATCTGATAAATAGTGATGATCATTTTGGAATACAGCACTCAAAACTACCTAATCAGACTTTTGAAACTCCTGTAAATATTTGAGTGGGAAACCATCAGGAGCCCCAGCACTGTAGAATGAATGAATGAATGAATGAATGAATGAATGAATGAATGAATGAATGAATGAATGAATGAGTATGTATGTATGTATGTATGTATGTATGTATGTATGTATGTATGATATCTATTCAATCATGTCTGATTCTCAGAGACTGCCTGGAAAAGTCCCTGCAGTCTTCTTGGCAAGGTTTTTCAGAAGTGGTTTGCCATTGCCTGCTTCCTAGGTCTTAGAGAGAGTGACTGGCCCAAGGTAACCCAGCTGGCTTTGTGCCTGAGGCAAGACTAGAACTCACGATCTCCCGGTTTCTAGCCTGATGCCTTAACCACTACAAAAAGCTGGGTCTCATAGACTCTTTTAGGAAGTGGAAAAACCATCCCAGGAGAAAGCAACAGCAAGACACTTCCATCTAGCTTCCAAGAAAATGACATGGAAGTCTCCATGAAGTCAACAGAAATCCAACTCAACTCAAAAGAGGCTTTATTTAAGGAAGGGTACACACACTGCAATACAGGATCAAATATCCAAGACCTACTCAGAGAGGCAAGGACCCTTTTCCTCAGCAGCCAGCCTCCTAAAGAGAAGCCTAGTCCAATTCAATGGTTATAGATTTATCCCCCAAAAGGAGAACTCTAAATTGTGCTCATTTATCTCAAATAATCATCATTTTTGGTATATTCTTATTACATGCTCTTTTTGAACTTATTTATTCATTAGATTTACATTTAATGTTAAGTTTAGGAGTTCAGGAACTCAAAGTAGTATATATAGCACTCCCTCTATTTTTCCCATCTTATATGACAACAGGAACAAAATTGCAGATTTCCCTATAAAACTGCATTCCAACGGACCATCTTCAGTTCTTTTTTGCTGAAAGGTGACCACAGGGTGAGTTAAAGGGATATATGAAGTTGGTTTCTTATCCACTGTGGATTCTGTGTGTAGGGCAAATAAATCATTTGTTCTTTGTTTGCACTCAGAAGCATCTTTAAAGTAGAAGGTAATGTAGCTCATCACCCCATATTTTTCCAGTGAGGCCACTAGAATAAACCAAGACCATATTGGATGCTGAAAGACATTTAAAATCAAAGCTGCTTTCTTCTTTTTCTCCTTCTAACACACTAAAGTGTTACTACAGGATGTGGGGAGATTTCACTTACTGAGAATTCACAGTGCTCCAGAAGAAATCGAATGAAATCTTTGAAAAACACAAGAGAAGCAAAAACATACTTGCAGGAACCCCGCTGTTCAAGGAAATATTGCTGTTTGAGGATGGATTTATTAAAATTAATCCTTTAAAAAAATTAAAAAGGGAAAGGAGGGAGCAAAAAATGTAACACATGGCCCAGTGAGAAATAAAGCACACTCAGTAATTCTAAAATGCTGAATATCAGCTGGTGAAGAAAAAGAAATAAAATTGAGGATTGGAGATGAGTAAAATAAATAAATAAATAAATAAATAAATAAATAATAATAACAACAACAACAACAACAACAACAACTTCTCAATTATACCTTGGATGATGTCTCCCTTGGTGCTTCTAAAGTTTTCTTCATGAAATTCCCTTGGATTCATTTTCTTGGTCAGCATGTCTAAATCGTGCTGCAGGGCATAAGCAGCATAACTGTTCTTTGAATTATGCATACTTAGATATAGATATATACCCATCACACAATTCCCTTTAAACATTATGCAAAGCACAGAAAATGAGTAAGAAAAAGTATGCTTAAGAAATTAAAGGGAAAGGAATGACCCCAATGCAATCCATTGTACTTCTTCACATTGAATCCATACATTGAGTCATATACTGATTTCATTCTTTAACTTCTCAACTCTCTCTTTTTGAGGATCTCAATTCCATCTAACTATGACTTTTACAGTCTTTCACTTCCTCTCAATCCATTCACTGTTCCTTTATATCTTTGTTCTGTGATTTAATCCTTATTCATTCTCTCTATGTGACCAATTCACTTCAAACATACTTCATTCACATGGTTAATCCATACTCTTTCTCTCTTTTTTTATCCATTCAATCATGTCCTATACTCAAAGACTGCCTGGACAAGTCCCTGTAGTTTTCTTGGCAAGGTTTTTCAGAAGTGGTTTGCTCTTGCCTGCTTCCCAGGGCTAAGAGATAATGACTGGCCCAAGGTCACCCAGCTGGCTTTGTGCCTAGGGCAAGACCAGAACTCACAGTCTCCCAGCTTCTAGCCCAGTGCCTTAACCACTACACCAAACTGACTCCCACACTCATTAGTTACCCATTAACTCTGGACCCCCTGTCTTCTTGTTTTCTTCTCCAGTAACCCAATCCCACTGCAATTTCCTTTTGTGTTTCTCCTGAGAGGCCTAATTCCCTCTTTCATACAACAAAGTGGACAGAAGAATGCTCTTAGACACATGCATATAAAGTTGGAACAATGACCTGAAGTTACTTGGACTCAAACTCAGCTAGAAGGAGGCTTCATAGAAAGCTTCTGTGTTTCTCTGATTACTGAATGTAGATTAATTAGTAAAATAATCCTGAAAACTGCATTACAACAAGACTTTGGTTGATTATTCTAAGTAATCGTATGAGCCATTATCTAGAAAAAGTGAGGAGAGTTTCCTATATTTTGGAAATGTTGGTGTATCCTAAAAGAATGACCTACAGGTATTTTTAGGACTTGAGGAATGACCAAAGCACACAAGGGTGCTTTTCATAGAAATATACACAACTGTTTCCATTATATTTGTCAGAAATTATTTGTATATTCTGTATGGAGAATAATTTGTTCTCTTGTACTCAAGAGGTGCAGTCCAGTGTTAACACTTTAATTTCTTCCCCATATAAGCAGCTTGTTTGCATTTCCCTCCTTACAAATTTTGGATCTGTTGCAACTCCCAGATTAACATTGAGAACCTAAATGGCTGTTCGCAACTGGGACTCCTACTAATCTCATTGTTAAGGGAGAAATTGGTGCAATGAAATTGTTACTGATGGAAGAATCTGCTGAAAGTTTGCCATGTCAGCAGGCAAAAAGAGATACTTCTGATACAACTAATAATTGTTTGGATAAATTATTATGACATGATATGCAGAACACTCCTGATGAAAACACTCTAATTAACACAGTGTCAGAAATGGCCTTCTCTGTTGCTTCCCAGGGGTGCAACACACTGCTTTGGAATTGGATCAGTTCCCATTATCCTTGCTTTCAGAAAGCATGTCAGGGAACATTTTCTTAATTAAACGTTAAACATTGTTTTAATCCTTTTTGTTCTATTTTTAATAGATGGCCAATATTTCAAATGATAAAAGTTGAATTATTGTTTGAAAATTGCACAATCGCTAGTCCTCAAAACATAGGTTCCAATGGTCATTAGGACAGGTGGGTATTTTATGTATGACTGCAACCAGGCATTTTTTAAACAAATACAATTGTAATAGATTGTCGAATCAGAAATAAATCTCACTGAGTTCAAAAGTCATTTTGGATTGCAGCCAAAAGCAACACTACCATACATCAGAAACATCTCAGAAACTACCAACAGACTGCTACAACCACACGGCATCACCGTAGCACATATACCAACCAAAACCCTTCAAAATATCTTAAGTAATCCAACAGACCAAGTAGCCCAAGAAGAAAAAACAGGAGTTATCTACAAGATACAGTGTAAGGACTGTAGCAGCCACTATGTAGGACAGACCGGCAGAAGACTAGCAGAGCGCATCCACAAACACCAACTAGCAGTCAGAAGACACGATGAAAACTCCTTAATCTCACAACACATGGACAGACTCAACCATACTTTCAGATGGGAAACTGTGAGCATCCTAAACCAAGCCAAATCCAAAAACGCTAGTGAATTCCTGGAAGCCTGGCACTCAGAAAAAGCAGCCATCAACAGACACGTAGAGGTAAACAACATTTAAATAACATTCATAAGAGACAAAAGAAAAGCCAAAAGACCAGAACACTTCCTCGCCAGCAATCGTCACCCAGATACGCCAAGATTAACACCAATGTTAACACCAGATGAACAATCAAACAGTACATTATACGTTAATCAAGGAACTATTAACTCAGTCAATCAACCAAGTAGCAAACAACAACCCAATCAAGGAACTCCTAAGGAGAGAACAACACCCCCACCAACACAAGCAGGACAAGCCAGGGCATATAAACAGAGAGCAAGTCCCACTCCCTTTTCGCACTGAAGATGTTACCTGGTCTGGCAATGAAACATCTGCAAGAAAACAACAAGGCTCAGAGAGCACCAAGGACTCCAAATACATGCATATATATTTAGCTTCCCTAAACTTTCTTAGGTGTTTTACCTGGAGAGAACCCCCCACTTGCTTTAGGCAAACATTCACTGACTGTTCTGGCTAGGAAATATTTTTAATTGTTTAAGAAAAGGAATTTCAGCCTATAGAGCTTCTCATGCAGTGAATAAATCCATACCGACTTTTGCCTCTGGATCTCCATCTAAAATTAGAAGCAATCAATATTCTGAAAAGAGAATCTATCCTTTTCTGCACATTGATATTGCTTTGGTTCAGCTTAACTGGAATATTACAGCCCCCCAAATAGGAAAGGTTATTTGCATCCACAGCAATTAGCAGTGATTTCAGTTTCATTCCTATTAAAGAAAAGTTGAGTCAAATGGAAAATCCACTTTTCAAATCACCACAACCTCCCTGCCTTCATCTATTTCCTTTATTTGTACAACCAAAAGATGGCAGTGCTTCATCAACAATTCTCTTAATGCAGCATCAGAGAACATGCATATCCTTTTGGTCATCAGGTACAAGCTATATGCCTTTTAACAAAATGAATGCAGTTTTAAAAGCTGACCAGTAATTCTCTGCCTGCCCCTTGTGTCTTTGTTAATCTGTCTCAATTCAGACTTCAGTCAAACGGAATGCGTGGTCTACATCACTTTCATTTAAGTAGCCTGCTTTTAATTAACATGCATATGCACACATTCACTTGTACACAGATGGTAGTCTAGGAGTAAGAATACCCAGATTTTTGTCATAATCTAGCAGAACCAGAAGGACACCCACCAAAATTTCCAAACTTGCTTCTTCAATCTGCTGTTTCTACATCTTCACTGACCCCTTGGAGTGTTCAGTTGTGACCCAAACTCCTCACCTTGCCTCGCCTCCTCTTTTGGGGCAGTGATACAAAATAGAATTAAAGGGAGGAGGAAAGGGAATGGGGACTAGTCAAGAAGAAAAGATGGTGGGTCCATTCAGGGCTGTAGTGTACCATCAGGTCTGAGGACTATTCAAAACCTAATCTTGGTCATGGAAATCTATGGGACTCATTTTTGAATCAATATGGACAGGACCCGGCTGCACATCAAAGCTGTAATGACCCAATTACTTTTCTACCTCTCTGTGTTGCTCTTTTTCAGTGACTTTGTTTTAAGTAAAGCTCAGCTTGGCTCCTAGAGAATTCTTTTGTAGTTTCCTTGGCAGCAGTACGGAAGAGATTTGCCATTGCCTTTGGGGGGAATTGTTTTTTAAAACTCCAGTCTAGCTTAAAGCCCTCAGATTTCCTGACTGTTTCTGTCCAAATACAAACCAGGTATGATCTTGCCTAGCATTTTCAGATCAGCCAACACTAGCTAGGTATTAGTTTCTTTTTTAAAAAAATAATTGAGAGACTAATCTGAGGGAATTGCTCAGTAACATTTTAAAAGAATGCTCTTCAGTGCATTTAGAAACATTTACTATTAAGTATGTATCATCGGTAAGACGCCAGGCTTGTCAATTGGAAGATTGCAAGTTCGGAGGTTCGAATCCCTAGCCCCGCGTGACGGAGTGAGCTCCCGCACTAGCTCCAGCTCTTGCCAACCTAGCAATTTGAAAGCATGCAAATGCAAGTAGATGAATAGGTACCACTTCGGTGGGTAGGTAACAGTGTTCCGCGAGCATCATGCGGCCACATGACCATGGAAGCGTCTTTGGACAACGCTGGTTCTTCGGCTAACAAACGGAGATGAGCACTGGCCCCTAGAGTCGGACACGACTGCACAAATGTGCGGAGGGAAACTTTACCTTTACCTATCTATCTATCTATCTATCTATCTATCTATCTATCTATCATCTATCTATCTACAGTATCTCTCTCTCTTTCTCTCTCTCTCTCTCATCTCTCTATCTATCTACAGTATCTATCTATCTATCTATCTATCTATCTATCTATCATCTCTCTATCTACACTATCTCTCTCTCATCTCTCTCTCTCTATCTATCTCTATCTATCTCTATCTATCTATCTATCTATCTATCATCTATATCTATCTATCTATCTATCTATCTATCTATCTATCTATCTATCTATCTATCATCTATCTATCTCTCCTATCACATAATAATCCAGTGTACTTAATAATGCTTGCAGCTAAACCTTGTTTTTAATTACTGCAAAAGAATTTGTTTTCATTTCTGTGCATGTCTTAAATTTAACTTCATTGAATTATTAAATTAACCATTATAACAATAGTAATTATGTCTGTAAGCAAGGGAACAACTGAAGTCATAATTAAGTCACATAGAATAAGGAAGTTAAATGCAGCATGGGTGCTTCCAGAGTCTCCATCAACTGATATAGCTTGAGTGATCTTGGTGATGGTCTACCTTTGTTTGATAGTATTGCTGATGAATGGCTATGACAAACCTGGCTGATATCAGAGATCTGGAAAGAGTATCCTTCTAACCATTATCCATCCTTTTAACCATTATCCATCCACTATACAAGTGTCAAGGAGGCAGAATTGTAATCATCTATTATGTGACTGTCTGCTACCTGTTAGGACCTAGTATAGATCAGGTCTCCTACCTGTTAGGACCTAGTTGGACACATTTATCTGAATATGCACAAGTTGGAGAAGCTATCATCAAGTAGCCGAAGTCAAGTATCAATTGAGAAAACAGATTCAGGCCATCCCATCCCAAATCCTGCTATGTATGATGCAGACCTTGAACAAGAATCAAGGTCACCTGATCCTTGGAAACACCATCATCAGCATTTAGAAAATCAAAACAATGCAAGACAAAGAAGGGGCCACTTCCAAAGAAAAGCATCTCAGGATTTTCAGAATCTGATCTCAATAAATGAAGGCTACTCAGCTTCAACTACACTTAGGTCAAGAGTGTCCTGTATGGAATTTTACTAATTTGCACTAGTGAACTATTTATGGTCCTCCCAGGATAGAGATAAATCACTGCTTTGATAACCTCTACTGAAATGCATTTGGGGTTGTCCTTGAAGACTGTCCAGATACCAGGAGATAGTACAAAATGCTGGTATTTATTGCACTTTGATAAATACATCCTAAGAGTGTGTGCCAAATGAATGAAAACCTATGGAACAATTATCCTCTGAAATGGATAAGAATACTACCTGTTTGCTTACTAATGGCTTTGTTGATATTTTTGTACTCTATTTTTGAAGCACAAGAGTTTCCATGACAGCTAAACAAATAGTTTATATGCTGAAGGTGAGATAATTAATCATTTCATTAAAAAAGGACAGTACTTTGCATTATCTCAGTCATCCTTAACTAAACTCCAAAGAAAAGTGAAGAAGACAAGCTTGGGGGAAAAAATGAAAAAAGGAGATCCACAGACAACCGGAGCTGCCCTGACTATACAAGTGTCTCAATCTAGATCTTTTTTTAGTCATCCTACTTCTGCACCAGCTGTAGTTCAATAAAATTAGAACATTCTAGATAATGAAGACTGGAATATTGTTCTGATTATCACATCGAGTGGGGGGATGGGGGAGCTGGAAAAAAAATACATGATCAGCTAAAGCAATCAATGTGTTCAAACACCAGAATTATGAGAAAAGGCTCAGAAAAGAAGTGATTAAAGGAAGACATGATTGAAGCATGTAAAATTATGCCTGACATGGAGAAAGTAGATTGGATAAATTGATGGACGACAGATCCAGCGAGGTCTATCAGTCTTGAAGACACATTGTTGCTACTCCTGGGTTGGGGAAACAACATGCTTTAAACACCAATTGCATCAAACAACAAAGGGTGTGAGGTCTGCTTCCATCTCCTGCTTGCAAACACTCCAGAGGCATCTGATTGGCCACTGTAGGAAACAAAATGCAGGACTAAGGGGGACTTTGGCCTGAACCAGTAGGACCAAGTTTACGTTCTTAATGGAGTTTTCTCCTTTGTGTCTCTCCCCCCCCCCAAATTCCCTTCTTAGCATTTGTCCTGGCTAGTTGCAAGATCCAGTTATTTGCATCCAGTTATTTGCATATGGCAAAGCTATAGATGTATGATGCAACAAGGGGTAGGTTCTTCAGCTGACTTATTTCAGAGACTCATACTTAGCCTGACCATACGTCCCATTTTGAATGGGACAGTCCTGTTTTTTAACATTTTTCGACCGTCCCGTTGTTTTGATAAAAATCTCAATTTTGTCCCATTTTTTAAACCTGGCGGGAATGGCGCGGAAGAAGGGTCCGAGCCGGAGCTGCCGATTGGAGGCAGCCTGGAAGAGGAAGCCCTCCTGCCTATCAGTGCGTGGCAAAGGAGGGCGGAGAGATGGAGAGGAGGGCAGACCAGGGGTGGGGTTTGCAGGCGGGAGCCAATTGTGCGGACTGGCGGTGGGGTTTGCAGACGGAAGCCAATTGCACGGACCAGGGGGCGGGGATCCCTGTCTTTTTCATGAATATGGAATATTACATAAGACCCTGTCCCGTTTTGCCATCCCAATGTCCCATTTTTATCTCAAGGAAATATGGTCAGCCTACTCATACTGTTTACAGCTAAGAGAGAAGAACTGGCCAAAATTATCAAGGCAGCTTTTGTGCCTAAGGGAAGACTAAAACCAGTATTTCCACCATCCTAGACCTGCACTTTCATCACTATACCACATTGGCTCTCTTAAGTTTTCTCTTCCAAATTATTTTGGTTACTGTTTCCTTTATTTTTTTTAAAAAAAATTTCACTTTGCATCGAAACTATCAAAATAGCCTTAAAAAAACTTGGAAAATCTGCATTCTGAGTCCTTTTTATACATTTCTGTGTTGCAGAACCCATTCATTCATTCATTCATTCATTCATTCATTCATTCATTCATTCATTCATTCCTGTTTGTGATTTGGCAGTCCAAAATTGTAATACCAAATAGATACTGCTCCTTGTCAGATGTTTGGCTGCCTCTGACAACAAATTTAAGAAGTTAACCCACAGCTGACCCATTTTAAGTTAATATAAACTTCTACAGATCCAGGCAAATTTATTAATAAATAAAATTTGAAATAGTCCAATTATTGAGTCTTCTCACCAGTTCTTGTTATGTCCATTAATTCATATTTACCTTTCTATTCTGAAGTTAAAGCTCATCATATATTTCTTCTACTAAGTATTATGAATTTTCTGTAGAGACCACTAAGGCCATGAATGTTGTAAGCCAAACTTCTAACTGATGTTTCACTCAGTGGTTTAATAGACTTCATTGCAACAACACTCCCATTTCCTTCTACAGTGCATAAGTTTTTTTTTTCTGAGATCCTTGTTTCAGTGTTTTCATCTCCCACCCCCAGAGACTTAAAATATTTCTGATCAAGCTCATTATGCTTTGGCTGATTCTTTCTCCCCCTTGGGGAGTGCAGCCCCATTTGCTCTAGCAATCCATTGTCTGGGAAACTCCAATCAGTGTTACAGAAATCAAATCTGATCCCTGACAGATTCCTATCTGAGTAGCCAGTCATTCACTTACAATAGCCTTCTTTTAATTTCCAGCCCTCCTCCACAACTTTGAAGAGTGGATACGAGCATTATTGAGTCCTCAACTTCCTGAGATTTCTATATCTACAAAGTCAGTGGCAATAAAGCTGTAGCTGCTTACGGCAGTATCATTGGTCCCCACACTGATAAACAGCACGGGATAATTGTCAGCACATTTGGTTAATCTTGGAAGAGGTTCTGTACATTCTGAAAGCACAATGTTCTTCTTCTTGTTCTCTTCTCTTGTTGTGTTTCTGGTAGTCTGGTCAGCAGAAGATGGTTTTGTTTCCTTATAATATTGCATATTACATGTCTTTGTGTGAGTGTGTGTGTGAGTGTGTGTGTGTGTGCGAGAGAGATCATATCATATGTCATATTGTACTATATATATTAGAACATATAAAAATAAGTGCCAGTAAAGTTCAGCTGTTAATAATAATGGGAATATTAGAGTCTAGGTCACAGAAAGTAAACATTCTATTCTATCTTCTCCTGATAAGACTGCTGGTGTGTGTGTTTTCTTGCATATGCAGAGTATCAGAAAGCATTTGGCTTTAGAGACCAGTAATGACACCAGGCATTGCAGTAAATCAGTTGTATTAATTACTCAAACAAAAACAGATATTTACAGTTCTCTTCCATATCCCTGGAAGTATTACAAATCTTTCACCACACACCAGAAAAGAGAGAAGTAGTACTAGTAGGAAGCAGGCAGGCCGGAGAAGGAGAAGGCTGGCTCTTCTATACTTTTCAACCTGGATCGCCTGATGCCTGATCCCCTGTCCTTTCAACCTTTTAACCTGAGAGCACCTGATGCTTGACCTTAACGTGTGCAGGTGCTTAATTAACAAGGCTTATTACTTTGTGACTTACTCCTTAAAGAATAATACACCAACAAAGGCTTCACTTGGAGGACCAGGTACAATTCAAAAAGAACAGTGACAAATTGGAGTGTGTTCAAAGGAGGGTTATCAAGATGATAAGGAATCTTGAAACCAAGTTCTAGGAAGAACAGTTAAAAGATCTGAGTATGTTTAGCAGAAAACCATCCCAAAGAAAAAGAAATGCAAGAAAGCAAAGTGGCTGACTGATGAGGCTTTACAAATAGCTGAGGAAAGAAGGGAAGCAAAAGTCAAGGGAGAAAGGGAAAGATATAAACAATTGAATGCAGAATTCCAGAGAATAGCAAGGAGAGATAAGAAGGCCTTCTTAAATGAACAATGCAAAGAAATCGAGGAAAACAATAGAATGGGGAAGACTAGAGATCTCTTCAAGAAAATCGGAGATATCAAGGGAACGTTTTGTGCAAAGATGGGCATGATAAAGGACAAAAAAGGCAGGGACCTAACAGAAGCAGAAGAGATTAAGAAGAGGTGGCAAGAATACACAGAAGAACTATACAAGAAAGATCTTAATATCCCTGATCAATACGATGGTGTGGTCACTGACCTTGAGCCGGACATCCTAGAGAGTGAAGTCAAGTGGGCCTTAGGAAGCATTACTAACAACAAAGCTAGCGGAGAAGACAGTATCCCAGCTGAGCTATTTAAAATCCTAAAAGATGAGGCTGTTAAAGTGCTGCACTCAATATGCCAACAAATTTGGAAAACTCAACAGTGGCCACAGGATTGGAAAAGGTCAGTTTACGTTCCAATTCCAAAGAAGGGCAATGCCAAAGAATGTTCAAACTACCGTACAATTGCTCTCATTTCACATGCTAGCAAGGTTATGCTCAAAATCCTACAAGCTAGGCTTCAGCAGTATGTGAACCGAGAACTACCAGAAGTGCAAGCTGGGTTTCGAAGAGGCAGAGGAACTAGAGATCAGATTGCCAACATTCGCTGGATCATGGAAAAAGCAAGAGAGTTCCAGAAAAACATCTACTTCTGCTTCATTGACTACGCTAAAGCCTTTGATTGTGTGGACCACAACAAACTGTGGCAAAGTCTTAAAGAGATGGGAGTACCAGACCACCTTACCTGTCTCCTGAGAAACCTGTATGCGGGTCAAGAAGCAACAGTTAGAACCGGACATGGAACAACCGACTGGTTCAAAATTGGGAAAGGAGTACGACAAGGCTGTATATTATCACCCTGCTTATTTAACTTATATGCAGAGTACATCATGAGAAATGCCGGGCTGGATGAATCACAAGCCGGAGTTAAGATTGCCGGGAGAAATATCAACAACCTCAGATATGCAGACGATACCACCCTAATGGCAGAAAGTGAAGAGGAACTAAAGAGCCTCTTGATGAGGGTGAAAGAGGAGAGTGCAAAAGCTGGCTTGAAACTCAACATTAAAAAAACCCAGATCATGGCATCTGGTCCCATCACTTCCTGGCAAATAGAAGGGGAAGAAATGGAAGCAGTGACAGATTTTATTTTCTTGGGCTCCAAGATCACTGCAGACGGTGACTGCAGCCATGAAATTAAAAGATGCTTGCTCCTTGGGAGGAAAGCTATGGCAAACCTAGACAGCATATTAAAAAGCAGAGACATCACCTTGCCGACAAAGGTCCGTATAGTTAAAGCTATGGTTTTTCCAGTAGTAATGTATGGCTGTGAGAGTTGGACCATAAGGAAAGCTGAGCGCCGAAGAATTGATGCTTTCGAACTGTGGTGCTGGAGAAGACTCTTGAGAGTCCCTTGGACTGCAAGGAGGTCAAACCAGTCAATCCTAAAGGAAATCAACCCTGACTGCTCATTGGAAGGACAGATGCTGAAGCTGAAGCTCAAATACTTTGGCCACCTAATGCGAAGAGAGGACTCACTGGAAAAGACCCTGATGCTGGGAAAGACTGAAGGCAAAAGGAGAAGGGGACGGCAGAGGATGAGATGGTTAGATAGCATCACCGATGTAATGAACATGAATTTGAGTAAACTCCGAGAGACAGTGGAGGACAGGAAGGCCTGGCGTGCTATGGTCCATGAGGTCACGAAGAGTCGGACACGACTAAACGACTGAACAACAACAAATGTTTAGCAGAAGAGACAACTGAGGAGAGATAAGACAGCAATCATGAAATATCTGAAGGGTTGTCACATGGAAGGGAAAATGGACTCATTTTCTATTGCTTCTGAGTATAGAACCAGAAGTAATGGGTTAATGGTACAAAGAAGTATGTTCAAGATTTATGTCTGTAGGAACTTCCTGACTACATGAACCGTCAGCCAATGAAACAGAAACACAGCAGAAACATGCTGTGAACGATTAAAGAAGAAAAAGAGACACTGCTGAACAGAAAACAAGGCAGTGCATACCTGAAGGGCAGAGGGGATATACGTTCATAGCATGTCTCTTCTGTTTCTGAGTTCCGGTGGAAGAGAATATCTTTGTTCTGGAGGTCACTTTCAACCACTGTGTTTCGTCCTTTGATCCTCTTCCTTAGGCAGAGTTATTTCCTGTGTCAGCTATTGTAGATCTCATTGTTTGATCTGACAAATCTTCATCCACTCGTGAATTGAAGTGTGGTAGTCACTGCTGCAATCATTTGAATTTTCTTCAAGCACTATTATAAGCTTGCCCTTGCTTCAGATATATGCATCTTGTTTTCAGGCATAAATATGAACATGCCATAAGCAATGCAAGTTACAAGGGCAGGTTCCTGTCTACTCATCTTTACTATTTCTTAAGGTACCACTAGCAGATAGATTTTTATTTCTTCTTCTTCTCACTGCCATTACACTGTAAAATTAGGGATAAAATTTATCAGCTTAATTTCCTAGCTTAATCTTGCTGCCAAATTCCTATTAAATCTCCCTTTTTATTCATTCCCTCCCTGAGAACTGTCTGTCTTACATTCTTGTACCGTACATGTGTCTGCAGCTACCTGTGCCTACTCAGAAGGATATAGTCATTTAATCACTTGTTCCAGTTTTTCTGAATCTTTCTTGAACTGTGATGTTCAGACCTTTGCATAGACTCGAGGCTCAGTCTGACCAATGCAGAATACAGTGGAACCATTCGGTTGTGCTTTTTGGATTCCTGTACGCTTACAATTTTCCTTTTACACTTGTCCAGATAACAGCATGCTTTGAGCCTGAACATTTTTGAACCTGGATGAGAGACAGAGGAAGGGTGGAAATAGGAAGCAAGTTCATTTCCTGATTTGGGTAATGGTTAAATGAGCTACCGTATTCGCTTTCCTGCATCTCGGCTGTGGCATTTCCAGCCTCAGAAACATCTAATCTACTACAAGTGATTATTAAATCCTATGACACCCCACCCACCCCTTTATTCTTTATAAAATTCTGTTAGGGATTAATCAATTTGATATGCAAGCTTTAATGGCTGAATGGAATCAAGAATTAGAGATTTCCATTTTGCCTAGACAATGGGAAGAGGTGTTAACATCAATACTGAAAATTTCAATACGTCTTAGATTACATCTTATTCAACAAAGAAATATTGTTTCAGACTTATTGGCCTTCCATAGCTTTTATACAGAAAAGGCAGGAGTAAATTGCCATGTTGGGGATGTAATGAAATTAATGCTCCATTTAGACATATGTGTGTATATTATCCTGTAATTGCTCCATTCGGGGAGGAAGTTACTGCATGCATTAACTCCACTTTGAGATAAGATTCAATATTTTCAAATTCTTTTGAATCATATTCCTATGACATCTGGTCAAAAACATTACTTCCCTATGCCCTGTTTACAGGGCCAAAACTAGGGGGTCAAGCGGGGCATGTGCCCCGGGCGCTGTGCTGTGGGGTGCACCAAAATAACACCCAGGGGGTGCCAAAATGACAAAATAACCCATGGGGGGTGCATAATCCATCTTTGCCCTGTGACACAGACCCTAGTTCCATCCCTGCCTGTTTATAGCTAAAATGCTTATTCTTTAGCACTAGAAAGATAAAGATACAGCCCCTGTATAAGAGCCAGTTTGGCATGGTGGTTAAAAGTTGTGGGCTAGAAGTGAGTCCTAGTCCTGCCTTAAGCACAAAGCCAGTTGGGTGACCTTGGGACAGTTCCTCCCTCTCAGCCCTAGAAGAAGAAGGCAAGGGCAAACCACTTCTGAAAATGATGCCAAGGAAATTGCCCATGAGTCTTGCCCATGTAGTAGTACGGAGTCAAAGCTGACACAAAGGCACAAAACTAACTCAAAGAGACCCTCACCCTCAACTGTATTCAGACTTGATATTATGTTATAAGCAACATATAAATCACTTATCACCATAGATTGATTGATTATTTATTTATTTATTTATTTATTTATTTATTTATTTATATTTCGAATTGCATCACCGCCCATCTCACCCAAAGAGTGACTCTGGGCAGTTTACAATAAAATGAAGATAAATACAGACTAAAATGCAATAAAAACAGTATTTTTTAAATAAAATATAAATATAAAATATAAAATCCAAGATGGAGATATTAAAAGTTCTTAATTTAAATTCATGTAATTCATGAGGGCCTCTTCAAGGCACTAACCACCCCCAGGATTACCCCTCCTCCTGCCCCAAGCGAGATGGCAGAGCCAGGTCTTCACCCCTTTCCAGAAGGCCAGGAGTGTGGGAGCCTGCCTCACCTCTGGGGGAAGAGTGTTCCACAGGGTGGGGGCCATGGCAGAGAAGGTTGTCTTCCTGGGCCCCACCAGTTGACAGTCTGTCATAGACAGGGTCTGTAACATGCCCTCTCTGCCTGACAGGGTGGGATGGGTTGATGTAATAGGGGTGAGACAGTCCCTCAGGTAACCTGGACCCATGCCGTGTAGGGCTTTAAAGGTGATGAACAACACATTGAATTGGACCTGGAAGCAAACTGGCACCCAATGCAGCTCCTGCAGCAAAGGTGTTACATGTGCCATCCTTGGGGCACCCAAGACTGCTTGCGTGGCCACATTCTGAACCACCTGTAGCTTCCAGATACTCTTCAAGGCTAGCCCCATGTAGAGCGCATTGCAATAGTCTGTACGGGAGATGACCAGGGCATGAGTGACTGACCAGAGGGCTTCCTGATCCAGGAAGGGGCGTAACTGGCACACAACATGAAGTTGAGCAAAGGCCCTCTTCAAGCAGGAGTTGTGAGTCCAGGAGGACCCCCAGATTCTGCATCAGGTCTGTCTGGGGCAGTGCCACCCCATCCAGAAACAATAATGGTAAATTCCTGGATACAGAGGAGCCCCCAACCCACAGCCACTCTGTATTACCAAGCCTGTGGTTCCCCATCCAGATCCCCACAGCCTCCAGACACCGAGACAGGGTGGTCACAGCATCACTTAAATCACCCAGGATGGAGATATATAACTGGGTATCATCTCCATATTGATGACACCTCATCCCATGGTGATGGATGATCTCACCTAGCGGTTTCATGTAGGTGTTAAAAAGGAGCAGGAAGAGTATTGAACCCTGCGGCCCCCCACAAAGGAGGGGATGCGGGCCTGGTCTCTCGCTCCCTATCACCACCGATTGGGACCGGCCCTGGAGGATGGAGGTAAACCAGCACAAAACTGTGCCACCCATCCCAACTCCCTAAGCCAACCCAAAAGGATACCATGGTCAATGGTATCGAAAGCCACTAAGAGGTCAAGAAGAGCAAGGATGGATACACTGCCCCCATCCCGCTCCCTCCAGAGATCATCCAAAAGTGTGACCAATGCTACTATAATGAAGGGTAGCTACTATACATTGAAATACTTTGCGTGTATGTATGTATGTATGTATGTATGTATGTGTCTATGTGTATGTGTACACACACACACACACACACAATACTTTTCTGTTTCTTTTTGTTTGTTTTAATTAATTTGCTTTCTTTATAACTTTGCACATTGTTGTCTTTTCTTTCTCTTTCTCTTTGTTTTTTTTTTTTTTTTTGCATTCAATCAATAAAAGCGAAGAAAGAAATGGGCTGCAACACTCCAGGTGTCCACAAGATGGCAGCAAAGGGATAGAATGTCCGGTGCCCTTTTACTGACATCTTGTGATCCTCTGTAGTTGTAGAGTCCAGATACGGTAGGCCTGTACATTATAGAAGTACTGAGGTAGAGATGGGAAATTGGAGGTTTTGGTGGAGCCAGCACTGCTGTCCTGTACAGAAATAACTTTCATTCCCACATAAAGGGATTCTGGCCCTCAACCCTTATCTTCCATTCAGTGGATCCTTACCCTTTAGTCTGTCCTGATATTAAATTTCTGTATTTGTATTCCACTTCTGGGCTCAGGTTGGGACTTCCACGTCAACTGTATGAAAAGTATGGCTCACAATAAATGATTAATATTTAGCAAATATCTCACCATTTACTGTGGGATACCCTCTACACATGGGAATCAGAGCCTCCTCCAAAAATTTCTCCTGGCTAATAATTTTTAATAGGACGAAAGTGGGAAATTATTGTAATGAACTTAATTTAAATTAATGTTTTTGTCCTGGTCTAGCCTGATTCTTTGTCCTGAACAAATCTCGCTCTCTTTATACAGTCTCTTCTCTCCTTTTAAAGTGTGACGCACCCACACCCACACACACCCATCACAGCACTCTAAGCTTAAATATGGTCTATGCCCCAAAGAAGGGACTCAACTGTGGAGCCTAGCCTGTGTACAATCGGTCATCCTTCCC
This sequence comes from Charina bottae, assembly GCA_023362775.1. Taxonomy (NCBI): domain Eukaryota; kingdom Metazoa; phylum Chordata; class Lepidosauria; order Squamata; family Charinaidae; genus Charina; species Charina bottae. Next base: position 5,780,669 of record JALMGJ010000019.1, on the reverse strand, counting down.
AGTTACTGCTACTTCAGACTGCTGCTGGCCACCCCTTAGTCAGCTGAGTAGGCCCAGGAAGTCATTCTTCCATGACACTAGAACTCTCCACACTGTCAGACCCACTAGGTTGACCAGCCCAGGAAATCAACTCACAGGAAGGCTAAAATTACTTTTATTGAGATTGACTATAGTAGCAGACTCTTGCATGTCTGACTGTACTATGCCTCCTCCACCTGCCCCCTTATTACACCCCGTGAAAAAAGGGGTTTGCCTGACTTGCTTCTCATTATTATCTTGTTCCCCAGGACTTAACAAACATATCAATGCTCTTTGCCTAGGTAATGGTTCTTGCATATTTCTGTCAAGGTCATACTCCTTACTCTCTACACACACTGAGTGCTAGAAAGGTATGGTTCTCAAGCAGGCCACACAGCACCACAGATGGATTTTTTTAAGGAAACAAGTACTAGCTGCTACCCAGCCTGAAATTCCATGGCTCTTAGTATATAAATAGTCTGAGCAGAAGCTGAATCAGGAAATTAGGCAGTGGAACAAATAGCATATGGGAGATAGTGGAGACGTGGAAGGTGGTAGTGCTTCATACATATAGTACTGAGCCCAGGGTTGATGTATGAACTATTGCTTCATACATTGATTGCATTGAGCTAATCTGAGTGAGGCTTTCATTGGAAGCACTTCCTACTCTTCCAAAGCCAGTACAAATGAGTCAATATCCTAAAAGCCGACAGGTTGCTCACTGGGCAAGAATCCATCCACTTCTTTATTGTCAGTTTTGACATGGACCTTTGTATGTGTGACCTGTAGGACACTTTTCCCCATTACTCCTACCTTAGGAAGGATCTGTTAGCATCTTTGACACATTGTAAAATCAGTTCAAAGGATTTTGCAAAACTGCAGAGACATCCAAGGGGTGTGTGTGTGTGTGTGTGTGTGTGTGTTTGTGTGTGTGTGAAATCTTCAAATTAAGGGAAGAAGGCAGGAGGCAGGATTTTTTTAATAGTAAAACTTAATCACTGGAATTGATGTATAGTACCCTTCAGTGAACACTTTATTGACCACCCACCATTATCTACATGGCAATCAGCAGTGTTTTTTAAGAATTTGTATTAACTAGTTTGCATCAAATAAAATGCACTTAATTTTTCAGATATCAAGCTAATGGGAAATTAAAATTACGTAACATAATATATATAAAATAATTTTGAGTTCCAGTAATATAGAACTAGCATATTTTTATTATAAATTATAGTAGCAATAATAGTAGATAATCTGAACAGGAAAGATGTCTTACTTCTGATGTGAGATAGATGTGATTAAAGCTATGTGTTTCTATTTTTGTTTTTATTTTGTTTTTATTTTGTGTTTTTTATTTGTTTTATTGTAAACTGCCTAGAGACATGTAAAAGTGAGATGGGCAGCTATATAAATGAGAGAGAGAGAGAGAGAGAGAGAGAGAGAGAGAGAGAGAGAGAGAGAGAAAGAGAGAGAGAGAGAGAGAGAGAGAGAGAGAGAGAGAGAGAGAGAGAGGAAGATATATTCATCCCCATGCCTGTAATATGTTCTAGAAAATAAACATATTATGTCTATGAAGTGCACACCAGAAGTTCCATTTTCATCATACTACCATTGCTTCATTAGCTTGGCCTCTGAAACATCGCCTAGAGCAAAAGCAGAAAAACATAGCATTTTCAGTCTTCTGTGAGAAATTTGATGGAGACAAAATGAGTGTTAATAGAACTATCAACTTTCTTTTTCTTTTTTTGGAAAGGTTGTCTTATAACTGTCTAAATTTTGAAACAATTAGTGAAATGATTAGGTTTGAAATAGCTGTTCTAAAATCTTGCAATGGTTGGCCACTTTTAGCTCCTGTGATTTTTTTAAAAAAAATTACCTTATTGTATTAGTTTTGTGAATTTGGAATTTTTTGCTGGTTTGACTGTTTTAGATTTGTTATTAGATTTGGAAAAAAAGTATTTAATTTACCTTTTATTAATTATGAATGTCAGCCAGATTACTTGTTTGTAAGGTGTCCAATATAAAGATACATACGTATATAGAGAAATGGATGAATGACTAAACAAATACATTTTTTGTTTGTGTAAGGTGTGTTGCTCTTGAATTCCTTGGATAATTTGCCCAAATATGTCGCTGTAAAAGTTGATGATGATGGTTGATGATGATTCTCATTTGGACAATGAGATTCCTCAGTTTAAACTTGGGTGAAAACTGATGATAAAAAAGTGAGTGAATATACTTGGCTTGTAATGGTATTTTCACACTTTACGCTCATTTTGTTTTGAATCCAGAAGTGACTATAAAACCAGTCTTAAAATTTAAAAGCAGTGCCTGTAACCTCAATAGAGGGAAACATGTTATAAAACACAGATAACTTATTCAACAGATCTGTATCCTCAGAGATGCTGTGCCTTTCCTGGTTTGAAATGCCACCAAAATAAATCTGTATTGCAGAGCTTTCCAAACTGTGTGTAGCGACACAAAAGTGTGTCACCACACACAGCGTGGTGTGTCGCCACACCACCCGGAAGCGGTGGCGCGCCCCCCGCGCCGCCGCACGCCCCCCCGTGCTGCCACCGTGCAAGCGCGCACCACCGCACGCCCCCCCGCGCCGTCGCCATGCGCGCGCTGCCGCACGCCCCCCCGTGCCGTCACCGTGCGCACGCTCCACCGCACGCCCCCCGCACTGTCGCCGTGCACGCGCGCGCCACCGCTGCCGCTGGTGTGTCGCCAGCGGCAGCACTTTGGAAAGCCCTGCTGTATTGTATACATACATGCACATATTTGAAAGAATAATGAATGGGTTGAATGGAAAGGTAAGAATGAGAAAGGCATGGCTGCATGGAACTGATGAGATTCTCCAGAAGAAAGAGGTGAGGAGTTTAAAGATCAAAAAGGCAATTTATAAAATGTATGGGATGTGGTAACTGAAGTACTTTGGCCACATAATGAGAAGACAGGATACCCTGGAGAAGATCCTGATGTTAGGGAAAGTGGAAGGCAAAAGGAAGAGGGGCCGACCAAGGGCAAGATGGATGGATGGTATTCTGGAGGTGATGGACTCGACCGTGGGGGAGCTGGGGATGGTGACGGCTGACTGGAAGCTCTGGCGTGGGCTGGTCCATGAAGTCACGAAGAGTCGGAAGCAATTGAACAAATAAACAACAACACATAGGGATGTGGTGGGAGGTATGGAGAAGTAGGCTCTTGTTCACTAGGGACTTACAGTTGCTTTATAGCATCATCCAGCTATATAAACCCTGTTCTCATTACTATTATGACAGCACAACAATGGTTGAATGAGGTTAGAAGACAGTATAAATCACAACTGAGGAAATGGCCACAGTGAATGTAGTTATATAAACTAGATTCAGATAGATTAACTTCACTCCAGCCTTTAATATTTATTGCTCGCTATGTTTTCTTTTTTTTCTGTGCTTTGCATAATATTGCTTACCCTGAAAGGGAACAGCACAATGCGTATGAATGCATACAAAAAATTGACTCTCCTTTTTTTTTCTACTAAAAAAAACAGCTTTCCAAAATTATCACTTGCAGGGATAGACACATGTAAGGGGAAATAGAGGAAGGCTTCTGCTTTCATTTGGTGTTACTTTCTTCATGCCTAAGTCAGCGTTGCCATTTCTGTACTGATTTTTATTTTTATTTTTTTATTTTTTTAATTCACATGGAAGTTTCCCTTGCCATGTTTCTTGTAATACGTGTTGTACGCCGCCCAGAGTCACTCTCTGTGAGATGGGCGGCTATATAAATATGATGTAATAAACAAACAAACAAACAAATAAATAAATATAACAAAACAAAAAACTCAGATCTTAAAAAACAAACATATTTATGATGTCATTTCTTTTCATGGGTCATTTCCCCACTAGTAACTTATAGTATCTTCTACAGTCACCTGAACCGCAAAGAAGTAATAAGGACACACTTTATATTACTTCAGCAATCACTGGGTGATACTATGAAGATGCTATAAGTCACTCGCAGGGAAATGGCTATGGTCTTATCTATCTCATAATTAAGTCGATGAAGGTTCTCAGTCATCCAGGTGGAACAGTCTGTGGCTTGAATCATGTCAACTGGATTTCTATTTTCTCAGTAGAAACGTTTCGCTCCTTATCCAAAGAGCTTCTTCAGTCTGAGTAAAGTTAGTAAGGGAATCCTTAAATATGTTTCTAGGTGGCTGTGTGACCTTGCACCTGGGGCTAGGTCATGGTTATTTTGAGATGTTATTTCTAAGACCCTTTATCATCTAAAGGAGGATCGTTAAGATTACCATGCTGCTGTTGAGCTTGCGAAATGGTCTTAATCTTCCTAGGCACAGAAGACAAAGCAGGAAGGAAAATAGGGGAAAGATTGTGCCTGAGGCCCCCACCTCTATTCAAGGAAGGATTTTACAAGTTGGCATAAATGGATTCCTTGACCCCTCTCTCAAACCACCTATCTTCTCTGTCTAAAATGTGAACATTAATGTCCTCAAACGAGTGTCCTTTTTCTATCTTTGGATAAGGAGCGAAACGTTTCTACTGAGAAAATAGAAATCCAGTTGACATGATTCAAGCCACAGATCTCATAATTAAGCATTCTAATGCATCCTAATATATTTTTAAATTAAATATTTAAAGGAGAAATGTGATATCTGGTGAATTGCTAAATTCAAATGCATATTTAGTTATATTTATAAATTTTAAGTGTTGTATTTGTAAACCGCCCAGAGTCCCCTTTGGGGGAGATGGTGCGGTGATAGAAGTTGAAAAATAAATAAATAAATAAATAAATAAATAAATAAATAAAAATATTAATTGGGCAGGTGCAGCTGAAGTCATATTGCAGCTGAGAAAGACTGAATCTTTTCCCTAATATATCTTCATATAAATCATTTTGGAAAGCTGCATGGCCAGAGCTCTGCGTCATGTGGGGATACAGCAGACAAAGTCCTCCAGCAGCAAATAATGCCAATTTCAGTGCCAGGGGAGTGACAGGGTGTTTTATTTGCAGTGGTGCAGAGGTGGAGCATAATTACTATTTGCCCACCTGAAACTGTGGGTTATGAGATTGACAAAGTCTGCTGACAGCTAGTGGCTACATGGATATGCCCTCGTTTTTCTTAGCAGTGATGCAGCTGGTTTTCTGTTGCCTTCTTCAGGATTTTTTTTTAAAAAAAACAACAACTCATAAGCCTTGTCTATAACCCTCAGATTTCCTGGTTGTTTCCCATCCAGGTACTAGCCACGTCTGACCCTGTTTAGTTTTTCAAGATCAGCCATGGTCAGTGAACATGTACAACCAGTAGTTGTAAAAGGCATCTAATTTTATTTATTTATTTAGAAATTTTATATTGCCGCCATTCTTAAAGATATAACTCTGGGTGACTAACAACCACTAACAACCACAAAACACACAGATACAATATTTTTTAGAAAAACTTCATAAACAAATGAAGTCAAAATAATCAAATAGAGAGGGGAAAAAACTGAGACACCATATTACAATTCACAAAATAGACACACATGTATTGGACTGCCTTAACATCCCACCCTTAATGCCTGAAGAAACAAGCAAGTCTTAATGGTCTTCTAGAGAGCCAAGAAGGTCTGGGCCCTTCAAATCTCAAGGGGAATCTGTTCCATAGGGCAGGCATGTAACAAGGACAAATGAATACATGGAGAGTGAAGAATTAAGTTGAAGGATAATGAATGTAATCCTAAAGATAAAGAAGATCCTAGGCTATGGGGCTGGCATATCTCACGATGACTCTGATTTGAGCACTACATCTGTCTCTATTTTATTTTCATAAACCTGTGATGTAGGGTTACGATAAAAGCTATTTACTATCCCAAGGTCATTCAGTTTATCTGATGGCTGGCTGCAGTTGAACAATGCCTTCTCAGGCCAAACATGAGGCTTCATCAGCTGCATTGCTGAGGATTTTATGCAAGTGATGTAAGTGCAGAAGATGAAAACCAAAAATATGCACAGGGTTTGAATACCTTCCGTATGAGAAAAGGGGAGAAGGGTAGAAAATCATGAATGAAATGGAGAGAATGGGATGGGACAGGACAATAGATCAGGAAACAAACATTAGGTACAGGGTCATCCAGTGGATTTGAAGAGTATTTAGAATAAACAAAATAAAGCATTTGGGACCATTTATTGGGTTTGGGGAAAGGTTGAAAGGGTGGGGGCAAACAGAAGGGAGTGTCATCATATTACTAAATAGTATCTTGAAAATGTCCAGAAGACTCAGAAGCTGGATCACAGCCTTTGACCTTCAGATATTTCCCACCCTTCCTCAGCATCACCCACTACTGGATACAGTTCACCTTAGTATATTGAGAGAATCAATTAAACTCACTCTGAAGCTGCAGGTCAAGTTAGCATTTAGATGAAATTTCTTGGAATACTTTTTTTTTCTTGGAACATTTCCAAAATGTTTCTTTTGCTCACTTTGCAGAATTTCTTCTAATTACTTCACAACTGGGGTGCAGTAGAACTGGTAACAGCCCGATCCAAAATAAGACTAAGTCTGAGGCAGCATGGAGGAGGCAAAACCACACAATTTAGAAACTGTGATACTAGTAAGCCTCTCCCCTGGATGAATTCACTAAAAGAGTCCCCAGTTCTTTTTTTACTTTATTTTATTTTACTTATATGATTTATTATTTTATTATTTAAATTTATAAGATTTTTAGATTTTTATCCCACATTTTTTTATTTTCCATATACATTTCTGGGCAGTGAACATACTTAATGCTCCTTCCTCCTATTTTCCCCACAACAACAACCCTGTGCGGTGAAATGGCTAGAGAGAGAGTGACTGGCCCAAGGTCACCCAGCAGGCTTTCATGCCTAAGGCGGGATTAGAACTCTCAGTCTCCTGGTTTCTAGGCCAGCACCTTTGCCACTACATCAAACTGGCTCTCTTTGCCTATAAGTAGATGTTTTTAAAGGCTGTTTGAGTACGTAAATATTTTGTATATCTCTTCTTTATCCTGCCCAATGTCCTAATGAAACTAAGAATCATTGACATCAAATGTCATCTAATCAAATCCTCTATTGGTTCAGAAACACCATTGTTGCACTATCCTTGATCAATAATCATTCAACCTCTGCTTGGTAGTTAAAACTATTCCACAGTTTCTCAAGTAGTCTGTTCTGCTATTGAACAGCACATGTGATAATGTAGTTTTTAACTACACTTCCTTTCAGTGTGATTAAAATTTATAGGTACATTCTGCTCATTGAATCATCCAGGAACACATGTTCCATAATTCATACACCTTCCAATATGGCAAGAAATTGGGACCAAGCATCCTTATTCTCATATCTAGGATATCCCACCAATTGTTATTCCTTACTGAAGATGAATCTAAATCTTGCATCCTGTTTTAGTTTGCCTTGTCATCAGAAGTTTACTAGAATGTTTATCCATTTACAATTCAAAAGATTTTAAACAGTATTTACAATCTGGAAAAGCAGTGGTAGGATGCTGGTACAGTGGGTGCATAATAACAAGAAGGGAGGAGGAAATAATCTTGTAAATCTCCCAAAGTGAAATAAGTAGGAAATCAGATTTTGAATTCAGCTTGAATATTTATTGACAAGGCAGTGAATGCCTTCTCATCCTGTTCAACTGTGTAGCTCTGGATTTGTAAAACTTCAGTTGTTTATTGGTGTATTTAAATGACAAACTCCATTGGCTGTCACTTGCTAGAGCTTCACACCATCAATTGTGCAGATAAACTAAGTACAACTTTTTCCTGCCATAATATGCTTGGTGGGCAATATTTCTCTTTTAACCACTTCTGTTTGTCTTGATATATTGCCAGAGCTGGTTTCCTGAGTTGGCATCATCTAATTGCTTGTTATTCTTCCTCGGTTCAAGAAATGGAGTGGAAGTGTTAATGCTATGCAGGTCCACAAATAATGATGCTTGCTTACAGTGGGGAGCTTTAAATGAATGATAATGTTGCCAAGTTTTTTTTTAAGCATTATTGTTGGGAAGTGAACATGCACTATAATTATAAGTGGAAGATACTCCTGTCTGAAGCTGTTACTTTAACAGTGGAGGGAGAATAGAACCTTTATTCAACATTTCTGCTGTCCTATGTAAGTGGTCCATACTTCAGGAAATAAAGCCAGACTTCTCACTTTGATGGCTGAAAGCGAGGAGGAGTTGAGGAGCCTTATGACGAAGGTGAAAAAAGAAAGTGCAGAAGCTGGGTTGCAGTTAAACCTCAAAAAAACCAAGATTATGGCAACCAGCTTGATTGATAACTGGCAAATAGAGGGAGAAAACGTGGAGGCAGTGACAGACTTTGTATTTCTAGGCGCAAAGATTACTGCAGATGCTGACTGCAGCCAGGAAATCAGAAGACGTCTACTTCTTGGGAGGAGAGCAATGGCAAATCTTGATAAAATAGTTAAGAGCAGAGACATCACACTGACAACAAAGGTCCGCATAATTAAAGCAATGGTATTCCCTGTAGTAACCTATGGCTGTGAGAGCTGGACCATAAGGAAGGCTGAGCAAAGGAAGATAGATGCTTTTGAACTGTGGTGTTGGAGGAAAATTCTGAGAGTGCCTTGGACTGCAAGAAGATCAAACCAGTCCATACTCCAGGAAATAAAGCCAGACTGCTCACTTGAGGGAATGATATTAAAGGCAAAACTGAAGTACTTTGGCCACATAATGAGAAGACAGGATACCCTGGAGAAGAAGCTGATGCTGGGAAAGTGGAAGGCAAAAGGAAGAGGGGCTGACCAAGGGCAAGATGGATGGATGATATTCTGGAGGTGACAGACTCAACCATGGGGGAGCTGGGGATGGCAATGGCCGACAGGAAGCTCTGGGGTGGGCTGGTCCATGAAGTCACGAAGGGTCGGAAGCGACTGAACGAATGTAAGTGATAGTAAAGTGACTTCACGGATGATCTATTCTTGGGGCAACAGTGTAGAGGTTGTTTGCTTTTGCATTCTTCTAGGATGTTTGTTGACTTTCCAGCCTGTTCTACAACTGTAAAATGTCCTGCTGGTCTCCCATTTAAGATTTAAAGGCAACTAATTCTGGTTAGCTCTTCAAGGTCAGCCAAGGTCAGCTAGCAGCTTCCACTAAACTGGTCACTGATGGCAAATATATGAAGTAGGACTAGATCTTCCAGATAAGAGAGAGAGAGAGAGAGAGAGAGAGAGAGAGAGAGAGAGAGAGAGAGAGAGAGAGAGAGAGAATTCTGCCTGTATAATGTATAATAAACATATACTTATTATTATTATTATTATAAATTAATATGTAAATTAAATCTCATTTAATTATATTTAAATATAAACTGTGCATCAAATGATATATAATGATATAAAATAATATTTTGAAGAAACTGCTTTCCTGCAGAAGTATTACTGTTTGTGAGGGAGGGAGGGAGAGAGAGAGAAACTTTAGGGGTGCAGAGTACACTGGCTACTGTATTTGGAAGGCATAAGTTCAGGGAAGTCTAATGTTTACCGTGCATGCATGTTCTACATAATAGAGTTCAAACACTAAATGATGGTGACCAAAAAGTGCTCTCTTTATACTGGAGCTACTACATCTAAGGTAAAGGTTCCCCCCGCACATTTGTGCATTCGTGTCCGACTTTAGGGGCCGGTGCTCATCTCCGTTCATTATCCGAAGAGCCAGCGTTGTCCGAAGACGCTTCCGCGGTCATGTGGCTGCATGACACGTGTGGAAAGCTGTTACCTACCCACCGAAGTGGTACCTATTCATCTACTTGCATTTGCATGCTTTCGAATTGCTAGGTTGGCAAGAGCTGGGGTGAGTGCGGGAGCTCACTCCATCATGCAGGGCTAGGGATTTGAACCTCCGAACTTGTGATCTTCCAATCAACAAGCCTGGCGTCTTACCCACTGAGCCACCATGCCCCTCATCTTCATACCAGAAACAAAAATGCTATTTTTGGAATATGGAATGGAATGGAATGGAATGGAATGGAATGGAATGGAATGGAATGGAATGGAATGGTATGGAATGGTATGGAATGGAAGGTACCCAGTAGGTTAGCGTAAGGTAGGGTAAGGTAAGAAATTGACATATTATTCAGGGTAACGTATAACACCATTGCACAAATGCATGTGAAAAAATGGCATATATTACATAAACACTGCTGTGAGGGTAACACATCATCATCACCATGTCCTGCTTTTTCTTCAGAAGCTCAAGTTGGCTTACATGGGGATCATTAATTAGTTTGGGCTAGGAGAGAGTGAATGGCTGAAGATGTGTTTTCATGGCTGTGGGTGGACTTGGGTCTGCCCATATCCAGTCCAGCACCAAAGCCACAGCTCCACAGTGGCTCTGATCAATGCAGTTGATCAGCTGGAATGCCTGAGCTTCAGTGAAAACCTCTGTAATTCCCATAAAATAAACATGGAGGGACCAGCTAAAAAAAGTGATGCACATTTTAATAAGTGAAGATGAATGAAAAACGCTGAGCAATGTGGTCTCAATTTTTCACTTTGAGTCTCTGACCAATTATCTCTGTTCAAATCTCAGTAGATATGTCTGCCTCATGAGATTGTGTTGCCATTAATTTTCTTGTCAGACTTCTTAAAGGACCTGGTGGTTCCCATCTATACTAGTCTCAAACTCACTCTAGGTTCCAGCACTTCCACCCCTGATGTATTACTGGATCTTGTGGGGGGAAAAATGTAACAAGCCCAATTGGAGGGAAAGGGGTCCTGCTGGATCCTTACAGTGGTATGGAAATATTTAATAATTTAAGAAAAAAATGAAGGAGAAGGAGAAGGAGAAGGAGAAGGAGAAGGAGGAGGAGGAGGAGGAGGAGGAGGAGGAGGAGGAGGAGGAGGAGGAGGAGGAGGAGAAGAAGAAGAAGAAGAAGAAGAAGAAGAAGAAGAAGAAGAAGAAGAAGAAGAAGAAGAAGAAGAAGAAGAAGAAGAAGAATTTTTAATGTCCATTTACAGCATGCCACTATTTACATGTGGCTGTAGACATCAGCATTTGTGTTTGTGCAAAATGAACAGGGTCTGTTTTGATGCTTTGCTTTAACAAACAATATAATAATAGAAAGTAATAGGCAATTAATAATTATCACTATTAAATAACAACAACAATAATAATAAGTAATAAGCAACAAATCTGCTAACAAATCTAACGTTCAAAATAAAGTGATGAAGATGACAGAGGGTTGGTTTTTTTAAGATCTGTTTCAATGCCAGTGACTTCCACACATTGACAGAAGACAACCAAAAGGCCAAAGATGTCATGGAAAATAAGTGCTATGTCTGGTTCAATCTAGTGCATCAAATTTCCACAACATTTTATGGATCTACTTCAGTGTGGTGATTCAGCTGAATCACTTTCCAACTGAAGCACAAAGACCTATCTAGATGGCTTCTGATGGTAATAGGGAGTTGAATGGCATAGGATTTGTACTACTGGTAAAGTTCTGCAACTTTAGACATAGAAGCTAACTGAGTGAGACTGAAGACTATACATAAGCTGCTCTGAAATGGATAATTAAATGCAAATCTATCCACAAGAATGCCTCATTTTACACTGTAAACACCACAGAATTATAGATGCCAAAAGTATGCATCTCACCCAAAAGAACTTCATTTGTTTGAATAAACTCAAGCTGAGCCTCACAGCGGATGCCATCATTACTGCCTGAAGTATCTCAAAATGGCTGTGGCATTATATTATAATTAACGTACAGTATGTCAGCATTAGTTGAGTTTTTTTATCCATCAAAAACTGTCAACTTTCATTCCAAGAATAATGCAAAAGCATTGGTGTCAAGAATCTGTCACTGCAATATGTGGATATTCAGAGGAAGGGAAGTACCATCATTAAAGGTGTCAGAAGAGTTTGTGAAGTTCAGAGTTTGGAGGAGGTGAAAGACAGATTAGCCATAGATGGATCAATGGTTTAGCCAAACTGTAAAGCTAAGACAAAACATATAAGCCATCTAGAAAAATTAGCACTTGCATAAAGTGCCACCCAGTCAATTCACACTTTATATTTCAATCTCTCTCTCTCTCTCTCCCTCTCTCTCTCTCTCTCTCAATGAGAAGAATGAAAATTAACAGGTTCATTTTATTTAGGGATAGAAAGAAATGTCTCCTTTGCTTCTTAAGCAAACAAATGATTTTCGCACAAACATTTTGTTATCTTTGGATTTTCACACATCTCCACATTTTGCAACACAGTTCTTGGATTTTCTTTTAAAACTGTACATTAAAAAGCATATATTAGAGGAAAAGCTTTGCAAAGATGCAAGTATCAGTGGAAATAAACACCCATTTGACTTTGACACTGATTTCTGTAAACAAACAAGCTATGTAGATGCATGCACAAAAGGGGTGGTGCATGCATTGTGATGGTCCATCTTTCATCTTGTTGATTTTGACCTTCCCTCATGAACACCACTGGTCATTGTGGTTTATTATGGTCATCATTGTTTATAACATTCCACCTGAACGCCAGGTGTTTCCCTTGGCCTGAAAATAGTTGGGTACACTTATAGCAGACTTTGAAAAGTTGGACTGAATTGGAGCATTTTGAGTTTACAGTTACAAAAGAAGCCAGCTGGAAGCTTCTGAAAACTCAAAAGATTATGTCTTCACAGAAGGTGTGAAGGTGATGGCAATTCTTGCCTGGGTTTCATCCATCATGATAGATAGAGAGATAGAGATAGAAGATACATAGATTGTCAGGGTTCCAGTTAGAATCCTGCCATGTACTTTTGCAGATACAGTACGTGTCAGCCTGACTTCAGATGGGAGGGGGAGCATGTTCCGGGAGCCGCACCAGACTGTTGGAGCCTGTTTTGCAGATCGTCAAGGTCATCCACCTGCAATTCAAAAGAACTGCATGGAGAAGCATTTGTTGGGGCATTGAAATCAGGGTCATCACATGGATGGATGGGTGGATGGATGGATGGATGGATGGATGGATGGATGGAAGATAGGTATATAGGTAGATAGGTAGATAGGTAGATAGGTAGATAGGTAGATAGGTAGATAGATAATTAGTTTCTAGATATGTAGGTTTTATTTATTTAACTGCCATGACTAACATAAAACATAACCTGATAATCCTTTCTTTTCCTTTTCCTTTTAACTGTTAGATTTTAACTGGTTACATCTATTGCTGATCTCTGAACATAAGTAAAGAATTTGAATATATATGTGATTGGATACAATTGTGAAGTTAGGTATCTCCCCATTGATGAAGTAAGGACAGCAGGATAATACGGGTAACACTACAAAGGCAATAGTTTATTGAGTTAGAGAGAGGTTGTGTTCTTTAAATAAAAGTTATACTGATGTGTTACTTTCTTGAGATGTAATCTTCTAGTGGCCTTGTTTTCTAGCATTATTCTTCTCCCTAATCAACATTCTTGACTCTAAACGTTTCCATGGTATGAGGTTTATTTTCCCTGGAAAAACAGAGTTGGGGAGAGAGTAATTTACTTGCCTTGGCAAATGCCACTTTTTTTTTTTGCTTCAGTTTTTATTAGTTATTTCTGCATGACTCTCATTATATATAAGAAAATAAAATGGTTTGACAAAGCTACATACAAAATGCATTTCATTTGAAAAGTGTTAGTTGGTGGGAGGTTGTGGCATACCAACTTAATAATAATGTACACAATGGCTATGTTTGGGGGGGGAAATGTATAGCCTTAATGGATATGCATTTATTTGCATTTTAAAATAATACTTCAGAGAACTTTTGATGAACTACACAATTCCATTAATGCCTTACTGATTACATATTAGTTTAGATTTATCTATTCACCTCTAAACTCTACCTATGTTATACACTAGGTTGCACCACTAAAATAGGACTTACTTATAGGGTCTTTAAAAGTATTTAGAGCATTTTATTGTTTAAATATTTTAATGTGGTTAATTAGGATTAATGAGGATATTTGGAGGGGGGAGGGTGAAAAATCAGAGAGAGAGAATGAATGAATGAATGAAGATAATGTCATCTCTTTTTATATGCAATGAACATTAAAAGAATAAATAAGAGATAATTATATGAGTTTCTGATATTAGACTGGACTATTTTTCATAACAAATTACTCTGTATGTTCATACGAGTTCAAGGAGTGGTATGTAGTTCCAAGAATATACTTCTTTGATAGGCCAACAATCCATACAAATCTGGAACTTCTCAATGCCTTGGAGTACATATCTTGTGATCTGAAGATGGAGTACATATCTTGAAGGGTTTTTTTTAGTCCTTTCTCTTGACAGCGGTCTTCCTATTTTATTTTGTCAATGACTTCTGTTTCGTCTTCTTTGGTACTGGCTCTCTCCATTTGGTTAGGGACTTTATTGAGTTGTACACCACAGTTATTTCAAATGGTTGGAGTCCTGTTAGTGAACTCCAAGATGCCTTTGAGGTAGGTCGTGATGTTTGTATGAGCACCATTAAATAGGATACACAGACAAAAGACTAGCAGAATCTCCATGAACACCACTCAGCAGTCCAAATACATGATGTGGCTTCACTAATCTCCCTCCACAGGTGCAGACCAGGGAACAACTTCAACTGGGAATCAGTGACAATTTAAGAAGAAGCCAGATTGAAAAATGCAAGTGAATTCCTAGAAGCATGGTATTCTGACCAAGCAGTGATCAACAGACAGGTAGATTTAAATGCTAACTATGGACCTATCGGTAGACATAACTGAACACCCAACATTAAAACACTGATTCAACCCACAACCTTTCTACATCCAATCAATAATTAAATAAATTATCTTAATTTAATTCAAGCTTGATAATTGAAGTCTTTCTACATCCAATCCCCAGATAAACTACAGCCATATTCTTATCAACCTAATAACCAAAAACCAACTACAATTCAACAATCATAAGAAAAGGACTGTCACAGAGAAGAGGGTGTGGACTTAGGCAGAACCAAAAGTAGGACCAATACCAATGGATTAAAACTACAAGGAAGAAGGTTCAGGATAGATATCAGGAGGAAGTTCTTGATTGGATGAGCTGTGAGCTAGTGGAACAGGCTACAGGTGAGTGCTCCTTTGCAGGAGACAGTGTCAGGGAGACTCAAGAGAGCAGAGAAGAGGGCTGGGCGATAGATAAGAAGCGAGCACGCAGCTCAGAGAGCCTGGCCTGTTTCCCCAAGCGTCAGAAGAAAGCTCCGCCCTAGGTTGGGCTGATATACTTGGGAATCTTCAGGCACTGTTAGTTTAGCAGGATTTCTGCTTGTAGGTATGCAATAAACACTAGAGACTAGATTCCTGGCCTCGGCGTGTTATTTCTGCATCTACACACGACAGACAGAGATGTTCAAGTGCATCTTGTACTGATTGGAGGTTGGGGGTCCTCTACGTTTCTTCCAGTTCTGTGATCCTATGATAATATGAAAATGATGCAGCCATATAAAATGTCAAGTATTTTCTTGTGGCAGAGAAGTTGGTTCTATGGCTACTGTATTTAAACCCTAATTTATTAGGGCTGGTAATTCTCTCTCTCTCTCTCTCTCTCTCTCTCTCTCTCTCTCTCTCTCTCACTCACTCTGTGTGTGTGTGTGTGTGTGTGTGTGTGTGAGAGAGAGAGAGAGAGAGAGAGAGAGAATACGTACATCATTTTTAGATATAATACATTTTACATCTTTTTATTACATCCTATGATGTTGACCACATATCTGTCAAAAGAGGGGAGTACAATAAATCTTATTTCATGAAAAACAAAAGCAAAGTGTCTTTCAGAATGTCATCAATGTGGAATAACTCAAAGTGTTATTAAGATTTCTTAATTTACTGTAGTTTTTTTAAGATTAAGACAGTTTATTGCATTATATGAAGAAGGGAGGGAGGGAGGGAGGGATTTTTTTAAAATAGTTGTTGAATTTTTGATACATTCACTCAGCACTCATACATTTCTCCTGATCTACTTCAATTATATTATTAATTCTTAGCTTAAGATCCAGAATAGTTAAGGATGTCAAATAATATCTGCTTCCCCTCATCATTCAAGGAAAACCTTGCATTTAATTATTTCCTATGTGATGGGGGAAAGTAATCTAAATGTGGAAGAACAAGAATTAACTCCACTGATTGACTGAACACCTTGCTATCTGATGGATCCAGTAGATAGATTGGATGGAAACATGGCAACGGCTTTTCATATTATCAGGACTGTTCATTCTCAACCTCAGTAATTTGAAAATGACCCCAATAAATGCAATAACTCTTGACTGTACTCTCTCAGGAGTGAAAACTAAAATTACTTCTTAATATACTAGAGAAACAGATAGAAACGTAACAGTTAAAAAGTTTTGCTACAGTATCAGTGAAGAAAAATGCATGATGAATCTGACCAAACAGGGTTGCCAAATGTGATAAGGCCTATTCAGAGTTAGCCAGAGATTTTATGGCATCCTGAGCAGGTAAAATATGGTTCAGTGTCCAAGTGATAATGCGCTGCTATCCATTATGACAACTTCACTTCAAATGAAAGACTATTGCATATGTGTTCAGCAACCACCTTTAAGATTCTTGGAGTTATATCTAGATTCCCTGGAAGACTGAAGCTTTTCCCTTCCCAAGTAAGCCCACATGCCTTACATGTAGCAGCATCTGCAGCAAACTGCAGTTACCCCAAAATGATAATAGGATACCATCTCACAAGGATAAAGTAAAGGTAAAGGTACCCCCCGCACATTTGTGCAGTCGTGTCTGATTCTAGGGGCCGGTGCTCATCTCCGTTTGTTAGCCAAAGAGCCAGCGTTGTCCGAAGACACTTCCGCGGTCATGTGGCCGCATGACACGCGCGGAACGCTGTTACCTACCCACCGAAGTGGTACCTATTCATCTACTTGCATTTGCATGCTTTCAAACCATATTATATATGGCATCATTACATACTTGCATCTTGGTGTCTGATATGTAAATTGCTGCATTGCATGATAATGTTGTCATATATGTGTCATCATTGCCTTCATGCTCGCCCCCATAGTGCAGTGGATAATGGAAATGGAATGGTGGTGTCATCTTCATGGAATGCCTTCTGCAAATACATTTATTAAATTTTATTATATTTTATATTTAGTGTTCGATGGTTTTCTTGTTTGTTTGCTGCAAAAGGCTACTATGCTTTTAAAAACAATTATGTTTGCTTCTTTAGATAATACTATGAATAAATATGTAAATAAGAGGAAACATTTTATTATTAAATTATGGCCAGAGTGCCCCCTCCTCAAAGGTACACGAGAAGAAGCAGTTTATAGAAGATTATGGATAATACTCTGAAAATGTTCTATAAAAATAGAATAAAATATAAAATAGTAAAAGTACAGATGAGAGATAGAGATAGAGGCTTCCGGTGGGAACATGGCAGTCTGAACAGCTGTGCTTGCGGGCTCTGCAAGCAGAACTGACAACGCGGCAATTTTTTGGGCTCAGGCAGGTTTTTCCTGAAGCCCAGAAGTGTTTTTCTGGAGAGAGGAAAACACACGGAATTACCCCATCTGTTGTTTGGACGGCTGCTTACAGCCCCAAAATCACAAACAGAGTTCGCGTTCGACTGGTAAGAGCAGCCGGGAGGGACATTAAGACCGGCCACCCCATTTCTAAGTCACCCAATTTATTTTTCTTTTAAGCATGTGTTCCCTAAGAGAGGCTTTCTGCAGCAAGGAGAAACACGTTCCCTTGGTGCTTATCGTTATTTTTGTGATTAATTTCTTTAAAAAAAAATTTTTTTTAAGTGTTGGATTTTGCTTCCCATCCAAATATTAAGGAAGATTGAGAGTACATAATTTTCTCCCTGTTATTATGTTTGAATTTTAATTTGAAGATTTTAGCATTTTCGTACACGTTGAATCTGCTGTTTTGAACTTTCAGCTTTCTGTTGCTACTTTCCCTGGGGAACTGCCTGTTATCATACTTTTACTTGTGTAAACACTTTTCGGAATGTTTCTATTATCTCCCACTTTTGCTGGTTAAGTACCTAGGGGGCACCATAATTTACTATGTGAGATATGGAGAATTTCAATCAGTCTCTCTTGGATTTTCATCGAGACTTTAAACAGATCTTTTTTGGTTCCTGTCAAGTTTTTATGCAAGGCATTCAGGACATTGTGGAAAACATGAGGTCTAAAATGTGTCATCTGGTTGGGGATGTTGTGGAAGAAATTGAAGAGCTTAACAACGACAGAAATGTTTCTTCTAATAGCGAGATCGGGGCTTCTGTTGAAATGCTGGATGAAGATCGGATAGTTGAGTTGAAGAAATTAAAGGGAGATATCAAGTTGCAAGTCATAAGTGAAATTGATTTTCTGAAGGAATGCTATGGAAAAGAAGGGGTTATTGTGTATGGGAGGTCTCCTGAAGAGAAGTTGGAGTTTTTGAGGGGGGCAGTTGGGCTGTTTGATTTTTTAAAGGAAAAAGCTCTATTTGTATTGTGGGGATATGTAAATGCTCTGGTTTATTTTGAAATGGGGTAAGGGTTCAAGAATACTTATTTGGATTGTTTCTAGGGCTTGTTTGACTTCATACATCTTTAATGATTTGGATTAAGATGAATAAGGTATAAGAATAAATGCTTGGTTTAAGTCTTAATATGATTAAGATTATTATAATTGTATTATTAATTATAATGGCAGACAATTTATATGATTTTCAGTTTTATTTTTATTATGTAGACAGAAATGTATAGAATAGTGGTAGGAAGGAAATAATTAAATAAACTTTATCTTTGGGGGGAAGTTGATATGTGTGTGTGTGTGTGTGTGTGTTTGTGTGTATGCATGTATGTATATTTCTTCTATAGAATTGCTTCTGTAAGCAGTAAAACAATACAACTTGTACTGGGATGGAGATAATTAAATTTTGAACAATGGCTTTCATTTTTGTTGTTCTTATCTAAAATTCTACCTTGGGAGGATGTTCTTGTGCTCTTTTTTCTTAATATACAGTACATTTTCATAAATACAAATATATCCCAAAGTTATGTTTTAATCCAATTTAATAAATTTAATTAGAAATAAATCCTACCAAATCCAAAAGGTTTTAGGATTCTTGTATTCACTCTGGCTAAAGTACTGAGTAACAACAACAACATTGATCTTCCCTTTGAGTTGATTGTACTAAATAAAATAAAATTACAATGAAAAAATAATTAATAAATTGATTTGCCAAAATTTATATTATGTCTACCCTTCCAATTCTGGATATTTATAACACATGGGATATAAAAAACCTAATAAAATTATTGAAACTATACATAAAATACATAATAAAAAACAGAACTATTAAAACTATTAAAAATAAACCTGTACCTCCATCAAAAGAGTCTGAATGCTCTCTTAAATATATCAGAAGACAATGACACATTGCCATTTCAGTAAAAATGACCTGAGATTATAAAAATCACCTTGTCAACCTCCAAAGTCGTCTCAATTTACAAGCTTTCCAGGAAAGATTGATTTTCCTAGCCACATACTTCAAAAGGATATATCACTTTTTAATTGTAGTTTTCTTTAGCTTTACTCTGTCTTTTAACTTGTTTGTTATATTTTTATGATAGTATATTTGTGTTCTATTATCCTTGTTAATAGAAGTTATATTCATGTTTGAAACATAAAATGCTTAGGTAGGGTCACTTAATTATGCCACGTTCTCATTGAAACATACATCAAGGAGTGATTAGGTCAGACAGATTGTTTAGACATACAGTATATAAGGTCACTTTGGAAAATATGCTTCTATTTTTTTCCTGTCTTTGATTTCCATCACTTGCAACATAGATTACTGTATGAAGCATTTCTTAATCCTGCAGGAGATCTTGGGTTGACTTATTTTACCTGTGGTTTACCTGATTAGCTTATTTGTATCAATCAAAGAGAATATTTGTACCTCAGGGACCCATCCTCCCATGCTTCTATGGATGCCCCAAAATACACAAACCTGGCATACTGCTTTGGCCAATTGTATCATTACCAGGGACTCCTACTTACAACATAGCTAAGGAGCTCACCAAAAAAATTAGACATCTTACAGAGGAGAGCGAATATTCTATCAACTCCCCACTACAGGGCCTCGAGAAAAATCAAAGACTTAAAAATAGAAGAAGATGAAATTATGGTGTCATTCGATGTCATTGCACTCTTTACATCCATAGACCCAGCACTAGCGAAAGAATCCATGGCAGCCGTTCTACGAAACACACCCGACCTAGTCAAATACACTAAGATAGAAATACACAGAATCATGGACCACATCGACCTCTGCATCACTACCTACTTTCAGGTAACCCAGAACACCAGAAAAAGGAAACAGATCATCTATACAGCATCTTCCAGCAAAATGGATACCCACTCAACTTTATCAAAAAGTGCCTAGACCATTCAACCCACTACAACACAACCAACAGAAGCTATGAAAAGGATAACACCGCCATACATAAGAAACATCTCAGAAACTACTAATAGACTGTTACATCCACACGGCATCACCGTAGCACACAAACCAACCAAAACCCTTCAGAACATCTTAAGTAACACAAAAGACCCCGTAGCTCAAGAAGAAAAAACAGGAGTTATCTACAACATACAGTGTAAGGACTGTAGCAGCCACTATGTAGGACAGACGGGCAGAAGACTAGCAGAACGCATCCACGAACACCAACTAGCAGTCAGAAGACACAATGAAAACTCCTTATTCTCACAACACATGGACAGACTCAACCATACTTTCAACTGGGAAACTGTGAGCATCTTAAACCAAGCCAAATCCAAAAATGCTAGAGAATTCCTGGAAGCTTGGCACTCAGACAAAGCAGCCATCAACAGACACGTAAACAACATTTACATACCATTCATAAGATTCAATAGAAAAGCCAAAAGACCAGAACACCTCCTTGCCAGCAATCAACACCCAGATATGCAAAGATTAACACCAGGATTAGCACCAGAGGAACAGTCAAACAGCACAATATACCCTAATCAAGGAACTATTAACTCAGTCAATCAACCAAGCAGCAAACAACAGCCCAATCAAAGAACTCCTAAGGGGAGAACAACACCTTCACCAACACAAGCAGGACAAGCCACGATATATAAACAGAAAGCAAGTCCCACTCCCTTTTCACATTGAAGATATTGCCTAGTTTGGCAATGAAACATCTGCAAAAAAACAACAAGTCTCAGAGAGCACCAAGGACTCCACAGCTGATTTGTCTTTCCTAAAACTCAAAGAATATCTCAAAGAGATCAGGTTGAATCAATTGTAATTTTTTTATAAGTTTCAGTTTTTTTTCTCTTCCATCTGCATTTTTATCATTTGTACTTTAAAAACCACTGCAATCCTTTACCACCATGCCACTTATGGAATTATTACCTGGTTTCAGCTGGGTGAAAGAATTTTTTCATCCATTATGGTTGCAACCGTTAGGTCTTTAACATATATTTCTCCAGTGTACTATCACTGAGGTCCTGAGGTGCCAAAATAATGATAAATATTCTTAGGGCAAAACTATTAAACTGCTGAAGCACATTATGACATGCTGGCAGAAAATGGTTGGAAATGAATACAACATGCATAGCATTCTTCTGAAACATTTAGAGGAGGAGATTTTGAGTCATTTGCTCAGTCATCTTTTTAAGGTAACAATATTCCCAAGAATATATCTGGCGTATTTCCCAAGAAGCACTTTAAATTTGAGGAAAGCATATTGACTTAATTTAACTTGCATAGAAGAAACAAGAGAGAGGAAGCAAAGAGAGAGGTTATGATATGGTCCATTAAATTAAACAAGAGTTTGGAAGTGTAGAGAATGTTGCAAGATCATAAAAAGATTCTTAATAATGTCAAGTTGTGGGTTTTTTTTAAAAAAAAGGAAGAAAGAAAAAGTCTGCTTTGCATACAGCATAAATTAAGGCATACTCTGACTGAATGCTGGCATGCAAAGCGTGCTAAGAACCAATTATGACTCTGGGGTATTGAACAGAGTTTAATGAGGCCAAATTATACATAAGGATTTCTTACAACAGGGCAGGGCTTTTGGGATACTCTGGGAGAAATGCTGGAGATTATATATTTGAAATCTTTCTTTAAAGAGGCTAGCATCTGCCAGATCACCAGGAAAATTAACTGACCCTCCACATTTTCCCAAGTGAAAGAGGTCATGATGAGACTTTTTATTGTTTGTGAGAGATTGGCATAAGGATATCAGGTAATGTGAAAAATGATTTAGATTTTTTTAAAAAAAGGTCTGATTATAAATTAACACAGATTTGTAAGATTGCATTTGAAATTAAAAGCTAACTGTTGCACATTCTCTGGATGAAGTTCTGAAGGTTGAACCATGCAGTCAGAAGAAGCTATGAATTCAGTGGAGCTAAATTGTGGATTTATAAGTCAGAGATGACAGTTAAAATGGAAATACAAATTATAAACCAAGAGAACGACCTGGATAATGACTCCTTACTGGATTTACAAAAGAGGTTTGCTAAAACCTTGAAAAAGCCTCTGAGATGGGAAAAAGAAAAACTAAAGAGAGATTAAATCCTACGACAAGATCCGAATGATCAAGATTGTTAGAAGCAAAAGGAAGGAGTACAAAGTTGGTTTGTTTGACCAAGGTTAAAATAAGATAAATTTCTATAAAACCCTTGGAAATCTTTATGGACTTTTTGCTGACACCAGGACTGAAATGTTAATGATCTATGGATTTGCATGTGGATAATGGTTATGGGAAGAAGGGATACTTGCATGTATCATTCTAAGGGGTACAGTTTCTTTGTACTTGTGATGAAGATCGGAAGTCACTTCTTTAAATACTTATTTTCTATTTCTCTTATTTTTTACTCTTTCATTTCTCTTTTTTCCTTTTTCTCTTGCACTTTCTATTCTTTCTTTCTTTTTCTTTTTCTTTCTGAGTTTAGTTTGTATTGTCTTTTATTATTCTTTTTTTAAAAAGATCAATAAAGTTATAATTATAAAAAAACTAAGTGACATGCCAATTGATATGGCCTTGATATTTTTACGTTATTTTTTATATATACCACATCCCATAGCCAATTATTCAAGAACTGTAGGAATGGAAGCCACAGCAGATAAAGACTTGTTTTTAAAAAAACCTTTTCACAGTTTTGCTTTTGCTTTTCGTGTTGTGCTTTTCTGCCTCACTTAAGTGGTTAAGAGGGCAGGTTTTTTTCTCTCTCTCTTTTGAAATGTCTAAAAAGCTTTGGTACTCCTTTTTCATGCCTGATACTGGGAATAAAATGCTTGTACTTAATCAGGAGTAGAAACATGAGCAAGTACAAAACAGATGCTCATGTGTCTTTGGGTAAGGCAAAATAGCAGAATCAGGAGCCCAACCAGTTCTTGTTTCCTTTTCTGGCCTCTTCCATATTACAGCATTCAGGGACACCTGAAGATGGGTCAAAAAAGTCAAGATGGCAGATGTGATCTGAAGCACCACCCCTTTTAAAATGGTTGAGGTTGCCATTTTAATATTTTTCACACACACACACACACACACACACACACACACACACACACAGACAGCACCCTTGATAGCATATAAACTTTCATATGCCATTCAGGCTAACATATATTAATGAATTAGCAATTCTGCAGTTAGTCCAGAAAGAAACAACTTGCAGGACAGAACAGGAATAGGAACAAGGATAATTATCTCCCATAAATTTTTGGTCATACGCACCAACTATAACACAGTTGCCTTCCTTATCTTGCTGACACACCCTTTATCATTAAACACTTGGTTATACTGTATAAAATGCCATTGGAATACAGAGACTATTTAAAACAATCAGCAAAAGGATACACATTTATGGTGGGTAGAGAAAATTAAGGAAAATTTTCACAGAGCTGGGAGACATCCTGTTCCAGTGCCAAAGTCAAAAGTTTTTCAATTTCACATTATTTTAAAAGCCAGTGAGAACTCCATGGAAGATAAATGGCTAAATGTGCCAGTCAGAGCTATCTCAATAGAAGGCAACTGTAACATGATGGAATATAAGAGGTTTTCAACAGACGCCCATTACTGTGTCAATGTGCAGTAGCTGTATGTGACTAACTCTTGCCATTTCCTTGAATCTCTTGTTTTCTGTGCTAACAGCATGGTAAAGTTGAACAAGGTGTCTTAGTTGTCTGAAAATATATTTCACTCAGTATTCCGAACAGCAGTGAATTGTGGGTGGGTAGGGTTAGGGGCAGAGGGATCTCCTGGGCAGGTAAAAAATGTCTAGTTTGTGGCTCCAACCATGTAATTGAAGTCCTGCCCCATGTGTGTGTATGTGCCTTCAAGTCACTGTTGACTCCTGGTAGCCACCTGGACAAATCCCTGCAGTTTTCTTGGCAAGATTTCAGAAGTGGTTTGCCATTGCCATTGCCTGCTTCCTAGGGCTGAGAGGATGTGACTGGCCCAAGGTCACCCACTGGCTTTGTGCCTAAGGCTGGACTAGAACTCACCGTCTACTGTCTGTACCTTGAATCATGTCAACTGGATTTCCATTTTCTCAGTGGAAACGTTTCGCTCCTTATCCAAGGAGCTTCTTCAGTCTGAGCAAAGTTGGTAAGGGAATCCTAAATATGTTTCTAGGTAGCTGTGTGACCTTACACCTGGGGCTAGGTCATGGTTACCTAAACGTTTCCACTGAGAAAATAGAAATCCAGTTGACATGATTCAAGCTACAGACAATTCCACCTGGATGACTGAGAACCTTCATAGACTCACCATCTACTGGTTTCTAGCCTGGTTCCTTAACCAATACACCAAACTGGCTTGACATATAAAAATTGGCAGAGCTTTGATCACATGATTGGAGATGCGACCTTGACTTTTCTTTACCTGTGGACACCCCAGGTTATGATGCATGTTCAGTTTCATGATTTAAAGGACGTTGTATAATTTCCCATACTCTCTCTGCTCTTGAGTGATTTGAGTGACAAAGAAAATTTTAGTTGGATGACTGAAATGCCAAAGAAATAGCGAGCATAATTTTTTTTGAAAGATAATAAGGACATGTACTTTGATAAATAAGGGCATCTTCATATACATAACCAGGCAAAAAACATTCTGCATAAAAACAGGTCACAAGTTAATAATTAAAGTGTGTATAAATAAAATGCTTTTATCTGATTTTTGCTAATGTAGCTCATTCCCTCCCTTGTTGCAGACATCCTCCTACAAACGATATACTATAGCTCATAATTAAGACCTTTCTTGCAAATCTTCATGATTGTGAAGATTTGGGGGGAAGGGGAGTGATGTACCAAATATCTGTGTCCCAAGCAATTTAACTGTGAAGGTTAACAGCAGTATCCAAGAAGCAGAGCTGAGAAGTGACTAAACAGGGAAGAGGGGAACTTTCTCACACACAGATTTCTGTACAGATGTCTAATCTAGTCTCAAACCACCTAGGCTCAAGCCATGAAGAATGCATGTCTCCTTAAAAAAAACTCCTTGTTCCCTCAGCTAAGCAGCATCTCAGTACAATATTTATGAAGATGCAGACCAGACTAGCACATGTGTCCCAGAAGAGTTTTTCCCAACACTATATATAACCTCTCTTGTTGCCTGCTGCCACAATGACTGACTTTAAAAGGAGGTGGAAAACTTTGCCTGGCATACTCTGCTTTGAGCTATAAGTTAGATGTTCACCTGGAAAATGAATGCTCTTTTATAAGAAAATCCCAATTCTGCATACTGAAAATTGGGTGTCAATGAGAAAGGTTGTACCCTAGTCTTGCCCCTGATATCCTTCTTTCTTTCTTTCTTTCTTTCTTTCTTTCTTTCTTTCTTTCTTTCTTTCTTTCTTTCTTTCTTTCTTTCCTTCCTTCCTTCCTTCCTTCCTTCCTTCCTTCCTTCCTTCCTTCCTTCCTTCCTTCCTTCCTTCCTTCCTTCCTTCCTTCTTTCTTTCTTTCTTTCTTTCTTTCTTTCTTTCTTTCTTTCTTTCTTTCTTTCTTTCTTTCTTTCTCTTTCTTATTTTTATAAATAACTCAAGGTGGCAAACATACCTAATACTCCTCCCTCCTATTTTCCCCACAACAACAACCCTGTGAGGTGAGTTGGGCTGAGAGAGAGCGACTGGCCCAAGGTTACCCAGCCAGCCTTCATGCCTAAGGCTGGACTAGAACTCTCAATCTCCTGGTTTGCCATTGGCTCCTTCCTAAGGCTGAGAGACAGGGACTGGCCCAAGGTCACCCATCTGGCCTTCATGCCTAAGGCGGGACTAGAACTCTCAGGCTCCTGGTTTCTAGCCTGTTGCCTTAACCACTAGACCAAACTGACTCTCTATACTGTATACTTTTCTGTATTCAGATATTTTTATCATAGTAGTTTGTTGTGAGCCTCCATCTGGAGTCTGATGGTACAGCTTTATTTGCTTTACTGGTCTCATATCTTTAATTTAATTTTCAGTTTAGACATCATCCTTACCACTAAAGTTTTCCCAAGCAGGTTACAGTTGCTCATATAAGTGCAGTGGATAAATGGGGTAAGTCTAAAAAAGAATCATTCCTGAATTTTATGTCAGCTGGGACTCACTGGAATGCCTCAGGAATAAATAATAAAAGGTTCTTTTGTGCCCAAAGTACCAGTTCACAAAATAGATTACACACCTATTTCTTCATGATTCACTGCTTTGTTCTTGGCTTACCTATTAAGCCTCTAATGGGTTTGAGAAATTCTGCTGTGTTGTTGCATTGACTTTTGATTGCTACTTACAACTATTGTCATTGCAAATACACAACAGAGCTACTTGCCCTCTGAGAAAGTTGCCCCTTGGATTTCTGCCTGAGCCACTGATCTAGGCCTGTCTTCTTTCCATCAATAGGCATTCCTCAAAGCAATTGCTGTTGCATCCTTGAGTTGGTGGGATAGGTTCTCCTAATAATGATTACTTTTACCTTTAAACTTTCTGAAATATGAACCCTTTCCTGTTTTAATTGCTGAAGCATAAGGTATCCCTTAGTGATGGCAACTAAGGATGCACTGTTGCTGAATCCAGGCAGATATGCAGTTTCCAAAGCTTTCCTGGTTTGTGGAAAGAAAATACATGTAGTGGTTTCTGTTCCATGGATGTCAGGATGTTAAAGCTCAGGACATTAATCCAGCTGAGATCCTGCTTGATTGGGAGGCAATCATTATTATTATCCTTCATTATTCTTGCTCACAGTGAGATAACTTTAATATGTTCTACATCAGGCTCCCTTTAAAGATGGTTCAGAAGTGGGCAGAATATGGGCTGGGTATTGTAATCATGTCATGTCTGGAAGCACTTCTTTCGTCTGTCTCCATATATAATTCAAAGTACTGCTTTTCATCTTTAATGATCTTCATTGAGCTGTTTCAATCTCAAACCATCAAATTGTTGTAACCCGCCCAGAGTCCCTTGCAAGGGAGATGGGCGGGGAATAAATTGAAATAATAAATAAAATAAATAAATAAATAAAAATTCCTTGCACATCTTTAATGCATACCCAGAGAGAGGGAACTAAGAGGTCTCCTGCCGTCTACTGTAAGTTGAGGTGTGACCCTACAAGACACAATGGGGCACTTTTTTTTTAAATCAGTGGCTCTTCAGTCACTTTTCTCAGAATAGTTTGTTGTGCATGTGTGCTATTGTTTACTCTTTTTTTTCTCCTCCAAGCTCTTTTAGATGAATTTTTAATTCTGCTAATAATTGGATGCTGTAGTTATAATTATATGTCTTTTAGTTTACTTTTTTATTTAAAAAAAAAATCCAGTTCAGTTAAAATGCTTTGTTCTGTTTTTAGTAGACTCTCCTAGGAATAAGCCTGAAGAGTGAATTGGAATGACCAAATAATGAATAAATCAATTGCTTTGCTCTTTTTCTTTTTCTTTTAACTGACATTTAAAAGCACAACCAAGAAAAATAGAGGGGAAGAAAAAGAAGTAAAGGACCAACAAAGAAATAGAAAAGTGGTTTACAAGCTGTATAAAATTGAATAATTGTGTTGCTTTCTCATCAGCTAACTGATGAAGATGGCATGCTTAAATTATTCAGCTTTGTGAATCATGTTAGAGTACTTTTTGAAGATACAAATAGCCTAGAACATTATTCTTTCACACCTACGATCAATTCTGATGGCACAAACAATATGGTTTCCCTCTGCCCCACTTTGTAAATAACAACGTGGTAAAAATGAAGGAGACATAAGAACAGCAGGAAACAGAAATAAGGCAAATAAAGACAGACTCCATAATTCCTTTGATGAGATGTTATGGTGTCATGTAAAAGGTACAATGCAACAGGCTGAAGAATTTGGTCGTGAATCAAGAAGAGAGGCTGCTTGATGAAACGACAGGTGATTTTTTTCTATGGAAACCAGCAATACAATGCAATCTAGATGGACTGCTTTAGAGAACAGATGTTTCTCCACCCACAGAACTGAAATGAATATGCTAGAAAGGTTGTGCTGTATGCTCTCCCCACCCCACTAAAAATCTGTATAGAGCATGTATTTTAAAAAAAAATCACTGACTTTTATTTTTACAGCTTCATCTCCTTGTAAGATGCTGTTTCAAAAAGGTTCAAGGTAGCAACCTGGACATCCTGTGTAGCTGCATGCGAAAGGTGCTCACTTTCATTGTGTTTGTTCTTTTCCTCTAGAACAGAGTGTGGCAACCCATCGTGTGTCTACCAGTAAAAATGTTGAAGCACTTAGATTGAGAAAAAGTGTTCAGATCAATATGATCCACAGAGAAATTACTATGACAGACTCTGAAAATCAGACAAATTCCCTGTAAAGCATTTCCAAGACTTCTGTAATACAGGGCTATGCAAGGCTTCAAAGAATGATCTGAAGGTATGGGATGGATTTGTTCCCTCGCAGGGAAACAAATGTTGCAAGAGTCAAAATGAATTTATCCTCCAGGTTACACAATTTTCAAATTTTAGTTTGCACTTTTGAAACAACAAAATGGACACATAAATGAAAGTTGCATTTTTTTTTTAAGAAAGAAGAAATGTTCACAAAACTGTCGATTGGAGAAAGCTACATTTCATATAAAATTGCACATGCCTTTTGGTGCATTCTTTCTTAAAATTATTTTTAGTGATGCAGAAACAGAATAAAAAAAACTTGTACATGGAGACATGTACTTTTTTAGAAGGTGAAATATAATAACTGTTCTGGGATATGTAGTAATCTGATTATGAGGTTTTGTTTTCAGGTCCTTGGTTTCTTGATGGTAACCCTTAGGAATCATTATATATTAACTAAGGGTATGTGGATTGGTTCAAAGCCAAATCAAATCAATTCAAAAGATCAGGGTGATTTGATTTGACAGTTTGATTAAAAACATGACTCAATTCAGAGATTTGTGAGATGCTTTGGGATCAGATCTCTGCATTGAAGATTTTTATAACCTAATACCTGTATGTTATGTTACATAACACATTGTATGTGTGATATATGATAGCTTCCAATGCTACTCAGCTTAACATTGGAGTTGGGCAGCTAATAAATTTAAATAAATTCATACATAAATAAATAATAAAACATACCGTACAGAGTGTGCAGTCTGTCTCACTGTTCAGCTATGGATAGGTTCTACCCTTTTTTCATCTGAGACACACAAGTCCAATTGAGTTCCTAGTTTAACCCATTATAGACAAATTTCCAGGTTTCTACTGAGGTTCCTTCTCATTGATACCATCCAAGCTTTACTTTCTTCAATTCAGAGAGAAGCTTCTATGATATCTTCAAAGTGGTACATACATGCACTGCAGAAAGTTTCACTTTCTTGAAGAATTCACTCTGTCAGTAGTTCAAGGAAGGTACTATAATGTCCTTAACTGTAAAAGTGTAGCTACTACATTTCTAACATAATTATACTTGTTTAGCATTGTAAATGGACCAAACATATTTCACCTAAAAGTCTGTAGGTAGCAAGTACTGTTTCAGAATGATAGTTAAAGGGGGACCTAATCTCCCTGAGGACTGGTCTTGTAGTATTCCAAGTGGATCCAAAGCAATTTTAGATACTGTAAGTAGCTTGCACAGAAACCACAATGTTTGCATTTCACCAGGTTGCCTGGAAATAGAACAATTTTTCAAAAAAAATTGAGCCAAAGATTCATGCAATGGATTGAAATCTTTTTCTGCGTTTAGAAAGGTGCCACCCACATAATAGTTCTCAACACACATGCACACACAAACACACATACACGCTTTTTAAAGAAACCATGAACTCTGTTAGTTTCATCAACAGAGCATAAATACATTAGATAACAGCTACATATGCAACTACAGATATAAAAAGAGGAAGTTCGGCATAATTTTGCATTGGAACAACAGTGGCAGTTTTTGATACATTTAGCTCAGTCTGAGTATGGCTCCTTGCTATCTTCAATGGTCACTCTGTGAGTTCTCATCCTGCCTTAGACATAAAGCCAGCTGGGTGCCTTTTGGCCAGTCACTGTCCCTCAGCCCTAGGAAGCAGGCAATGGCAATGGCAAACCACTTCTGAAATCTTGCCAAGAAAACTGCAGAGACTTGTCCAGGCAGTTGCAAGGAGTCAACACTGACTTAAAGGTATAGAGACAAACAAACAATTAAGTTTCAGTACCATGGAGAGCAATCCTACAGATACTGTATAGTATCTAAGTATTAATTTACCAGGACTGATGGCTCTTTCTCTCTCTCAGGTATTGAATGCAGTCTTCCAATTAGTGGGTGTGTGTGTCATGTCTTGCTCTGCCTCTGTCCACCTGTCTTTGACTCAACTCTGAATGACACTTTTACTGTGCCAATGTGTCTTTCTCTGTATGTGCCTGCTAGAACACTCCACAATTCTGAGAGATTTTTCAGTAGAATAACTATACCAAACCGGCATTCAGCAATTCTGACACCAATTTCTTATATGACAACTACCATTATTGTAAGGAGGTCCTCTCGAAAGGCCAACCGTTCTTAGATCTGCCTCATAAACTATTGCCAGCAAGCTGTGAAGTTGGGGACTTACATTATGCTGTAATGTATAACTAAACATTATTCTAGGTGATTTCCATAAGGGTGTGTGCTTGCAATCTTGACAATAAGAAAGCAAGTGAGAGGTGGACGGAAAGGTAGACCGTTATAACTTTAAGATCTTATTTGTTAAAATCTTGGGAGCTAGATTTCAAAAGGCAAGTCATTTTCATTTGTCTAGGTATTTCACAAGCCTGCCACCCCCTCCCCCGAAACCAATGATCAAGAGATCAAGCCCTATCAACCAGCATTGTCAATCCACTTGACTGTCCAGAGGAGTCAATGATCAGATCCAACAGAAGTTATACCAATACACAAAGACAAGTTAATTGCAATTCTTCTGTATCATTCCCAGAAGAGAACAGCCTGTCAACATATCATGCCAAGCCTGGACTTCAAAAACAAATGCTTTTATTTTTTAAAGAGTGTTTTAAAACAGTTTTTGAAAGATGATGATCATGATCATGATTTAATTGAGGGAGGACACTTTCTACACTGATTCAGCATGCATGCTCTGTAGACTCTGTGCTAGCCAATTTGACGTTTGTTGTACTATTCTTTCTTCTTCTCTGCTACCTCTACCTGAAAAGAGTGTAGGAGAAAATATTTCAAAAATATGTAGCCTATATCTTTCTAATTAATTTTAAAAGATTCTTAATTTAAAGGGGCAGAGGCTGATCATCATGAATGGTACCTGGTCTCAAGGTCTGTTCAACGCACTTTCTCTAAGAATCTACTTCCTACCTTGGTCCATCTGTTTGGTATGCTGGACCGCACTTCAAACTCTATATTGAGTTCATGAACTGAGACACCAGGCTCCCAGTTGAAATATTTAACTTTTTTTTAGAGATAATAGTGAAAAGACTGGCCCATCATTGTATTCAATTTTATGTTTTTTTTATCAATGTACAGCAGCATAGGTGTGCCACCAACATTGCCCCCAATTCTCTCTTCTGCACAGTCTCCCCAATCTTGCTGCTAGATCTTGCCATGTAAGAAAAGAATTCTGAATTGAAACTCCTTTAAAAGCCTACATGTGCTCAGAATTTTAACATATGTAGCCTTTAGTAGCTCAGTCAACCCCACTTAGTGAATAGATCAGCTTTCTCCTACCTAGATGTCTTCCAGAGATGTGGGCTTTGGCTCAGAAATGTGTCTATTTTATTTATTGATGTCCAGCATTTCTGTTCCACTCCAATAGTGATGATCCTGGGAGGGTATCAGTAAGGTTTTAACAAATAATAATAATAATAATAATAATAATAATAATAATAATAATACATATAAACAAGGTGCCTAAGACCAACTAAGAGCCAAACACACTTTCAGATGAATTATGTTCAGCTTGTTTGTAAAAGATAAACAAGTTTGGAGCCATTCATACTTCCAGAAGAAGAATATTCTAAAGAATGGGGTCACTTCCAAGAGGGTCTCTCATCTGATCCATGCTATGTGAACCTTGCACGGAGGGCAAACCTTCAAGAGGGCTTCTCTAGCTGCCCAGATCAGATGGGCAGATTCTGTTCTGGCAAAACGTTGCCTGATATATCCCTTATCGGGCTTTAAAGATAATAATCAGCACTTTGAATTGGATCTGGAAACATACCAGTAACAAATGTGGTGGTTTCAGGATCGGTGGTATTCTAAGAATTCTGGGAGTTCAAATCCACACATCTGTAGGGAGGATGGATGGCATGGTGAATCACACTGGGCTACTTTGAGAAAAAGAGCGGTATAAAACAAAATAATCAATATACAAACAAGTAATAGAAAAGCTATTATCCTTGGTGAAGGCCAATGACATGGTCTTGTGGCACTTTGCAATAGGTGATCCCCTTTTTTATCTGAGAGATTGTGATTGCATTTATTCTTTCTTGTTCTGTGATGCACACACACACTTCTGGGCCTCATTCATTTGGACAGGGGAAAAAATAATCTCAGCAGAGCATTGCAGCAACTTGACCATGTGCCAATTCTGAAATTCCATTTAAAAATTTATTCCAGAAAAAGAGAGTGAACGGTTCCAGTATCATTAAGGAGGCATGTACCATTTACTCAACTGTAATGACTGGGGAGGTGGTCTTTGTTACAATGTGCCTCTAAAGACTTTTAATAATTCAGACTAATGTCTGTTGTTCCTAGAAGCACTTTAATCCCTTTAATATAGATACATCTCCCTTCAGGAAGAAACCCAGACCAGACCATTCTCACAGGACTATTTAGCATCTTTCAAATTCTTTAATAACATCACTTCATATTTTCTTAACATCTGTACAGTTTTAAAAGGGAAAGACACGTGATATCCACATTATTATAAACTCTAGGCTGACTGTATTTGACTGTTTTATTTTTATTTCTATGAGATTGTTTTTGTTCATTATCTGCATTATTCTGTTTGCTGACATTGCATTTGCTGCTGATATTCCTTTGATTTACATTTAATTGTTGATTCCCAAGAGCAGTAGACTACTAGAGGCCTATTCACCATAATACATAACAACGTGGTAGCCTTACAGCCCTTCACACTACACAAAAATGCTCAAAACCTGGTTTTCCCATTGGGCCTGGGGATCCCATGGAATTCTTCCTGTCTTTTGTTATTATAGTTCTTAATTGTTTCTAACTGTTTTAATAGATAAATTATATTGATTGTTCAGTTTTCTTTTAATTGTGTATGCCTCCCAGAGTCACATGCAAGTAAGATGGGCGGCTATATAAATTCAATAAATAAGTTCCATAAATAAATAAATAAAATGCCACAAATGACATTTATGAGAAAGGCATTTACTTTGGCAAAGGAAGCTAGAGTTTGTATCTAGAAGTCATAGGTTTAACCTCTGGCATTCCAGGTGAGTGTGTTATAGAAAGTAGTCACCAGTCTAAAGGACTCCTCGGAGCTATTGGGACCAATGATCTCACCCAGTATCAAGTGACTTTCTTGAGCAAAGACAAATGCCACAGTCAAGAGGCATGTTTGCATGTTTCAAGGCAGCTTACGTCCTCACCATAAGCCCTTATCTCTGTGGGACCCATGTGTGTGAAGACTGAAGCATGAAATCCTATCTGTATTTGCCCAGTGCAGCTTCCATTGAGTTGGAGTCCCTTTGGCTTCTGTGTAGTGAGCCAAATAGCAGGTACAGTAGCAGGAAAGTGCTGGAGAAGCAGCCTTGACTGTAACCAACAGATAGGCCCATGATTTGGTTGATGGTTTGACCTCCAGTTTCAGCGTTGTGGCCTATCATGGTCTTAAAGGAAGAGCTTTAAGTTTGATCATGAATGAACAGAATCATGGGATCTAGTTCCCCCCCTCTATCTTTCTCTTTCTCAGTTTTGCTTCCAAGATTACCAAAGCTAAGTACTTCTAATGCATAGCAGCATGTCCTCTATAATTGCTTGACTCCATCCTGACCAATGAGACACCTTTCAGCCCCAGTCCTGACTAATGAGATATCATCTGTTGAGTCCCATAATCTGAAGTTTCCCACTTGCCTAGGGAGTAGGCATCATTCAAATGAATGGATTTTTCTTCAAAGCACATCTTTTAGCCTTAGGAGGTCTTGAAACTTGTTCATGGAGAGTTGACCTGAATCTTCTCAAAGGTCTCTATCCAGTTGTAGCATAGGGTGACTATTTGTGGCCTGAATGATCTGAACTATTCCAAAAGTCAGAGTGACTTCTAAGAGAAGAAACCTTGAGAGAAAAACTCCAAGAGTAAACCTAGTGCATGGGGTTATCAAAATAGTTGGAAAAAGCTGTATTGTACTGCTGATTACTGAATCCAAGAAGTAATTTGTTAAGAGGCATATAATACTGATTACTTCACAGTAATTCATAACTGAATCCTTTTTTTCCTCTGCAGAGTTAAGCTGTTCCCAAAGGGAGTATCATGACATGACTTCCAATCAAGACAGGAATGGAGAGATTGCTAAAAAAAAGTTATTTGAATTGCTCTTTAAACCTGGGAAGTAGTCAGATTATTTCTGAGAAACAGCATTTTTAAACTCTTTCACTGACTGGCCTCCAGTTCTTTTAAAAGTTCATTTCACATTAACCTGGTTTGATTCTTACCATTATGTTCTATTCTAGAAAAAAAAGTGCCTTAATAAAACAAGGATTGGATTTCATACTTTTGAGGACAAGTTGTGAAAAATAAACTTAAAAACACACACCATAAAATGAACTTAAGACACCCAGCATAAATAGAATTAATTTCTTGTTAAATTATTTTGGCATTTTTATTTTACCATTTCTTCTTCTGCTCCTGTTTGTTTCCCATTCTTCTCCCACAATCTCTTTCATCTTCTTTAAGAAGATAAAAAAGAATAAATTCTTATAAATAACTGGGTTGTTCCTTTCTTTCTTTATTTATTCATCAACTTTTGCCACTGACCATCTCCCCCCAGGGGAGGGACTCTTTATCCCTTTTCATATGCTGGCAGATTCTTAAAATAATTTTACTCATAACATTGCCAACTGCTTGTATGTAAAGCCATGTTCCAACAGATTTAACTCAGTTTCTTTTTTTTTTTCTCCAGAGATTAACCTTCCATGAAATTAAGAGTTTTGGCAAACTTTGGAACTTAGAAGTGCCCCTTTCTCCAAAGGAGCATTTTTGTAGTGGTACAGCTTCCTGAAGGAGATATTGAGGGACCGTCTCATCCCCATGACTTCAAACCGTCCCACTCGATCATGTAGAGAGGGCATGCTTCAGACCCCGTCGTCAAGGGAGTGTCGCTTGGCGGGGTCCAGAAGGCGAGCCTTTTCCATGGTGGCACCCACTCTTTGGAACATTCTGCCCCTGGAGGTGAGACAGGCTTCATCGCTCCTATCCTTCCGGAAGAATTTAAAGACCTGGCTGTGCCGCCTCGCGTGGTATGGGAATGGGAATAGTTCCTCTTGGGGATGGCTAGTGCCATAGAGCCCTTTTAAAGAGAACCATCTATCGCCTCTTGGATTTTTATATTTAATGTATTAGTTTTGTAATGTATTTTAAATTGTAGTTACTTTTAAAGATTTTAAATTGTTGTACTGTAAACCGCCCAGAGTCCCCCTCGGGGGAGATGGAGCGGTAATACAAGTTAACATATAAATAAATAAATAAATATTTCACGAAGTGCTTCGTGGAGAAATGTCCCCATGAGGATGAAGACTTCCTCTCCTTCTTGATTACAAAGATGGTTCTTTTTTCCAAGAGAAATCACTCTCGGAAGCCTCACGGAAAGCTCATTCCCAATGTTCTTTAGCTTCAGAGCATCATGCCCACTGAAACTTCTGCTGCTCTAGAGACTGTGATAGGGGATGAGTTGCTGAATCAGAATCTGATTTAGTTCTTGATGATTGGTGAGTTACTTTTCAGTGACATCTACTGCAGTGGTGTAATATTCCAGGATACGTTTGACAGTACAATGGAGGAGTTTTGTCCGTAAATGGTGTGGTGTGACTTTCCGCTGGGCCTGTCATATGCAAGAAGATATATTTCCTCTATCTAAAACTTCTGAATCAGTTTCCTCATCTCCCTGGGGATATTTTCAGTTTTAAGAATGTCTGATATGAACTCTGCATGTTTTGGAAGTTAAAAAGTAGTTGGGTGAGAGAAGAAACTTCTAAGGTGTTTCTAGTTTAATTAGCTATAGAAATAAGTGTATACTTGCCATATGCCACCAAGTTATACAAAGAAGGTAATCATTTTGAAATCAAAACAGTACCGCTAGAGTTTAAAATGGCAAAGCAGAGATTTTAATAATTTCAGTGCCAACCTTCCTTTCAGTAATGTGTGGGAGTGATTGTGTCATACATGTGTATGAGATATATATACTGTGTATACACACACACACACACACACACACACACACACATATGTGTGTGTGTGTGTGTGTGTGTGTGTGTGTGTGTGTGTGTAAGTATGTATATATGTGTATATCTGCCTGCCTGTCTCTGGGCTGTTCCTCATGTTCTTAACTATGGCACAAATACATCCCAGTAATCTTTTATGCCCTGCCTTCATGATGTTATCTTTGTCATCCCAAAACCACAACTGAGGTAGTTTGAAGCCATATCTCATTGTCCCAGATTTAAAGTACAGTAGTTTCTTCTCCTCTCCTGATGCATTTTTTTTGGCCATGGAGACAATCTAGTAGGCTTCATTGACAGTGTGGTGGCTGACATTACTCAAGATGGATTGGGGGAATGATCATTTTCTAGATACCCAAAAAGGGTAATGAATTGGAGGGGGGAGAGGAGGAGCATTAGGCAATGGCTTGTGAATCTGGATAAAATTGTTTTTGACACACAATCTGAGATGCCTCTGATCCCCGCCCCTTCGACCCTACATAATTTTTGTTCAGATCAAAGCTGAAAATCCATTTCAATTCACATTTCAGACTGTAAACCTGGTTTCATGTTTAGAAGAAAGCCAGTTCAAGTTTGGTGGCCTAAACTTGGAAGAAAACACTTCACATGAATCTATCTGTCTACCTCTCTTGCACCATACTCTTATGGGGAGTGATTGATTGGTAAGCTTCCTGATTTGCAACTACTGACGATTTAAAATCCACTGTTTCCCAGAAGCCTGTGATTCACTCTCTTCATCCTTGAAGATAAATGGCGATTTCGGTATAATCAAAAGAAATATATCATTGGTCTTTCTGCTGATCAGGAATCATGTCTTCCACATTTCAGTCTGGTTGTCAGCTAATATTCTAGTACAACATCTAATGTTCCTCAAGGGGAATTTTGCAGTAAGTGCTAAAGAAAAGAATTATCTAGAGAAATCTCGATTGATAGAATCCTCCTTCTAAAGTGCTTTAAACTCTGTATATTTAATTGATGAACATTTCAGACAAACCCTTTTGTGATTTTGAAAGCGGAGGTGATGTCAGAATCGATAATATCTGCTATTTTTATTCATACTAGGCCCAAATAATGGGACTAATTGAATTTTTTAAAGTGGGAAAATATACATGTCACACGGCATGTATTATGCAGTCCCATTCTTGATGGGAAACAGATCCAAGTGAAATCCTCTGATGCAATGTGAGTGGCATTATATAAAAAGCACTTTGCTATTTTCAAGTATTTTTCTTTTTTTTTCTTTCTTTTTTCAATAACTACTTAATTTTGTTTTTTTTTACCCCCATGTATATTGTAATAGTGGCAAAATGATGAGAAGCTATTATAGACTCAAAACAATATGCAGAGTTAAAGTTAAAAGAAACTGCTTGCAACTTTATAAGCAACAGTGGCTTATAAAGTATAAACTCTATATACAGTATCTTTAAAAGGTACAGAAGAGGAAACAGAAGTGCAAATGAGTTTCACTTCTTCTTTTGATGCTCCTAGTGCAGCACAAAGAGGTAGCACTTGCTGAGAAGATTCATACATTCATTCTTGGCTCATTTCATTGGAAAGGCACACACAAAGGATAGGTATCTCAAAATTGCTTCCTATCCTTCTGTTTTCTCACTTCATGAAAGAATTTTCTGTTGTGCTAGACAATAAGGCTGACCTGTCTGGTGTGGCTTCAAATAAGTTACTGCACTAATCTCTCTCTCTCTGACAGGACACGAGACCAAGCGAAGTTAGAGAACACAGGTTTATTGCTAGCAAGGTTCAGAGTAATAACTTGGCAAATTCTGAACACCGGGTCACACCCGGGGCTTATCTTTTATAGGGTTTGTAATCCAGACAATCAGGATACGACAAGATCTTACGTGTCACAAGCTCAGCTTGTTTCAGACAGATTGTTCCAGACATAGAATCATCTTACGTGTCACAAGCGCAGCAGTTTATAATTAGCACATCAAAACAGGATAACAAAAGGGGAACTTATCGTACACCATCTGTGAGTTTAGGGAAGTATAGGGAACTTACAATGTCTGCACCTTTGTGTTACAAGGGTTAGTATCCGTGCAAGAACATTGAGCAAGACTTCTATCTCTGTCTTATGTTTGCAACAGAGAAATGTTAATTAAGCTTCTAATATCAAAAGGAGACTTTTGGGCCTACCTGCTTCACTAGGAAGAAACAACAACATCAACAATTATATAGATACTTTTATATTTACCAATTGAAGAGAATATTTGTAGCTCAGGGTTGAACTGGGGAGTCTTTGGTGCTCTCTGAGCCTTGTTGTTTTCATGCAGATGTTTCATTGCCAGGCTAGGCAACATCTTCAGTGCGAAAAGGGAGTGGAACTTGCTGTCTGTTTATATACCCTGGCTTGTCCTGCCTGTGTTGGTGGGGGTCTTGTACTCTCCTTGGTAGTTCCTTGATTGGGCTGTTGTGTGCTGTTTGGGTGATTGAGTTAATAGTTCCTTGATTAAGGTCTATTGTGTTGTTTGATTGCTCCTCTGCTGCTAATCTTGCTGTTAATCTATGCATATCTTGTTGTTGATTGCTGGCCCAGGGGTGTTCTGGTCTTCTGGCTATTCTATTGTCTCTTATGAATGGTATGTAAATGTTGTTAACCTCTATGTGTCTGTTGATGGCTGCTTTGTCTGAGTGCCAAGCTTCTAGGAATTCTCTAGCATTTTTGGATTTGGCCTGGTCTAATATGCTCACAGTTTCCCAGTTGAAAGTATGTTTAAGTCTGTCCATGTGTTGTGAGATTAAGGAGTTTTCATCATGTCTTCTGACTGCTAGTTGGTGTTCGTGGATGCGTTCTGCTAGTCTTCTGCCAGTCTGTCCTACATAGTGGCTGTTACAGTCCTTACACTGTATGTTGTAGATAACTCCTGTTTTTTCTTCAAAAACAAAATACTATATATAAATGACAAAGAAAGGTTCTTGTTTAAGACAAATAGCATGGCCTATGAGCCCAAACTGGCTTATAAATACCTTTATGCTTAGCTTTAGTTCATCAGCATGAATATCATTTATTGGTGTGTCTTTGTCTTTGTCTTTGTCTTTGTCTTTGTCTTTGTCTTTGTCTTTGTCTTTGTCTTTGTCTTTGTCTTTGTCTTTGTCTTTGGTCTTAGGACCACATGCAGTCCTAATTGTTCAAGGAATTCCATATTCAGTGTTGTCTGGTGGGAAAATAATATTTCTACCAATCTGATTTGGTTCGCTCCTCTATCATTTGATTTGCATTCTGGGATATGAATCTTCCATCTGTATTGAACTAAACAATGAAGTCTTCATATGTGGTTCCTACGTTATATGAAAAATTATAATTCAGGAGCATCCCCATCTCATCCTGGAAGCTCTGCAGAACCTCTACTACATTTAGAAGCCACACAAGATCCTGCAAGCGATTTAAACTAATAGTCAAGTTCCATAAGTTACTTCATTTATAATATTTTCTATATATATAGGAATCTTTCCTCCTCGAAAAAGACAGCCAAAATATCCTTTCCCTTTGCCTTTACTGAAGGAGTAACAAGGGTGCATTGTCTAGAGTAGAATTACTTTGTGCCATGAATCAGGATCACCGCTAGGGTGTGCATGTCATCCTTCTGAAATCTGTCTTGGCTGAATGAAGCACTGGATCTATTGCTATTTGTTCCACAGAGAGCAGCATTCAAGTTTATTTTTCTCCCCTGTGCAATAAATAAAAAGTTAATAACACTGAAGCTCTGAAAAACCTTGCAGCCAACTCAAACGGTTCCCTCGCAGGAGTCTGATAATTTCTGTCACTTTGTAACTAACATCAGAAACTAAATGGCTTGGAGTCTTTCAAGAAAGGGCGGGGGGCGGGGGGAAATGGTGTGTTTACCTTGTCAGGGCACATACTTTCTAAAAGTAAGTGCACTCCTGAACAACCACTATCATTATGCTGTAGGGAACATCCTATTACCAAGGTTTTATTTAATGTACTGTAAACCTTACAATCTTCTTTTGCTTGGTAAAAATGTGTCAGTGTGTGTGTGTGTGTGTGTGTATGTGTGTGTGTGTGTGTGTGTGTGTATGTGTGTGTGTGTGTGTGTGTATATACAGTATGTATGTATGTATGTATGTATATATATATATGTGTGTGTGTGTGTGTGTGTGTGTGTGTGTGTGCATGCTTCGAAGACAGGAAGTGTAAAACTTTAACTCTCCTGCTGAGATCAAGGAATCATTTTCAAACATCAGATTATAAGATAACAACTGTTCTAGCATACTCTACCTAGCCTGCAAAACTCTGGATGATTACTAGGTAGATACAGAAAACTCAAACTCTTTGATGCCCCCTACTGGTCATCCTGGGCTCTGCAGGGCATAGATATTCTTAGCTACAAAATACAGTAAGTAGCATTTTCAACATACTTAATAAATGTGGTGATAAAACAGCAAAGCTGCTATGAGTCAGCTGTTTTGCAAATTAACCCATATTTATTGGATCTGGACAATGGTGATGGTGGCGGGGGAAGGGGGAACATGCCCAGGAAATAAGGAACCCACTTTATTTATATACCAGCTATATTTTGTGTAACTTAAGTTGGCATACATAATGCTCTGTCCTTCTTCCCCAGAACCACTCTAGGAAATGGGTTGGACTTAGAGACAGTGACTTATTCAAAGTCACCCATCTCCCCATTCAAAAACAAGTGGTGGCAGCTTAATTACCTGCCCCCCTCCCTGATGAAACTGTTAAACTCAGATATCCTGGAACACAAGTAGAGGGGATTGGTGGGTGGGGATGCTAGAAGGATAACAGGAAGATAGTTCTACATCTAATTTCAGATGGGAGACTACATGTCCTCCACTGGTACTGTACATAATTTTGTTCCATTTTGTCATTCATCAATCTGAAACATGACAGTTTTTAGATACTGGGTTAAAATTGACAGAGTGAAAGGTTTACAAAAGGGAGAAGATCCAATATATTGCTTTGGATGCACTTATCCTCTTCTGTTCTGGTTAAAG
Organism: Charina bottae; assembly: GCA_023362775.1. Lineage (NCBI taxonomy): Eukaryota > Metazoa > Chordata > Lepidosauria > Squamata > Charinaidae > Charina > Charina bottae. Next base: position 5,738,766 of record JALMGJ010000019.1, on the reverse strand, counting down.
TTCTCGTCAAGAAATTTGCTATCCCATTTTCAGGAAAGGATGCTTTGTTGCTATCTAATTAGAACAACTGGACTGGTTATCAAGCTATGTCTTTGTATTGGCAATGGAAAAATTGTAGGGGCCTTTTCTTAAGCCTTCACAACATAGAAGACTATCTGCACTCACAGAAACATGGTTGGGTGCTACCATCTGGACACAGATAAGCATGGCTGTCTCGTAATGGAGCACAGTGTCCTGGAGATATGAGCAGCTTTAATTCATTTTGTGTTCTTGAGCTCATGGTTCTTTCAAATGCCTCAATTAAACTGACAGAGAACTCAGTTTCTTTGGACACTTGATGTGTCTAATATGTAACAAAAATGATTGTGCTTCTCATTCCTCCATTTTAATTCCATCCCCACTATTTAATACTATATTTGTGAGGAAATATATGAAGATGAATTGTGGTAATAAAATAATTCTGGGTTATTTTTGTTTTAAATGTGGGTTTCCTGTTCCAGCAGCCTAAGAGCCCATGGCAGAACCTGCTTTTTCTTCTTGCTAAAGACCCATTATTTTCTTCCTGCTACAAAATGGGAATATTTCTTACTGTATCCCTATTTTCAAGTTCTATTGCTCCATAAATATAGGTTTATTTATGTTTTGTATTTCACTGTAACATTATATTTCAGAATGAATGGGTATATAAAAGAACCATTCTGTCCAATCTGCTTTGAAGGACAGATCTGAGATTTTGTAATGTAGTCCAGCCATCCCAGTATATTGAGGCAATTGTTGGTTGTCTAATCATAAAAGTAATTCTGATTTGATGATATACTTTTGCTCTTTGAGTCTAGCAGGCTCTTTTTTTTCCCATTAAAGTGTTTTACATATGCCTGTATCAAGAGCTCTATAAAATTGGTGTAGCTATCGCCACACTGTCATTTGCAGAGTAGTGACACTCAAATTGTAACTTTGCAAAGGATTTTGAATGGAGACAGGATGCTGCAATACCATCTGTTCCAGTTTGGTGGGATAAAAATAGGTCATAAATTCGCCTAATCGGTGTCAGCCATATAGGTAGACCAGATCAGGAAATTGACTCCACAGGAAGACTAGAACTTTACTGTATTGAGACAGGCTATAGTAACTGAATCTTGCAAGTTTGCCTGGGTTATCTCTTCCCTCTGTCTTATATCCTGGGGAATCAGTCGGAATCTTTTTCTAATACGTCCCTGGGCTTAGTGCATGATTCAGCATCGAACGGCTTCTGGATGCCTTCTCCAATGTCATCTCCATGGCTCCCTACGATATGCCTCAGATTAAGGTTTCACCCTCAAGGCAGAAGACCAGCAAAAGCGAGAGATAAATCATTTAGCAAGACACCCCTTAAAGCCACGAAGCAGTTGCTAGAAGGCTTGGTGGCTGCTTGGTGAGCTAAGTGGTCTTCTGGACAGGGCATTTCAATGACTATCCTAGTTGAAATATCTTCAGGGTATACGTACACACGTCTGAAAGGTTTCAGAAGGGCATTGAAGCAGCTATGCTGAGCACAGAATAGCTACAGCCGCTTTATGTCTTTTGGAAGAGGATCTGGGAGGGATGGGGAGGGCATGAGTGAAATGCCTTGTTGAATGATTTGCACTACCTTTATATGTGCAAAATGTGAAGAGGCACTTCGCCCTGTGGAGCCAATGTGGTTCACCCCATTGAGTCATAGAGGTAATGTGGTTTTTCTCACAGAGGAAGGGAACTCCTGGAAGAGAGCCAGTTTGGTATAGTGGTTAAGATGCTGGACTAGAAACCAGGAGATTATGAGGTCCAGTCCTCCTTTAGGCATGAAAGTTGGATGGGTGACTTCGGGTCATTCATTCTCTCTCTCAACCCAACTCACCTCTATGGGTTATTGTTGTGGGGAAAACAGGAAGTGTGGGCATTATGTAATCAAATCAAATGAAGCTTATTACAGTCCTAAGGCCAGATACAAGTCATTATGTACATTGCCTTGAGTTGTACAAAATGAAGGCAGAATATAAACCAAATAAATAAACAAACAAACAAATACATAAATAAATAAATATGCCTTACCTGGTAAGGCAAACAAAAGCCATATGACCATTCTCCTTTTAGAAACAAGGTGGTCACCTTGCTTTAGGAACCAGCTTCAAGAGGAGAGTTAAACACACTTCTGCAAAGCAAACATCCCTTTGAAGCTTTCCCCAAGCCTGATGGGTCAATGTCGGTATGTACATAAGGAGCCCATATGGAAAAGTACTGATATTTTGATGATTTCAGTCACAATAATCACAGCTGAACTATTAATACATACACTGCAGTACCTTACATTTGCCCTGTGTTCACATAAGCAGAAACTGCAGCTAGTAAATAGAATTTCTTTTTTTATCAGAACTCTATTAATTGTCAAAAATAATGACCTAAATAATGTTATTAATTTTTTTTTTAAATGGTCAAATATTTATAAGACAGAGGACTAGTAATCAACATTTAATGTCAAAATGTTTGCCACCTAACAAAGAAATGGAAAATGCTCTCTAATCATTTTAGATTAATTTGTTTGCATACAAATGAAGCATTTATTATTTAGCTTACTCCACCCTCCCTCAATAAACTCAAAAGGCATTAAGAAAGCACAATGGTTAACATTGTTGATTGCTTCACTGCATTAAAACTAGCTTGTTGGTGTTAATCAGAAAGCACTATATGATCCATTAGCTGTGAAAGGCTTTAAATATTTGATTTGCAGCATGGTGGATTAACAGAGAATCTCATTAACTAGGAAAGTTTGCTATAGTTTTAATTTAAGTAGAATTTAAGCTTTGGAAACTGCTTGAGAGGGGGGAAAAATACTACCTCAATAGCAAGTAATTACTGATGGTATTACAGAACGGCTATCATATTATAAATACATCAGTTTTCTTTAATTAGGCCTATGTCTAAGAATATCTTTAGATGTTACAGCTCTGATGACCAGCTGGAAGTACTTTTTATTCATTGTGCTATTGCTGTAATACATGAAGGAAATCTACATTAGTGGCAAATTGGAGATTACAGATTGTAGTGGTTTTACTGGAAGATTAGTGAGGAGGAATTGGATAGTGGTGTGAATCTGTTCCCCTTAGATGCATGGTACATATAACTTTATATTCCCACATAATGGTTTACATTATGATGAATTATTATGATTATGAATGATTATGAATGAGCATGGTGGCTCAGTGGGTAAGACACCAGGTTTGTCGATCGGAAGATCGCAAGTTTGGAGGTTCGAATCCCTAGCCCCGTGTGACGGAGTGAGCTCCTGCACTAGCCCCAGCTCTTGCCAACCTAGCAATTCGAAAGCATGCAAATACAAGTAGATAAATAGGTACCACTTCGGTGGGAAGGTAACAGCGTTCCGCACGCATCATGCTGGCCACATCACTGTGGAAGCGTCTTCAGACAACACTGGCTCTTCGGCTAACAAACGGAGATGAACACCGGCCCTTAGAGTAGGACACGATTGCACAAATGTGTGGGGGGAATCTTTACCTTTTTTAATGGTTGACAATGGCATACAGAATTAAGCAAACAGTTATGTTACTCACCAAAGGGTTATACTTGGGCTATACTTTTGGTGGGATACCTGTGTACAGTGGGATGATCTTTCTTATCTTCTGTACTCCTTAAGCATGGGATGGTCTCATGGGATGGCAGGAATAGGCAAAACATTCCAAGAACAAGATAACGTAAAGCTATCCTCTTTGTACTTGGCAAAAATCAAGTGAGATTACATTACTGAAAACTGGAATGATTAATGATGCTTTGGAGCCTATATAAGCTGGTTGGAGGGCCCTGTGAGATGGAACTTCATTGCAGACCTGACTGGCAGAGGGTGATGCATATGTGCCAGCTGTGAAGGGTTTTGCCTGCCATCATCTCTTTGGGGCATAAGGTCCTATTTTCCTCTTCCTTTGGTTCTTCAGTGTTCTTGAATATTCTTTGGTTGCTGTCTTATGGCATTCTATTATGCTGTTTTCTCATACTGCCTTGGAATACAGTCTTAAGTACTCATATTGGTGTGGTCACTGCTACTGAATTCAAAATTATCTATGACCCCACTGGACTGGGAGATATACATAGATGTGTTTTGTTGTTTATTCGTTCAGTCGCTTCCGACTCTTCGTGACTTCATGGACCAGCCCACGCCAGAGCTTCCTGTTGGCCATCACCATCCCCAGCTCCCCCATGGTTGAGTCCGTCACCTCCAGAATATCATCCATCCATCTTGCCCTTGGTCGGACCCTCTTCCTTTTGCCTTCCACTTTCCCTAGCATCAGCTACTTCTCCAGGATATCCTGTCTTCTCATTATGTGGCCAAAGTACTTCAGTTTTGCCTTTAATATCATTCCCTCAAGTGAGCAGTCTGGCTTTATTTCCTGGAGTATGGATACATACAGTAGATGTGTCTACACATATTTCCTTTAAACTATTATAAGTGCATGGTAATGTGGCAATCTTTAATATTATTCATGATATCTCATAGGTTGCTCATCACTAAAGATCAGTAATGGTTGATAAAACAAAGGTGCCCATTACAAATTGTTTTCTCCCACAATGTATAGCCATTATGAAAGGTTGGATATATTATAAGGCAGAGTGGTGCCACCCATGAATTAAAAATTGCTGATAAAATAAAGTCAAAATTTCCTGAACCAATCAGAGCTTGGGTGAGACTGATCTGTTTTATTTCTAGAATAGTATATATATATACTATTATATATAATATACTATATTATATAGTATAATATCTTTCTAAATAAAAGTTCAGCCCATTCCATTTCCACACCTGTTTGCAAATAACCTTGTAAAAGTTTGCACAAAGTTCTACGTATTTTTTCCATGAATTTATTTATTGCAGTCTACCTTCCAGCATGCAATTTTCCTTAAGATACATATTATTTACAACTTGCTTCCTAATGTACATTAGAAATTTGTACATTAGGGAAAGGAGCATGCAATCAAAGCATATGCTTTTTACTGTCTGCTCATTTTGGGGTTTGTTTCTGGTTTGCTTTTTTAATCAGATAACTGCATCAAAAAAAAAAAATCAAATCAGTGAATTGCAAAAAGCCAGGGATAATTGCATTCTAAGTTGTGTATCAGTTCAGGAAATACAAATCAGCTTGGCTCATATTAAAATGTGAAGTGATAAAAGAAATCACCCTCATTCTTAGCCCACTTCCCTCTTATTGTAAAAGGGTTATAAATATAGAAAGTTTTTCCAAGGTTAGGAAGTTTGAAAAGCATGGTGAGTCATAGAAATCATAAGTTGCAGCGAGGAAGGAGAAGAATTTCATTTATGATAGGTATAATATGTTCTGGGTCCCATTGGTGAAGCCTTCTCTGGCATGTCACTTGTCTTCTGAAATAGTCTTCCCCTGAGATACAGACGGAGCCAACTCCAATGGCCTTCTAGAAATCCGTGAAGAGCTGGCTTTTCCCCCAGGCAGTGAGGCCAGGGTGCTAATGAACCCTCTGCCAACCCAGCGATTCGAAAGCTAAATAGCAGGTAGATAAATGGGTACCACTCACGTGGGGCAATATGCTGGCATCCTGTCGGGGAGTCGCCTCGAAACCGAAGACGAAGAGCTGGAGAAGCCCGTGGATGGCGGCTGAGGACGGCGGCAGAGGACGACGGACCCCAATTAACAACTTCCGGGATGTCAGCAGCCGGCTCCGAAAGCAAGGCATTCTGGGGCTTGTAGTTCCGATGCCTGGAAAGAAGAGCTGGTTCCCTCACCCCCTCCCTAATCGCGCGGGTACTGTAATATATATGGATGTATAATTAAATATATATGCAATGATGTTGTAAGCCGCCTAGAGCCCTCCATTAGGGAGGGGATAGGCGGGGTATAAATAAGATAAAATAAATAAATAAATAAATAAATAAATAAATAAATAAATAATGAAGCTCTGGTGTGGGCATGGGTATGTTAAGATATGTCAGGTTCTTAAGTAAGATTTTTTTACTGATTTATTTTCTCTTAATTGTTTGAAAATTTGTATTGTTTTTATCTCTGCCCAGCTTTCCTTTGCTTAGATGAGCAGCTATATACATTTGTTTAATAAATAAATAAAACTAACATGAATATCTTTCCTTCCTTCCTTCCTTCCTTCCTTCCTTCCTTCCTTCCTTCCTTCCTTCCTTCCTTCCTTCCTTCCTTCCTTTCCATGCCTTAAACCAGAAAGGGAAGAGCAAGTAGTAGAGCAACACAGTACTTACTGTGGAACACCGTAGTTGCTAACAGTACTAACAATGCATCAAGAGTATTATAGAATGGCAAGAAGAAGGCATAATTCTCACAGGGCCATCAATTAGAGAATGTCATCTGATGGGGTCTAGGAGGCGGGCCTTCTCCGTGACAGCGCCCACGCTATGGAACAGCTTCCCCCCAGAGTTGAGACAGATCTCCTCCCTCCCGACCTTTAGGAAAGAGCTGAAGACCTGGTTCTGCCGCCTGGCATGGGATGGAGGAAGGGATAGTTCCTCATGGGGGTGGTTAATCCCGTAATTTTATAACTGTCCTTCTTTTAACTATTCCATTACCATCTGGATTTTCAATTCAATTTATATTTATTGTATAATTGAGATTTTAAACCTTATTTTAACTTGTTTATTGTGAACCGCCCAGAGTTCCCCATGGGAATTAGAGAATGTCATCTGATGGGGTCTAGGAGGTGGGCCTTCTCTGTGACAGCGCCCACGCTATGGAACATCTTGCTCCCAGAGTTGAGACAGATCTCCTCCCTCCCGACCTTTAGGAAAGAGCTGAAGACCTGGTTCTGCCGCCTGGCATGGGATGGAGGAAGGGATAGTTCCTCATGGGGGTGGTTAATCCCGTAATTTTATAACTGTCCTTCTTTTAACTATTCCATTACCATCTGGATTTTCAATTCAATTTATATTTATTGTATAATTGAGATTTTAAACCTTATTTTAACTTGTTTATTGTGAACCGCCCAGAGTTCCCCATGGGAATTAGAGAATGTCATCTGATGGGGTCTAGGAGGCGGGCCTTCTCTGTGACAGCGCCCACGCTATGGAACAGCTTCCCCCCAGAGTTGAGACAGATCTCCTCCCTCCCGACCTTTAGGAAAGAGCTGAAGACCTGGTTCTGCCGCCTGGCATGGGATGGAGGAAGGGATAGTTCCTCATGGGGGTGGTTAATCCCGTAATTTTATAACTGTCCTTCTTTTAACTATTCCATTACCATCTGGATTTTCAATTCAATTTATATTTATTGTATAATTGAGATTTTAAACCTTATTTTACTTGTTTATTGTGAACCGCCCAGAGTTCCCCATGGGAATTAGAGAATGTCATCTGATGGGGTCTAGGAGGCGGGCCTTCTCCGTGACAGCGCCCACGCTATGGAACAGCTTCCCCCCAGAGTTGAGACAGATCTCCTCCCTCCCGACCTTTAGGAAAGAGCTGAAGACCTGGTTCTGCCGCCTGGCATGGGATGGAGGAAGGGATAGTTCCTCATGGGGGTGGTTAATCCTGTAATTTTATAACTGTCCTTCTTTTAACTATTCCATTACCATCTGGATTTTCAATTCAATTTATATTTATTGTATAATTGAGATTTTAAACCTTATTTTAACTTGTTTATTGTGAACCGCCCAGAGTTCCCCATGGGAATTAGAGAATGTCATCTGATGGGGTCTAGGAGGCAGGCCTTCTCCGTGACAGCGCCCACGCTATGGAACAGCTTCCCCCCAGAGTTGAGACAGATCTCCTCCCTCCCGACCTTTAGGAAAGAGCTGAAGACCTGGTTCTGCCGCCTGGCATGGGATGGAGGAAGGGATAGTTCCTCATGGAGATGGCTAATCCCTTGATTTTATTGTCCTTCTTTAACGAATATCTTATACATCTGGATTCATAATTTATAATTATTTTATATGATCTGTAATTTTTATGTATAGTTTTTTAACCATTATTATCCTGTAAACCTCCCAGAGTCCCTTATTCCGGGAGATGGGCGGGGATAAATTTAAATAATAAATAATAAATAAACAAATAAACTTCAGAGATAAAGTGGGCTCCTTTTAAATAGAAAATCTCAGGATTTATAATTATTTTTATACTGTTTGTAATTTTATTTATAGATTTTAACTATTGTTATCCTGTAAACCGCCCAGAGTCCCCTATTCCGGGAGATGGGCGGGGATAAATTTAAATAATAAATAAATAAATAAATAAATAAATAATTCATGTTGAAAAGGGGGAGGGAGTTTAGTAAATGATCAGATAATCTCTCTTTTAACATTTATTTTTATTGCGATTTTTTAAAAATGCACAAGAAGCAATGAAAAAGAACAATTTAGAAAAGATAAAAGGTTCTATATTGTACCCATGTCCAACAGATACTCTAATTAATTGTTAAGATGTATTAGCAAAGCAAGCAAGGACAAACAAAAGTAACCCTTAGAATTAACATGCTAAATTGATATACATCAAATAACTATATCACATATATATTTAATAATAACACAGCAAATTACACATAAAGATTTATCTGTTCTTGTAAAATATTATGAAATCTCTGCCCAAAGGAAACATGCGCTATCATTTAAAAAAAAAAAATAGAAAATACGTTCTTTGCCCAGAAGGATGTAAGTTCCACCTTTCTCTTGAATACTTTGACTCTCAGCTTTAGTGGAAAATAAATGAGTGAAAATAAATGGGTGATGAAGCTCAGATGATCTTAGTGATTAAAAATTCCA